>CABFOW010000461.1:0-56673 GCA_902141385.1 Timema californicum | reverse complement strand
TGGTTCGGCGAGTTACCGCGGTGAACCGGATAGGAAGGATGGTTCGGCGAGTTACCGCGGTGAACCGGATAGGCAGGATGGTTCGGCGAGTTACCGCGGTGAACCGGATAGGAAGGATGGTTATGGTGGGCAGCTGAACTTAGAAGAAACACGCACAAACTGTTGACAATGGTTTATTCCTCGAGAGGTTGCGACTCAGCGCGGAGCTGGGCTCCCGGTGACTGATCCCAACCAGCGGTCTGTCTGCTCCTTTTATCCCCCCCAGAGAGGTGGTTCGTGGCCGCTCGGCCACGAAGCAAGGGAGGGGAATGTTTAGCTAGAGATTGTGTACATAGAAGGGGGGAGAGAGGGGTAGAGCATGACTGGCCGCTTTCTGGAATGCAAGAGCGTTACATAGATAAATAAGGAGTAGAGGGGTGGTAACACCGTTCCACCATATTCCTAAGTATTTCCTGAAATGCTTTGATCTTGAGCTTAAACTTTTTTTTAGTATGTGTATAAAAACCCAAATATTGCATGTGTAATTATTACTTTTTTTATATGACTAAAATAATGTTTAACAAAATATAATTAAAAGTAAAATTTATAGGTACCAGCACGGTAACTTTATAAAAAAAAAATCTATTAAAGCAAATTTGTTATAATATAATTATTTATATAATATTGTTTTATATATAATGAATTATGAACTAACCTTCCATGGCCGAGACAAGTAAAAACTGACACCTTGACTCAGTCGATAATGTATCTGTATATTGAAATAAGGCTCCCGGGTTCGATTCCTGGCATAATCGAAAAATGTATCTATTGGGAAATGTGTGTTTTGCCTTTCACAGTGATGAATCAAAGGTTGGAGGTTTTATGTTGTGTTTGTTATAAAGCTTAGATTTAAGATAGTTTATTTATAAGTGGTGTGGTGAGTTAATCAGTTGGTTCAGAAAATGCATGTTAAATACTGTAACCTACCTCAAATAAATTATATGAAAAAGAAAATTAAAAGTTTAGTCATAGTAAAAATGGATGATATAAGCCCACATTTAATAAGAGTTCTAGTTTTTTTCTGCAAAAATGTCATGGATGTAGGGCCAATAATGTGGAAGGACGTGGTAGCTTACATTACGTAAGTAGATGTGAAAAGTGTATTTTATTTGGTTTGCTAGTTGAGTTGTCATTTGTTAAGCCAAAACAAAATATTGAGATATCAGTTGCTTTGACATGAATGATTGATAATGCTGTAGGTAGTGTTGTTTTTTTGTCGTAAAATATTTTTTTCCCCAAACAAACTAAGTTGGAGATGATCAATAACCAGCGATGGTTCATTTCTTTTTCATTAGTTAATAAATTGACAGTCCATTGAGATTTTATGAGGATTTTTTACAAACCTTAACCTTCTTTAGAGTGGATAATTTTATAACTAGTCTAACATTTTCTATTGTTTTTATTCCCCATCCAAGTCATGAGGGTTTTTTATGTTCATCTTATATCTATTTCCATGCCTAATGGTTTAATTTTTTTTCCTATAGTTCCTCCTTCACAATCATATATAAAAACAAGTGTACTCGATGTATATTGTTTTATCAAAGGCCGACTAGGCCTAGAATCCAATATATAAGGTGATATTATTTTCGCTTTACCGCCTCATCACTTCCATTTAATAGCCGATTAGGTTTATCATAATTTTAGTTTTTGTCGCTATATACTGTGAAATGCTGGCTCACAAGAGCCCCACGGGGCTGGTGCGGGTGGAGAATCTGTAGGTATGTTTTGTAGCACTGTTGTATTTTGTTATGTTGTGTTTAAATTGAGAAAATAAATATCTTGAAATAATAATAGTGAATTATAAGTCATACTTTAGTATTTGATGTTACAAAATATTTGGAAAATTATATTTAAAAAAAATACAAATAGTATCAACAGGTAGTGATTAAAATATAATATTACCTTGTAAAAATATAACATCAAGATTAGAATCATGTTGTTTTCAAATACCACCATAAATTCAACAAGTCAATGACATAATAATTATGTGTGCTTAATAGAATGGCGAGGAAATGACATTTCCAAATTGGTGAGAATGACATAAGGCATATTGATATTATATTTTGATTGTCAATTGTTATAAAGGGTTTTTATTTTGGTTAGATTTAATACGGCTTTCCTGAAATGTGTATACAAATGCCTAACGCATTGCGCGTTCCGCAATTTTTATGTTTGATTACAAATAATTAAGAGAATGATCCAGGTAACAAACTGAATAAATGTAATGTTAAGTATACTATTTTCTAAACTTTATATGAACAGTAATTAATATAAATATTAATTTTTACACTTTAGTTCCATTTCCTAGAGTTGTATTTCTTGATAAATCAACCTTTTCAAACACAGCTCCAATAGGTCCATTGGGCATTTTTAATGTATCTACAAAATAAATCAAGTCGTTCAAACGATTGAAATAAATGATTTATGTTAAATTCGGTAAATTCAATAATTATTCTAACATTAAATGTCCACATCATAAATATTACTAACAGCACAAATTAAATTATAAGATAACACTTTTTCGATGAAATTCTATCTATGAACGTGGGCGGTATTGGAAATGTTAAGGTCGTTCTCATTACACTTTTCTAAAGTTCGGAACATTTGTCTGATTAATACGCTGGACTCTTGTAACTCGTAAATACTATCCCTTTTTTAGAGACCATTAGTATTACTTGGGAAAATAATCTTCATCTTGAATCCAGGTGTAAAAGGCACACTAAACTCATCAACAGATAGGCTACCCTAACAACCTATCCTCCAAACAGGAGTAAGATAAATTAATTAAATTTCTGTCAAGGACATAGCCCAACCTTGCCATAACATTAAGTTAATGAGTTAATTTAATAAGCTTTGGATGAGGGGGGTAAGTGAAACATGCAGAAACATTTGTAGCTTGGAGTAGGCCTATGTTAGAAAACCACTTGGGGAAATCACTCATTAATCTGTTGATAAATTTTGAAAAATGACACCTAGATTACATACTAGGGACAAAATTTACGACCATAATGATGGCTCACACCTAGTCTAGTGGTCAAGAGTGCCTGCCTGGGTTTGATCCCCGGTGCTTCCATATTTTCTGTGAAGCATCAAGTCTGGAAAAAACTGAGATTAATGGCCGGAAGGTTTGTTGTGTTGACCACATGACACCCTCTATCCGCAGAAGTTGGCACACTCTTTGCCAACCGACTGCCACTTATTAGGGGCTTGAATGCTGGCTGACGCTATGTTTTTTTTATATAGGCCTAATAACTGATGAGACTATATCCGTACTAAAGATAATGTTGATCTCCCAATTTTCACTACTGTAGTCATGCACAAATAATTATACAAGTGTTCACACGGTTTCTATGTTCATTTATCTGGTCAAGATTGACCCTGTTCTCCAAGTTTAGAGTCATTTACCTACACTCTCCTCACAAGAGTTGGTTCTAAGTTGTTAAAACAAATAGTCTGATCTGTCTATTAATAGAATATTACATTTACTGGCAACATTTATTAACTTACTCAATAAGCCAATCTAATGCAGTGAACTTTGAATTTTTTAGTTATTTCTTGATGAGGTGTGGGGGCATTTTCCACATGATTTATTTTCCAATCTCTAGGTAAATAGGTTTGTTTACACTTTTCCCTACACTTCTTGTTTCCTTAGATTAGGTAATTCCTCACCGGTGACCTAAGATGACACTACACACACACACAAAAAACCACTTCCCATACATTAATTGAAGGGGTCGGTAAAAACATGATAACCGTCATTTTATGAAAAAATGTTTTAGCACAAATTTATGGTATCTTAACTCTTGAACTAAAAGTGGTTTTTATAGTCACTCGATATTTTGAAGATAACTAATATCAACGAATATTTTATTTATTTCTTATAACAAAGTTTATGGACTTTCTAGACGTAAAATAGTGAAAATATCCATCTAAACCAATGGGGGCTATCATGTTTTTACCCCAACACCCTCAATTCTTCGCAACAAGTGGACATTTTGTTGTTTAAAGTTCTTCTTGATATAGTTGGAATTTAAATCTAGATGAACCACTTTGATGATTGAATGGTACAAGGCGTCACTCTCACAATAGACTAGACTGCCGCTGATGGGAAGATTGAGGTTCAAATCTCAGTTGGGTGTATTGAGGGTGATTTTTACAAAATGGTTTTTCACTCTCTCCACACAAATGTGGGTACACTCCCTTTAAATATAACATTTCTAATCCCTAAAAAATTAGCGTAGTTAGTACATAAGACTATAAGCCAAACAAATCGTAAGACGTAGTGCTAAAAAAAACTCTAGTTGGCAGGTAGTATACACTATCAGGGATCGATACTCGGATATATATAATGTAAGTGAGCTTTATTCACATTCATATAGAATCAGAGTGTCCGACACCTTAGCTCAGTTGGTAGCGTGTTTATCTACTTAGCTAAGGGTCCCGTGTTCGATTCCTGGCTTGGCCAAAAATGTATTGATGAAAATATGGGTTTATCCTTGCACACTGATAAATTAATGACCGGGGATTATTATGTTGTGTCCGCCGTAGTCTTAAGATAAATTATAAGGCATACAAAGTTACAACAGACATAGCCAGCCGGTACCGTGAAAATATATGGCTCGGATAAAAAAAATTGACCCGGGCCACAGGCTGGAAATAGTAATGAAGTTAAAAAAAATATCGAATCACTGGTGTAGTTCTTAAGGTAACAGTGATGGACTCCTTCTTTTATGGTGTTAGGAGGGTGGGGAGAGTTACATAAACAAAATTAGAACAAACACACTTGCATCTTGCTTGCTTCTTTATTTCATTATGGTTTAAATGGATATATATCTATTGTAACAATCATTAGTTTAATTAGCTTAATTAGCTTACAGTTACCATTAATTGAAAATACAAGTTACGTACATCCACATATAAAGACAAGCCTAATTTCCTGTAAAATTACGTTTTATGCTGATAATCAGCCGCACCCTCAAAACCAGTGTTAAAATGTCGCTCCGCTCCAGCTGCATTACACCCCTGTATATAATTTATAACTATATTTAGGCCTATATTATAGATATTTACAACTTTTTCTGTAAGGTAGGTGTTGACATCCCATTAACCACTATGTAAGTAACTTTAGTTGTTTGGCTATTTCTGATGTTGTATCCACAATGTTTAAACATTATTCTTATTCTCTATTAATAATAATGATTATTATTTTATATACATAATTTACTATATACCCTTACCAAACCCTTCCTTCACCTCTGACAAGACATCTTGTGAATGTGAGGAATGCCAGGTCTCCACCGTGGTTCGGATTCCATCACCCTACCATTACACATTAGCGTAAGTGCGTATAACCCGAATGGGTAGTAAGACGCGGTGCTATTAATAATAATAATAATACTATATACCCTGGAATTCTACTCTATTACCCATAAAAAAAAAGGGCCCTGATCGATTCTTACATTTATCAAAAGTCCCGTGATCACCCTTAGTTTCTCCTCTCTACTTTTAATTATTTTTAGGTCTACATCTGGTATTTATTCCTTAAATTCTATATTTCTTCCAATATTTATACCCCTGTCTCTATAGAATATACATAAGATAAATAAAATGTACATTCTGTTTATCCTGAGAGGTAGCAGTCTTACCTTGACGGATTATGCTATGGCCTTATCTACAGTAGCCCCATGGCTTCTTTGGTGCTGACTGACAGCTCACAGCTGACTTCTGACAGTCAACATTTCGGTATGTACCTAAATTTTGACTGTCAGAAGTGACACCTGCTAAACCCATGTTTTTGCCGATCATATGGTTCGCCGTAGAGATAAATAATTTGGTCTGGTAACTTTTCAAAGCCGTCAGCTGTGAGCTGTCAGTCAGAACCAAAGAAGTCATGGGGCTACTGTAATAAGCTATACCATACTGGAATAATGCAAGCTTTTCTTTTCATAGTGGTTTAGTTTTCTTACGAGATCAACTGAATATTGTTGCGAGATCAACCAGTTGATCGCGATTGACTTATTGCCGACCTCTGCCCTATATTAATGGTTATTGATTTTATTTTATTTTATTGATACTTATTTCAAAATATTAATCTATTTGTAGTTTTACATGTTTTTAATAAGTGTCCTGCTTATGTTTATTCCAAAGTTTGTATGCCTTTTTTTTAAAAATGGTCCAATTGTACCAGTAATCCTATCTTTATATTACAGGTTAGGACGCCAAAACTTCCCAACTCTATTTAACTTTTGCTGGATCAAGAAATTAGCACAATTTGAGGGGGAGGCACATTCTCTTACATCTGCCGGTTCTGGGAACGATCATCATGACTTGAAATGGTCTCTTGGCGGTGCTTGTAGGACATCTCCAGGGGCAATTTGACCTCTTGTCACATTGTTTTTTTTTGTTTCATTGAAGGCACTCTGCTTCGCTCTTTTGTATAAGCAAATAGTATTCGATACTATGGCAGGTATGTTAGAAATGGGTTACTGTAGCCTAGCTATCTAAAGTTCTATGTCCATTGTTAATTCTTCACTGTGTGATATACCACTAGAGATCTATATTGGAGACTCATAAAAAATAAAAAGGGAGGAAGTCTCTTTCAATTTACACACCAATACTGAACATAAACTGGGTTTTATGCACTTCGGTGGCCGTATAGTCTTCCACTCACTCTCCTTCCACATAAATGCTGGTACATTTCCTCTGAATTCAACTGTCCTCATTCCCAACTCATTAGTGTAATTAGTACATAGGTGTACAACCCGAACAAGTAGTAAGACACAGTGATAAAAAAATATATATTGAGACAGGTCAAATCCACTACTATTTCCAAATCTGAGTTCTTCATTTTACCTTCGGTTCCCGACTCTTGTAAATTACTATGCATACAAAAGGAAATAGGAAAAAAAACAGAGTAACTTAATAGAAAGTAGCGATAGGAACTAAATGTTCAATTTCTTTTTTTGCTATATTGCATCCATTATAACATTCAGTAAAGTGTTAAATTAATGGTCTGGTATATGATTGCTAAGTTTACTTTATAATTATGTCGGGGCTGAACCACCAATTAGTGTTATAAAACATATTCTAATTCAAAATTTTGAAGAAAAAAAAACTATATTTTAATTTTTTCAAATCTAAATTAAATAGTTTCTTGAATCATAGAATATTGAATATCCCTAAAGATTTGAAAGTTTGAGGATCTCATTCCTAATTTAAACTATCATCCGTACTGGTGATCCATGATCCGAGGCATCACTCTTCCTCTATCCTTCCACCATCCTTTATCCACTTCCATTTTTCTCCTCTCACTAACACACTTACAGTTACCTGCACCTCTCATCTTTTTCTTGGTCTTCCTTGCAGTTTTTTTATATCATTCTCTTTGGTATTCTCTTCTTTTCCATTCTCATTACATAACCATACCTTCTCAGAGTTGCCTGCTCACTCCTGGCCCATTGTAATAAGATAAAAAAAGCACCAGATAGGCCTTGTAAGATAGGCTTTAAAAATTAGTTTAAACTATCACTTAAAAATGTTCTTAAACTAAATAAACTCATGGTTACCTAATTAAAAAATACTTAGATACATTAAACATATATATTTTTTAACTTTTTGAGTTTAGTTGTTACAAATATTCTGTCACATTGGCATAGTTCTCTTAAGGGGTGGGTGACCTGGCGGTCTAGGGGTAAGGTGTCAGACTTCTGTGCTGGGGGTCCGGGGTTCAATCCTCGGTCCCGGCACAGATTTATCTGATTACCAAACCCTTCCTTCACCTCTGACAAGACATCTTGTGAATGTGGGGAATGCCAGGCCTCCACCGTGGTTCGGATTCCACGTTAAACTGTAGGTCCTCCATTTCATCTCACAATCACCCTACCATTACACATTAGCGTAAGTGTGTATAACCTGAACGGGTAGTAAGACGCGGTGCTAATAATAATAATAATAATAATAATAATAATAATAATAATAATAATAATAATAATAATAATCTTAAGGGGTACAGAATAGGTTCAGAGATCCAATATTTCCCCAGAACATAATATTTTCATATAACATTAACATTCAAATATATTTTTAATAATAGTTATTTTTATAGTAGGCCTTACTACCTATCGAATAAAAAAATTATTTGTCTCCCAGAAATGGCAACCTTCCCATTTCCTTGTTTGCATTACATATTGTTATTAATTATTCATTGATACCAGTAGGCTCACCGGCACCAACATTTAATTTTACATCTTGAGAGTAAGAGACAATGGATTGTAATTCTGGGAAACCTTGGTCTAATTGTTGATTTTCATAGACTTTTCGTTTTTTCGTAGACTCACCACTACTGCAAAGGTTTATCACTATCAACCAAACTAGGGGAAATACTATCGCTATTTACAACTATGAGTTTTTTCTGATCACTTAATTTATGTTTTAAAAAACTTGCAACACTCTCTTTATCCTTACTTCTAGGTTTTTCTTGGAGATGTTTATTAGCTACATGATATCTGAGTTTATCATGTCTGCCATGCCATTCACAATAAGCACAGTTGACATAATAAAAATTTGTTTCATTAAACCATCTAATTTTTTTATAAACATTTATCTATTATACAACGTACAAACTGTAATAGGTCCATTAAAAACAACAATTTCATGGCTACACAATTATTACAATACACATGTAACGAGTTTAAACTTTGCGCACATCGCCATGTAATTAGGCCGCGATATAACGGGTGACTGAATTCAAACTATAACAAAACATCACTCACCCTTCCCTACCCTCCACTGCCTGCCCGCCATAGCTACCAAACACCCGTGGTAAGTGACTGATGACTCATCACACCATTAGTCAGGTTGATATATTAGATTATTCCTTGCTCCTTCTCTCAACCTCTGAATTCTTATCTAGAACTCTTACCCATTGTCTTAGCCCCTAGACAACGCAACTCTTTGTGCTTACACCGACATTGCCTCACTATGGTACATACTGATAGTGTGGGTGTTGAGTGTCATACAAATGAAACTACTATATCAGAACCAGAATTTTCTAAAAACGCCAACAGAATTGCCCTTAATTTCCCCAGGATTGCTTTAATTTCCCCTGAACTCCGTTCACGCGTTTGGACATATTCTGCAACCTGGTTCTCTTGCTTTCATTCGTGATGGTTTTGAAGAGTTGAGATATGGTATCCAATTAGGTTTTTTATGTGTGTGATGTTCATTTGTTTGTAGGGCGTAAAGGACGAAGAAACCTTAAGGTTCATGTGCCCGAAGAAACTCCTGTCATGTAAGTAAGATACCATTTAATTTTCCTTAAGCTTATTTGTAAAGATATATTTCCACACTTCGATAGGAACATGACAAAGGCCTTTTTAGCAAACACAGGTATATCAGGGCATTTTTTTAAATTATCTAGAATTTTTGCATTTATTCAATCACCTAAAAGTGATTTAGCTTTCATTATAAAGTAAAACTACACAAGATTTAAACTTATTGAGTTGGTTTTCCTTAGCTCACCACCAAGAAATTTAGATAAACGAACAACAATCACTATTGGAGAGAAAACATTTGTAGTTGAAGCAGATGACCTTGAAAAGCTGTGTGACCTCGGCAGAGGGGCGTACGGCATTGTGGAGAAGATGCGACATATCCCTAGCGGCACTATCATGGCTGTCAAGGTATAAATAACACTCCTTGGCTAACCTTGATATTTCCAGCCAGTTTAATACTTGTTGATAATTATCTACTTTCTTCATTGGTGGATATTTTATGTCCAGCGGATAGCAGCGACTGTGAACACTCAGGAACAGAAACGACTGCTGATGGACTTGGATATCTCCATGCGTTCTTCCGACTGCCCCTACACGGTGCAGTTCTATGGTGCCTTGTTCCGAGAGGGGGATGTGTGGATATGTATGGAGGTAATGGACACCAGTCTTGACAAGTTCTACGCCAAAGTTTACAAGAATGGCAGAGAAATCCCTGAAGATATCCTCGGCAAGATCGCCTTTGCTGTGAGTGAGATTTTAAACCAATTTTAAAATATTTCTGACACTTAAGTGCTCTGCCTGCTTCAAAGAGAAAAAATAATTATTTATTTGATTGCAGGTTGTTAGTGCGCTACATTATTTATATTCTCAGTTGAGAGTCATCCATAGGGACGTGAAACCTTCCAACATTCTCATCAATCGAAAAGGAGAGGTGAAAATGTGCGACTTTGGCATCTCTGGATACCTCGTCGACTCGGTTGCAAAAACTATCGATGCCGGCTGTAAGCCTTATATGGCTGTAAGTTTGAGATTTTTTCTTTTGTAAAAGTTGTCATTTTCCTTAGTTTTATACTTCCTCATAAATGGATGCATATCCAGGAGATGCTGGTTTGATTCCAGACAATGTGTCTAGAAGAATTAAGTATCTATAGGGTCTTTCCTACTACTGAAATAATACATTGAGATATGGTAAAGAAAAAGGTTTTAATATATGTAGTATAGAGCAGGGCTTCTTAAACATTTCCAACGGAGACGCCGGGCTTATAATCATATAAAGTAGGTACACAAATTAAACATTTACTGATATTAACCCATTAAAAATATATTTTAAAACAACACTTTGATATACATATTATTTTACCATTTATTAAAGCTGAAGGCAAAATTGCATGGTGTTGTTTTTCTTACATAAATAATTAAATCTTGGATGAATATTTGATAATGCAGGACGTAGAGCATCCTTAACTGAGAACGTCACTTTTTATAATTACGTAGTACAAAATGGCAGAAGTATGTTTAGGGCCATTTCAGAAATTGTTGGAAATCATGTCCTAATCCCAAGCCAAAATTAATTTTAACGATTTTCTTAGAAAACTCTTAAACCTGCGTTGCTTGATAACTAGACAAATAATTCTTGAACATTTAATGGCGGATGACTGACAATTTTTATTTCGATTCATTATGGCTTATAAACCCAACCTAGCTTTTTAGGATCAAAATTTGAAGGGAAGTATTTCTGAAACTGTCTTTAGGTACTTCAGATGACCAAATAACCATTTTACACCCTATTCCCCTACGTTAACTGTTTTAGTAAAACTTTCAATTTTATCTTTTAACATAAATATGTTACAATTTGTTGTGAATTCAGAACCAATGCTGCTGTGAAGTCTCACGATGAAATTTAGCATGGCATAGAGTGAAGTGATGGTGATGGTCATCACTTTGATGGTCATCACTTCACTCTATGCCATGCTTAATATAATCCCACACATTTCACTTTTAAATAACCTTTTTGTATTAATAATTGGTATATTATTTTGTGGTGTTTTTAACTCGCTCTATATAGCTAAACTTCTAGCACCCAGGCTGTAATTATTATATTTGAATCTGAACCACTGAACCATTGTGAGTCTAGTCTCTTAATGCACTTCTTGACGTGGCCTATGGCGGCGAACTTAGTTGACGGTAAGACCCAGCACTTGTAATATTGTGTAAATTCTGTTCTCAGCCAGAACGGATCGACCCGTCTGGCAATCCCTCCCAGTATGATATCCGATCGGACGTATGGAGTCTGGGCATTTCTCTGTTCGAGTTGGCCACGGGCAGGTTCCCTTACAGTACCTGGGGGACACCTTTTGAGCAGCTCAAGCAGGTGGTGAAAGACGACCCTCCTAGACTTCCACCAGGGAAATTTTCATCAGAATTTTATGACTTCATTGGTCAGTGGTGAGTCTCGGAGGGAACACAGTAATCAGAATCCCAACTAGGAGCCAATAGTAGGGGTGTTTGAGATTAACTTTTCTGGTTCGAGACGAGGTTGGGAATGGGAATTTTATAATCCCTTACTTTGAGACGAAAATGGGAATTCAAAATGTAAAACTAATTATTTCTAAATTTGCTAATATTATGTACCTTAAAACATTGACAATATTTAATTTGTTTAATGAATACATAGGCTCTAATAAAGTGAATTTAAACAAATATGTATAAAGTTGAAAATTTAAGCAATTTTTAATACTTTTGGCTACTTAAATTATAAACATTTATGAAACACATTTTAAATCTAAATTTACATCTAGAATAGGTTGACATTCATATTTATAATTAAATAATAAAGAAAACATGAAAAGCAAATTAAATATGGGAAAAAACAATTTTCCAACTTTTCTTGAAATTTTCTACATTACAGAATGTTTCCTGACAATCAGGTCAGGAATGGGAAATATTTTATCCCTCGAGAATCCCAAAGTTTGAGAATCCCACACACCCCTAACCATAAACACATTCACTGAATAACAAGCACACAGCAGAAACATATTCATGTCTATACATATCATATTCTGAAAATTGAAACTACACCTGGAATCGAACCCGGGACCTTTGGCTTAGTACGCCAATGCTTTTACCACTGAGCTATCCCGGATTCATCCCGTGCTCGGGGTCATTCTTCACTCATATTATAAGGCAGAATATATAATGGACATGCGGAAATCGTCGGCTACAAATGTGTGATTTTATTAAGATCATGAGCTGTCAGATAACGCAGCCCACCTTCAACTCGGCAGTTGGCTTAAGTCCCGTGTCCAGGTGTCATTTTTCAATTTTCAGAATATGATATTTAAATGGATTAATCTTCACTAAAAAGCATAAATAATAGCTTTGGCTATTTGATTCATATATACATATTGACAAGTTCTAAAGTGATGGTGTACCAATTTACTAAAACCTATTACCGATGGCAATTAGGGAAATTCATTGCTCAAGATTAGATTATTTGCACTGATAAATCCTGAATATCGATCATTTATCTATTGAAAGTTAATACAAATTGTGAAATATATGCTTAAAATTGTTATAGCCTAACAGTTAAGGCTGTACCTATCCTCCCTGGCGTTGTGTTTAACTTTCACCCCTCAAAATAGATGGTGCCGCTAATCTTATACAAACTATTAAGTTCCTGTCATCATGTTGGCAGAACTACTTGATTGTTTAATCAATTGGGAGGCAAGCTGACTAGCAGACAGATCCAGCCCATGTGTAATTTTCCAAAAACTTTAAAAAAACAACTCCAGTGAAAACTGAGCTGTACGATATGTAGGGGCCTCAAGTTAGACTGGTCCACATAAATAACAACACTACTCTAGCTACACTGGTCCATAACATATTTTGTTATTTAAATGTTCCATTTCTACCTTTATTTATATGATATTGGTCGAATTTTTATTTTTTATGAATGTATACACAAATCCTTTATCTCCTCAAAACTTTGTAAAACTTATTTGTCTAATCACTCGGACAAACCACTTTTGAATATTTAGTTTAAATCTCAGTCTATTCAAATCTTTTTAGTCCTATTTCCAATGTTGTGTGAAAAACAATGGGGTAGCTTCTGAAGTTTGAAACAATAATACTTCTGTATAATATGACTCGTCTTGACTATAAAGAGAACAAAACTATAGTCTAGTGAAAAAAAAGCAATCATGGGCATCACACGTAGCTATGGGAATGAAAAGAAGCTACAATTTGTATATTTTAAATTTAGATTACATTAAAATAGATTGTATGTTATTTGTTCAAGTTTTGACCTCAAAGTATATTAGAGGCTGTTCATAAAACTTTTGTCACGCTATTTCCCCCCTTCCCTTTCATACATTGTCACAATTTTGTGGACCTTCCCTCTAATATTATGACACAATATCATTGAGCCCTCCTCCAATATTTTTAATTGTAGAATCTGTACAACCCTTTTATTGAAACATGTTCCTACATGTTCCCCAAGCTTTAAGATCAAGGGTGACCTGGCAGTCTAGGGGTAAGGTGTCAGACTTCTATGCTGGCGGCTGGGGTTCAATCCTCGGTCCCGGTATAGATTTATCTGATTACCAAACCCTTCCTTCACCTCTGACTTATCTTGTGAATGCTGGGAATGCCAGGCCTCCACTGTGGTTTGGATTTCACGTTAAACTGTCGGTCCTTCATTTCATCTCACAATCACCCTACCATTACACATTTAGCGTAAGTGCGTATAACCCGAACGGGTAGTAAGACGCGGTGCTAATAATAATAATAATAATAATAATAATAATAATTTAAGATCAAAGTTGATGAGGCGATTAGTTTTTGTCTATAGATACTCTGTCGAGTTTATTAACACAGAACAATGACTGATATGCTTAGTTATTGTACTGTGACATCAAACACTGACTCCCCTCCCCTCCTCGTCATGCTGACCACTACTCCGTTCCCTTTTATCCACCTCCTGATATAATTATGTAGTTTATGAACAACCTTTTAGAGACCTTTTATTTTTCAAGTAGAACACCTTCAAAATCTTGGGGCTGTATTAAATGCCAGGCCAATAAGTGGCTGTATTAGGCGACAGCAACTTGGTCACAAACAGGAGCGACTTTGGGTTCCCCAAATAAATAGTATTGCTTTCAAAAATAAAATGGTGCCAAACGGCTATATTAAATTGAACATTGTAAGGTGGGCAAGGTCTACACACTTAAAAGAGAATTGTAGGCCTCAAAGTTCACAATTAAATCACAATAAAACACATAGTTATCTAATTTTTGGGGTACATTCAGTCTCCTCCAGCAGATGAGAGTAAAACAGACTGGACTATGGTAGCATGACTATGGGTTGATCATGGTCACTTAGATTCTGTTGTTGCCTATTTCATGATTAAAAAAAAGTTTAGGGTGGAATTCTGCAGTTGCCTGCTACGCAAGTTTGAATAGGCAAAAAGAGAATCCAAGTGACCATGATCAACCCAGTCATGCTGGCACAGTCACGTTGTACTGTTGGTTATAAACTGACCCAGCTTCAATCGACCTTGAATCTTCTGGTAGTGGCGAGTAGCGAAGTCTGTCTGACAAAGTTTAAATTAAAGAGCAGTTCTGTTTTACTTCCGCAGTATGTGGCAATCTGGATGGGAATTAGTGGAACTAAAGTTTTTAATAATCTTTTCTAAATGATTAATTCAATCTTTACTAAATAATTAAATCTCTTTGTACCTTTTGTTTTTTAATCTAAATTTAATATGTAGTCGTTTTCTTTTTGTTTTGGTATTATGAGGTAAAGTTTCTGTGTAGTTATCTTTCTGATTATGACCTTTTAGGTTTTTCTTATTTTGTATCTTTTTTGTACTGTGATGTTACGCTAAATTTGTCGACCATGAGACCTGGTTTTCATGTTGCTATTTTGTATTGGTAGGCATCCTATATACCACGCGGTTTAAACTATATTCACACAGGGGATTAGGTATGATGGTTGAAGGCTATTTTCATTATCTTTATTTATATTGTTTTGGTTCTCTTGTCTTCTACTAGAGACAGCCTTTTTTTATGATGTAACCCTTTTTGAAAAATCGGTAAAGTTGTAAATGTAAATCTTTTCTCCCTTCCTTTAATTTAATAGTAAAAAATGTATTTTATATATATTTTTTCTTTGTTTGTAATAAATTCTAAAGTTCTTTTTTTTTGTAAATGGATTTTTATTTAAAGATCCTTGTGGGAAACCACGTGTTTTGTGTGATCCTCTAAACCTCCCCTTTTTTTGCTAATTAGTAGTTTACTTGCGCTCTCTTTCAGTCTAGGCGAAATTGGGTAAGAAGGTCCTTTAAATATAAACTTTTTACTAAGTGCAATAAGTGTCACTGGTTACCTTTTTTAAGAGGCTGCCAGTACACCGTTTGTGTTTTACTCTCTTCTGCTGAAGAAGGGGACGGATCCACCTCGAAAATGACAGGGTTATGTGTTGTGTTGTGTTTTAGTTGTGAACTTTGAGGCCTACAGTTTCCTGCTAAGTGTGTAGGCCTTGTCCTTCTATCCTACTTTCAATGTTCAACTGAAATTACGTTGTTTGACGTTGTGGTCACAGTGTTTTTGCTGCAGCGACCCGGTTGCAAGTATAGCCGTAGTCTTATTGTTGTGTTAACCTTAATGAGCAGTCACTTTTCTCTATCTTTATTACAATTTTAATATAATAAGCTATGTGTAATTTTTTTTCAGCCTACAGAAAGATTATACAGCCCGTCCGAACTACAATCAGTTGCTCACTCATCCTTTCTGCGAAATACACCAGCAGAAATCGACCGATGTGTCAAGTTTTGTCAGCGAGAGTCTTGACTTACCTGACTAATGGACATTTATTTATGTATTTCTAGTTAGATAATCTCCAACACCAATTCATAGACATCACAACCAAGTAATTTGTTACTTATCACTGAGAGAATTTTATTTTTACTATGGAATATTAAAAATAACATATTTGAAGGATTAGACTAAAAAAGTGGGGTGTGGCTTGTTATATCTCTCTCACTTATACTCCTTAGCTCCCTAGTTAAAGGGCTGTGTAGGAAACAATACGGTTACTAGGGAATAAGCCACTGTAAGTGCTTAACTTATCTTAGGACATATACTTACAATATTTATACCATGTTACAATATATAGACTTGATTCATCATGAACAATTGCTATCATAGCTATTTTTTTTAAACTTCCTTGTTATTTAAAAACAAAACATAATATCTTAGTTACCTGCATTGGTGGTCACGTGTACTAAGGCGGGAATCGATCATGACCAGTCAGTAAATCTTCAACGAGTAGAGTTCATGACACTTTTCAGTCAAGTGCTTAAGAAATCTACACCGTCACTAAATTTCAAGGCCTTATTATCATCATCATCATCATCATCATTATCTCTTTCAATAGTGTATCCACATTATGGCCGGGCTAGTTTAGTAAAATGCCTCCTTTTCTTCTCACTTGCACACATTTTTATCCACTCCTCCTATCTCTTTTTGGTTTCCCTTGCGGCTTTTTTCCTACATACCTCATCTCCATCATTCACTTTGGTATTCTCTACTTTTCCATCTTCATTACATGCACATACCATTTCAGCCTTGCTTCCTCTACTATCTCATGTACTCCAAAATCCTCATCATGTGCCCATGCCATCTCAATCTTGCTTCCTCTACTATTTAATGTACTCTTTATACTCTAATTCTAGCCCAAACAATTTCATTCCTAATTCTATTTTTCCTTGTGACACCTAACATGCTCTTTACAAACTTCATTCCCAGGGTCTCCACTTTTCAAATATCTCTTACTACTTGTTTTTGTTGCGTATGTGACAATTGGGTACAAAGTACGCCCTATTAAGCACTTCCGCACACTTCAAGGGCATTTCTTTTCTTTAGTGTAGGTCTCTTACACACTTGTAGAACAACTCTCCCTGCTCTCCTCTTATCAGATCCTCTCTACTCTCATTCACGCTTCCGAGATATTTTGCACTCTGTACCTTTCTCAGCTCTCTTTCATCCAACTTAATAGCTTTACTAGGCCTTATCTTCTTCCTTGTCATTTCCATCACTTCACACTTCGCCAGACTAAATTTTATTCCACTCTCTTTCACCTTCTCGTTCCATTCCTGTTTCTTTACTTACTCTTCCTTCTCCCCCAATACCATAAAGTCTTTTTTGTCTTCTAAGCTCCCAAATGCATCAAACTTTTTTTTTAAATATCTGAGTTTGACTAAGATTATTTTGACTGTCATAATTTAATGTCAAGAGAATTAAATAAGGCCCAAAAGATTGCTGACCCCTTCTTTAAGGCATCATTTTTGAAATAGACTGAACTGTCGGTGACTGGGAGGTTGAGTTCCAAATCCTGATTGGATTCGCTAGAGGATGTTTTTTTCCTAAACGGTTTCTCACGCTTGATCCTCTCAAATATGGGTACATTTCCTCTAAATTACAACATCGACACTCCTGTCCCAATAATGTAACTATGCAGGCAACCCAGACGCAATGACATAGTTCCTCTTACACCTCCATAACTCATGTTCTGGAGACTTCTCTAGCAACTATTTGTTGTGCACACACACCTCTTGCTAGAGATCAATGTTTGGGGAAGAGAAAAAAACTTTTTTTTAAGCTTATGCCATTAAGGTTTGTCGGCTAGATATTCCTGTACTTCTATTGGTAGTGGCGAACATGTGTAACTCTCTTCTGAGGCTGGGCCACTATAAATATGCGGTTACTTCGGCCCGATAAGATGATCATGATAAGGACGATGCGGTGCAAGTATAAGTTTTAAATCTAACTTAAGCCTAACTAACTAGACCATGGCAACAATCCTCCTTCGAGAAAATGCATATGGAACTACCAGGAATTGAACCCAGGACCTCTATAGCAAGAGGACGATGATAAAATGTTAATTATTTTACTGTCTACTATCCTAGGATCTGAAAGCTTTACATAAACTCACCAAGGTAATGATGGTGTATAACTTATTTGTTTTGGGAATGTTTGTCACTTCAATCTTTTCGTTGTTAATAAAGTCAAAAATTACCTACAAGATACTTTTAATGTGTAGCTAGGGTCCAAAGAAACCCAAGTATTTAGAGGTTCGACTTTCATTATGCATGGTAACCTTTGATGAGGACACGGGGTGGTCATTCACATCCTCTTTCCATGCCAATGGGATGAATTTCCTCTTAAGCTGCCCCCTTCAACCTAACTCTTAGGTCAACTTATCATTAACCTTAATGTTGGATTTACTAATCTCCTTTTTTTCTCAATTTCGCTTTTATTTCCTCTCTAAGGAGGTTGTGTTGTATGTTTCACACTTCCTTCTAAAGTGTTTTGATAGGATAAAACCTAGGTCAAAGATTTAGGCGGTAATTAATTATTTCCTCCGGTTGGCGGCAATGCAGAGTGGGAGCTGTGTTATTATTTTCACTGTAAATCTATCTTGTGTTTGCGCCTTTTATTTGTTCCTATCCCTCTTTCCTTTGCTGTCTGACATATATAAATATAATAGTTTTTTTCCCCCGTTTATAGAACTACTATATATGACATTATTGGTAATCATTACTTGGGCTTTAATTTCATCACTTAGCACACATCAAACTTAATAATAATTAGTAAAAAAAAATGGTATTAAAACTGTGGTAACAATATAAAGTAAAGTAATTCTAGTGATAAGGAAGGAAAATAACCTGGAGGGATAGTTAGGTTAAGGTTTAGAGAATAAACTTCTCCCTTCATCTTTTCATGCTTTCTTTACACTTAAATCTTAGGATGAGACAGTTGAATCCCTCGAATCCTTAAGGATATCCGAGAATCCCGGGTTAGCAAAAATTTCTGATTCAAGTCTTAAATCCTTAAAAAGAAAAGTTTTTCAATTTGTCTAGTTAAATTTGTTTTAGAGCTCCTTACTACTACTTGTTGGTAGTTCAGACAGAAATATTTATAACTACAGGGTGAACTTAACAACCAGACTCCGGACCAGTAATCTAACACTTAAATGACTGTATGAATGTTATAATGAATGGATTAGAAGCATTTTAACATTTAGTTACCTACTATTTCCATTTTCTTTTATTCTATTATATTTATATTTACTTCTTTTTATCTATTTCCAAGATTCATAAAATGATGGATTAAACCCAACTCTATACTTAAACTCTTTTGATCCAATTTTTTTATACCAGTTTTTTTATTATGAAAAAAAGATATTTCTGAAAATTAAAACTAATGGGTTTCTGTGAAAATTATGAAAGATGAAGAGAGAAGTGTATTAATTTGTTTTATAACAAGGCTTTAATCATTCCTTCAGGTTGGCTTATCATATTTTATTATTCCCACACTTGAACACACAAACTAATTATCTTTATCAAACAGTTCATTTACTTGATAGCTTAATAAATAGAAGATCTAATTAATATTTTAACTCTTTAGTATAGAAAAGGGATTGGAAGTTGTGTGCAAAGTGTTGATAAAAATATCAGCTTCTACTTTGCTTAGGGGGAAAAAAATCTGGCTCCGACAATGAAAGTATTGAAAGATAAAATACTCCATGTATGTTCAATTATACACATTACACAGGGTGTTCAGAGTCCTGGAAAGGTCATGGATAAGTCAGGGATCTTGATCAAACATATGCAGAAATTATTTACAATAGTCAAAATAACATTTTTCTTCCAGTTAATACTCACCGTTAATCTCTTTTAATACACTGCCCAGTAGCCTCTAGCTTTAGGCTGAAATATTTTAACCCATTCATAGAGTGACACAATTTCAGGTTGTTTATGTGTCTAGAAATAGTATTACATTAAGTTGCAATTATAATACAATAATGTTTGTATTATATTACTTTACATCCATTACTGTTTCCAGTCTGTGATTTAGATAAGTTTCTTTATTCAAACCATATATATATATTTTTTTTTCCACTACCGGCTTGCTAGGCCTGTCGTAGATTCATATGCCTTATACTTAAGACTAGGGCAGGCACAACATCCAGTCTCTGGCCTTTAATTTATCAGTGTGAAAGCGTAAACTCGTGTTTAATCAATTATACATTTTTTGGCCATGTTGGGAATTGAATCAGGTACCCTTAGTTCGATAGGCAGACACGTTACTGACCGAGATAAAGTGTCAAGATATTTTTAATATATAGTGACTGGAAATTTTAAAATATAGTTTAGCTGGACACCCTGTAATAAATTAATATGCATATGCAAACGTCGGAAGTAAATGAATTGAATGTTGTGGGAAAAGATTCAAACTTTGATTCATCTTCAAGAATATTCCATATATTCGGTTCGAGTTTGTAAAGTCCATTTGTTCAAATCAAAGCAAAATCGTATATTAGAAATATTTAGACAGCCAGGAATGTGAACTAAATATATTTAATGCTATAATTATTTGTTACTTTCAAAGTAAAGTTATCAAGACAGTGACAAACATTCCATATCTACTAACTAATTCGAATAACATTTATTTTACAGAGCAGTGGTGATTGTTTAAATTTATAGCAGGTTTTATTTTTCCATCGCTAAACTAAAATTCTAAACTACAATGTTAATTAATATTCAGAGGCGGCTTTTTTTTTTTTTNTTTTTTTTAGTTGTAGCAGTAGGTATTTTCATCTTGATTCATGTTTCTTTTACTACCTAATATTATTTCACAACTCCCAAACAAAATGTTGGGCTTTAAATTTAAGTCCAGTTAAATAAACACTTGTTTATATATTGTAATCATTTCACCATCATATACATTAGTGAATACTATTTACATTATTGAGCACGGTATTAAATATGACTGATAAGCATCACAATTACATAAAGAATCAAAACTTAAGAGTCATTTTGTAATAAGTTATTGTAGATATTTTTAATATGACCGTGTAGGATATCCCTAACAATATAACGAGAGTGTATGATACATTTATTGAAACTAAGTATAGGAAAACGATTGGAACTTTGTTTGTGTCTGGAATAGGGCCGTGGAGTCGGAAGCAATTTTGGGTGGAGTCCCGAGTCGGTAAAAATGTACCGGCTCTGGCTTCAAAATGAAAATTAATATAATTATATACACTATATGGTAAATATATAATTTTATACTTTTTTTTATTCTTTATGACCAATATTTGTAGTTTGAATTGACAAATTTATTTAAATATACATTTACAATGTCAAAGAAGATGCCAATAAACTGAATAAAGTCATTTGTTTTGGAGAATTTTACTGCGGTAATTTCTCATTACTATTTAATAAACAGTGGCCATTTATGAAGGAGTTAGAGTTGGAGTCAGACAATAGAAATTAAGAGGAGCCGAAGCTGAAGGCTGGGAGCACCGATTCCACAGCCCTGGTCTGGAAGAAGTGTTATTGCTAAAATATTTTAATAGGCAAAGTTAAGTTTTATCCTATGTTTTTAATTGTTTATCTTTAATGAATTTTTTTTTAGGCTAAGCTTGTTTACAATTTGTACACTTTTTCAAGTATTAATGTGATTTAAGATGATTATAAAAAGTTGTAATTTTGAAGGAGTCAATTTTGTAATAAGTAACCAATTTTGTTAAAAAAAAATGTTAATGTTAGCAAATTGTAAGCTTACAATATATACGAGCCTAAAATCAATTAAAGTTTTTTCATTCATGTGACATAACTGAATTATTAGCTCTTGTGACTTTCTGCACTTTAGTCTAAGGCAGACTTTATTGAAGAATGGATTAAATTATTAATCATGTCAGTGTTTTCATCAAAAATATTGTAATTAGCATGTAGAACTGTGTGTCAAAGTGTATAAAGCTGTGTTTGGATCCACACACAATGCATGCATGACAAATAGTGGGCTTCGCACACTTCTTAGTTAAAATACTACCGTTCACATTAGGACATAACACCCGCACCAGTGGGCCCGTGGTATAAGACGTTAGACTCACAATGAGCTGGACTGCCAGTGACTTCGGAGGTAGAGTTTCCATTATATTAGTTTACAAAGAGTAGTTTTATCATCCCTATTTCTTACTGATGTGGGTGCATTTCTTCTGAGTTGCCTTCCCAATCCTTACCTTTAAATTAAGTAATTAAGCCCAAATGTTGAGCATACTAATTAATAATAACCCGCCTCAGTAGACAAATGGTCTAAGGCATAGCTCTTATGTTAGACTGGCCTGTTGATGACGGGGAGATCAGGGTTCGAATCCCGGTCGGTTACTACGTAGGGTGGTTTTTCCTTAATGGTTTCCCACTCTCTTTCCACAAAAATGTAAGTAGATAACCACTAAAGTACTTCTCTATTCTTATCCCATTAGAGTAATTATCATAAATGTGTATAACCTGAACAGGTAGTAAACAGGATAGTAAAAATATTAATAAAGTTTACTAAAAAAAATTATTGCCAACAGATAAAATATATCCATGGTGGGTGACCTGGCGGTCTAGGGGTAAGGTGTCGGACTTCTGTGCTGGCGGCCAGGGTTCACTCCTCGGTCCCGGCACAGATCTATCTGATTACCAAACCCTTCCTTCACCTCTGACAAGACATCTTGTGAATGTGGGGGAATGCCAGGTCTCCACCGTGGTTCGGATTCCACGTTAAACTGTAGGTCCTTCATTTCATCTCACAATCACCCTACCACTACACATTAGCGTAAGTGCGTATAACCCGAACGGGTAGTAAGACGCGGTGCTAATAATAATAATAATATCCATGGTCATTTAGTTTTACAAGAAACCACTTGAAACATTTCCTTAATTTATCATTGGCATTTTTTTTTTCAAAAGGATTCACCCGATTTAAAGTTGTCTCTAATATGAATTTAATGTTCTTATACTTCTTTTTGCCTCTGCTTTTATTACCTTTAGAAATATTTAATTAGGGAATTTTCATCAACTCATGTGAAAGTGTTTTTTTTTTTTTTCATTTTGTTTCAAATCATATTTCATGGTCACAAATAATGGTTTACACAGGAGCTAAAGAAAATTCTTTAATAATCAACAACTAGGACAATTTTGTCTTTGAAGTATAAGTTGGTTTGCTCTTTAATGTCTCTCTTTGTGTGTTAGTTAACTGGAGTTCAACTCTTCTTTGTTCTCTAATTAGCTTATGTTTAAAGTGGAACATGATGCAGTGATTGTATTAGTTAAATAGACTTACTTAATTAACTTCACGTACACTCCTTTCACCTTGAAAGGCAGCTTACCTTAGCAGTTTACACCATGGCGCAGCTTATAAGATAGGGTCATAGTGTAAACAGTCAAGGTAAGACTGCTACCTTTCAGGGTAAATGAAGTGTACAGTGAGCGTTGCATTTTATGTGAATCCAAATGTTGCCTGAACTTGGGTGTGAATGAACATCATTTAACTTGTAACTCAATTTAAATAAATAATTATTAAAATACTTATTATCTTTTGTTTAAAAACCTTTTCCTTTTATAAAACAAATCTTTTTTTTTTTGTCTACACCCATGCATTGAATAATATTTGGTAGACGGTAGTAAAGAAGAATAGAAACACACCACAAAATGCACCTCAAAAGTGAGAAGACGTTTTCCTTAAATAAATAAATACTTATCAAATAGTTTCTCGAGTGAAAATTAATCTATAAACTAATTTGTTACCCATGGCTTAGTCAACATTGACCTACAATACAGGATTTTGATTCCAGAGGACGTAAACATTTTTTCCCCATTGGGTTGGTTGGATATTTGAATCAATTTTTTTTCACCTATTTCTGTGGTTGCATGGTCTAAGGCATCATCACACTCACAAAAGACTTTACTGCCTATAATGGGGAGATCGTAGTTCTGTCCTGGTCGGGTGTACAGACACTGGTTTTCCCTTAATGGTTTCCCACTAAACAAAAGCGGGTGTATTTCCCCTGAATTCAACCTTCATCCCTAACCCATAAGCATAATTATAACCCGAATGGGTAGTAAGAAGTGTTAAAAAAAATTCAACGTTATAAATTTTAAATAGAAGGAAAAGTTAGTTTTTGAAAGCAGTTTTTAAGTAGATATTTCTATACGTTAATACGCTAATGTGTTAGAGATGATGAGGGTTTAAATTTAGAGTCAGTGTACCTGCATTTTTATGGAGGGAGATATTAAAACCATACAGGAAACACCACCCTTGGTACAGCAGACACAGATTCGAACCCTGATCTTACTGTCATTGGCAGTACATTCTATTGCGAAAGTGATGCTTTAAGCCAATCAACACATGAAGCAAGTTAAAAGAAAGTTATAATTATTATATTTAGCACCGCATCTTACTACCCGTTCGGGTTAAACGCTTTGAGTACTAATTACTCTAATGGATTAGGAATTGGGAAGGTTAAATTAGAGGAAGTGAACCCGCATTTGCGTGGAGGGATAGTGGAAAACCACTTAGGAAAAACCACCCCCAATTCGAACCTCGATCTCCCCGTCCTCAGCAGTAGAGCTCTACACGACAAGCTAAAAGAAAGTTAATATTAGATGTTTGTATCTTGACGTTGTCAGGGTTGCCACACACATATAATTTGACTTAAATGAGTACATCCTGAAGTGGTCGAAAAAGACAATGAAGAAGAAGAATAAACTCTCAAAAGTCACTTTTGAGAAAAGATACATTTTTTCCCAATCTATATAACAATTGTTTCCAGCCTGTGGCCTGGTCAGTTTAATAGAACGCCTCTATCTTCCATAATTTTTCTCCTATCACTTGCACACTTCCTGTGATTTGCTCCTTCCATCTCTTTCTTAGTCTCTTTTGCGGTCCTTTCCCTACAAACTTCATCTCCATCATTCTTTTTGGAATGCCCACCCTTTCCATTCTCATTACATGACCATACCATCTGTTTCCCCACTGCTTTCTAATGTGTCTGGAAAACAGGGAGTTTTGTATTAAGAAAATAATTTCAACCTTGCAGTTATAAATTCAGCTTGGACATTTGTTTTGAGAAAACTTTAGTGAAACCCTATTTATGCATTTCCTGTCATGCGTGGAGCATTGCTTAATGTTTAGGCCCGGCAGCCATTTTTCTACTCATACTTTACCTTAAAAGTATTTTTGTTACTCATTTATTACTTTATTAATTGTCATAGTATACCATAGAATTGATAGCTCCATCCATCAGCTTCAAGATGAAGTATTCAGGTTGGCTATAAGTACTGCGGTTCATTGATAGATGTCACTACAAATAACTTATTGCAATGAAACACTGAATTACACCTTCGCCAGGGAAAGGGTCAAGTCGTGTACTTTCTTCCAAACATAACAAAACACCTAAAAAAGTGAAGAGGTTTTCCTTGAAAAGATATATTTATATAAACAAGTAGTCTTAGTCACAATTTAACCAAACTTTTGCTTTATTACTATATGTTAAAAGTACAGTTTTCTATCTATTAAACATAATTTACAAGCACATATTTTGAACTAATCATTATCATCATCAAACAGTTTCCTGCCACCGGCAGGGTCTTTCTCCAACATAAACCTCTCCATTTACTCCTAATCATATACTACAAAAATAAAACGTTCATTCAAAAGGAACATCGTAAAGAGTTACAAGTATAGTTAGTGATTTTCAAAGCTGAGCACAAATGGAATATTGGTGTTGATTTCAGTTTAAAATAATACACCCAAAGTATGTGACAATTCATTGACTAGTCCATCGTGAGATAACTTGATACATTACAGAATGACATTAATATTAGAATGTGGAATAAATTAGGAGCAACAGCCAGCACACTTACCCGAGTGATACTGGAATAGAAAGTGTTTATATAAAACACTAAATAAACATATACACTTATTTTTAAAGACAAGCTTTCACTGCCACAGACAACATCAGGTTAGGAGGAAGACCGATGCTATTTGTTGGACCACAAGAGTTGATTTTAATAAGCACTCTATAGCAGTGAGAACGTGTTTCTAGAAATGTGATTTAGTTGGAAGTGCAATACATTCTAAATTTGGAAAATTAACAAAAACCAAAAAGTGAAATAGTCAATAATTGTTGTTAGTTAAAAATTAATTTGTGATAAATAAAATGATAGAATACTAGGAAAATAATAGAACACAAATAAAATTAAAAACACTAACACATATTTATACACACTTCAATATTTCGATGGTATTATGGCAGTATGTGTGAATATGTGTTAAGTGTTTTTACTTTTATTTGTGCCTTATTATTTTCCTACTATTCTATCATTTTATTAATTACAAATTATTTTTTGCTCAATGCACTTTATTTCATACATATTCATTAAGAATTAAAAACAACGTGAACACTATGGTGTATTTGTCAAATAAACAACCCTCTAATAGGTTTTTTTATAGATAACTATTTCTATGATTGCCTCTTACAACTATGTATGTATCTAGAGGTATTGCACTAATAAAAATGATCTCTGTAGAACAGACTTTGAGCAATGAAGCATTCAGCTAAACTGAGTCTCTTCAGCTCTCAGAGCTCACAGAATCTCTCTCTTAATGTGGATTCACACGTTCATTGAAAAACTAGCGCGGAACAGAAACATGGTCATGTGATGCGCTCTAAGCCAATCACAAGATCTACACTTAATCAGCGCTAGCTGTTCTGCTGAAGTTCAACTATTCTCTACTTTGTCCGCTCTGCTCGAGATGTTCGGCACCATTGTAAAAAATATATTGGGTTCTGTTTTGAAAGGATACAATTCAAAATCTTTGTAAAACAGGTACGTATTGTTTAAAGATGGATACTAGGGGCTATGTGAATTGTGAATAAGCAATTACTCATTTAATTTGTCCCAGACCTTCTTCAATGTATGATATTATCAGACGTACAGAAAGCAATGGAACAAATATGGACAAAAAACAATGAAATGATGAACATATTTTTTAAATGTCTCCTATTATGTGTTCCTGTTTAAGTCTCATTTACCAATTTTCTTTTTTATCCCTTGTATTTTGTGGTCTGCTATTTATTGAAATCAAAATGAGTGCTTCACACTTTTTCCTGAAGAGTTCCAATAGATAAAATTTGGGTCGAGAGATTGAGCTATAATGATCAATTTTTCTCTAAGAGGCGGCGATTAACTCTTTGCCAAGTAGCATAAATATAAAGTGAAAACTGTGTTCATCTTTTCATTGTAAAAAAAACACGTATTATTTTCAATGAATATAAACACTCAGGTCCCGGGTTATATTCTTGTGTTTAGGGGTCATTTTTCAACTAATTTAAATTAATTATATTGTTTTCCCCTCCCATCTTTCATTTGTAAAATATATCTGTAGAAACAACAGCTCGGCTTGTAATTTTTAACATAAAAAGTATGATTTTAGAGCTGAGTGTACAACCATACTTAAAACTGTACAGCATAACTGTGATATTATTCACTGTTAGAAGATAAAGAAAAATGTTCGATTCTTAGGCCATTTTAATTTCTGCCCTCCGGGTGGACATTTTTCTCCTTAAAAATTTCTCAATAGTTCTTTTATGTTAATATTTTCAAAATTGAGCGTAATACACAAAGTTGTAGTTACAGTAGCCCCGTGACTTCTTTGGTGCTGAGTGACAGCTTTGAAAAGCTACCAGACCAAATTATGTATCCCTACGTCGAACCATATGAGCTGCAAAAACATGTGTTTATCAGCTGTCACTTCTGACAGTCAACACCTAAATGTTGAGTGTCAGAAGTCAGCTGTGAGCTGTCAGTCAGCACCAAAGAAGCCATGGGGCTACTGTAGATACTATAGTATTTCAACATGGGTTTCTAATCACACAATAGCATGATTTACTTTGTTATTTAAAATGGAGAGTTCATTCCGAGTTTGGTGCCAAATTCTAGACGCGCCCTTTTTTGATATCGCACATTAGCTCTGAAAAAGAGGCAAAACGTTAGTTTAGTGTTGTGAAACATACTGGACTGTTGATGACAGGGAGTTTGAGGTTTGAATCTCAATTGGATGTATTGAGAGGGGTTTTCCCTGATTTTTTTTTTCATTCTCTTGTCATATAAATGTGGAAATACTTCTTCAAAATTCAACCTTCCTCATCCCTAACAGATTAGCCTCATTAGCACATATGTATGTAGCCCAAACAGGTATTAAGATGCGGTGCTAAAAAAAAAGTTTATTATTATGACACTAGAAAAAAAAACCTTTTCAGTTTTTAGATAATTTATTGTGTGCATCATACTACTCATTTATTTACACTAATTGAGTAGGGATGAGGAAGGTAAAATTTATAGAAAATGTACCCGCATTTGTGTGGAGGTTGAATGCTAAACCATAGATACACCTGATCTGTATATGAATCCTGACCCCACTGTCACAGTAAGCCAGTCTCATGTGGGAGTTAGACCATTTGTGTGGAGGTTGAATATGGTTGTTTGGCACAATTTTCTTCTTCAGATAATGGGAAGAAAGGCTGGCAACAAATCATTTAACATTTGTCTTTAAGTTAAAAAAAAAATATATATATATATACACACACACACTTCCCCCCTCCCCCTTTTCTTTTGTGCCCTTCATTTAAAAATGTATACTAAATTATCTTTGCTCAGTGTCGGAAAGTAGTGAAATTCCTGGTTTTATTATTTACTAGTTTACTTTAAAGGTAGAAATATCTTTACTTTTGTTAAGTCTAGGTCTGAAGTAAATTCCAACTTACTTTATCTCCTCTCGTTTGATGACCTCATTAATGAAGAAGACAATGATTGGTGAGAAGGCACCAAAGATATACATATGAGGAGGTATTTGTTTAATACCTCCTGTGAAAACTCTGTCTTCTGAGAAAAATGCTAACAGTGACCCTGTGTAGAGCGCCTGAAGAAGAAACCTACAAGCAAATTATGTGTTCGCTGTAGTCAGAAACAAAACAATAAAATACAAAAGGTACATAGACATAGTAACTGTTACTTACGAGAAAGTGAGACCCTAGTGAGCCAGGCAAAGTAAACTCGCTTTACTTCAGGTTAAACGGAGAATACATACTTTTACCTTACTAACATTGATAATAATGGCATTCTTGTGGACATGTTATATTTCTGACATGTACGAAACTATAAATCCCGCACGGCATTGCCCGTGACCCACCGTGGAAGAAGAATTATATAATGCTCCCCTCTTTCCCCCCACCACGCCACAAAAATGTTTTAGAATTAGGGTCGATTTCGTACACTTTTTTTTCTTCCAAGGAGTATGCGGCATATTTTTATCACAGCCATCTCTGAAACTTAATTCTAAACCAGACTAACAATATGTTCTTCAACAATCTGTTAAAAATATCCTAATTAAAAAGCTAACTAATTTTTTTTAAATCCGGCTTCTAGGTGCATTCGGACCACCTTTCATTCAACTATGTTAAAAATTTCAGATTTCTGTGTGCCGTAGATTTGGCTGGGCATTGCACACAAACAAACAGACAAACACTTCCTTTTATTATTATATAGAAGATAGTCTGATAAGCCATGCTTTGTTCATGTAATTAGTAAGCACATTACAAAACAGCAAGTATGGTAAGCATTACAAAAAAAAATGATCAAATGACAGCCATATAATCAAGAATATTTCACTAAATGTTAACAAAGAATTTGTGTTTGTAATCACATTTTTTGTTTTGCAATCTCTTTGCAATTAAATTTGTTTTTTCAGATCCTTGTCTTTAAATTATTATTACTATACTATCCTAATAAATTAATTTATCACTATTTAGAAAATATAGTGCAGCATATTCATCGTTAAAGAAATGTTACAAACATAAATACTCAGATGTTACCAATTTTCTCAAATGGCTCGACTCTCCAGGGTTATGATAAGAGGGATATCATCAAAACACTAAAATGTTCACAGCAACGAAGCGCATATTTCCCAAGTTAACTCTTCGTAAGAACCAAGTAATATTGTCATGCACATGAGCATTAGCACTTCAACTGTAACAAATAATTCTAGCACTTACACTATGCTGCCAAACTGCTTAAAATAACTTTTTCCCACACTTGCACACGACACAGTTGCCAACATTACACCAGAAAAGAGCAAATCCCAATAGAAGAACATGCTTGTTTAGTGTGGTAAATTGTTGCAGCGATTTAGATAGACTAATTAATGATTTAAAACTGAGATATATATTTGTTATCAAAATAGTGGGTGTTCCCATGCACATATGTCTATACATGAGTCGCCTTTGAATAGAATAATAGAAAATAGAAATAGTAACTAAATGTTAACATTCTTTCTTATAATCCATTCACATATTCAGTTAAGTATGGATGTGCGAGACACGAACATATCTCAAAAATTCAAGGGGGAAAAAAATCTCTATCTTGTCACGAAAGTTAAAAAATGAATCTCAAAAATTCGAAAAATTAAAAAAAAGAAGCAAATAATGGCCCTAAGAAATTAAAAAACCAAGCTGGGAATTTATTATTTCCGATAATACCAAAATACCCCAAAAATAGACCACATTCCCCCCCAAAAAACAGCCTTTATTAAGAAATGTTTTGGTTATAAATATTTTCAATATCTAACTTTGACAATACAAGCTGTTACACTACAAAATTAAATTATAAATGGTGTTAATTGTAACTACCTATCATTATTTTATTAATTGCGTTTAAAATGTGTATTAGGTGTCTCCAAGCGTTTGAATGAATCATATATAAGACAATCTAAATCAAGCGCCGGCTCGAATGTCAAAAAGAAACTCTATAAACTATATATTTACTTTAATAAACATAATTTACATTTATGTACTTTTAAAAGACGTTTCCTCGTCTTGTTCTCGTGTCTTGATACTTTTTTATATGCTTGTCTCAAGATTGTCTTGAAATGAAAAAAAATTGTTCTCGCTACAGTTAAGTGTTAAAATTACTGGTCTGGGGTCTGTTTGTCGAGTTCATCCCATAATTATTATTGGTTCTGAATCACCAATAAACTGTATAAGGGTCAAAAACAAATTTCACTTGAAAATTACAGGTAAACATTTGACATATTTCTAAGACAAACACAACTTCCGGTACGTTTCCTTAAATTAAGACTGAATTAAGAAACGAGGCAAATACTCACGTTAAAACTACAGCAATTAGCCAAGCTTTATTATGGTGGGGACTGCCTTGCCATATGGAGGACTCTCGCTGCACGAAACTGATGGAGATTACCACTGGGAGCAACACAACCAATCAAACATTAAATATCATTTGAGAACGATGTGACAGCTTAAAAACAAAGCTCTTAAGTTGGAATCTTGAACAAGTTTTTCAAATAAATCATAAAAAAATAGAGAGGAATCCAAGAATCCCTAAGGATATTCGAAATAAAAATTGGGTCCAGACTTTTTTTTTTAAATAACTAAAATTTGTTTACAGCTTCTGTCCTGCCTATTGGTGGTTTAGCCCGACATTATTATAGGACAAACTTAACAGACAGTTCTCATTAATTTATTACTTATTTTTTTGTCTTTTTAAGCAGTGTATTTTACTACCTGTTGGTGTAATACACAAAATGTACTCTTTACTCCAATGTTTAATGAATGAGGATGGTTGAATTTGGAGGAAATGTACCTGCATTTTTGTGGAGGAAGAGTAAAAAGCCAATTATGAAAAAAAAAAAAAACCTCAGTGCATCCAAATGAGATTCTGACCCTGATCCACTCGTCATCTGTGTCGTCTACTGCGAGAGTAACACCTTAGAGCAATTTATTACCAACGTGGGTCCTATACATGTTATAACGAGTGAATTGTAATAAATTATGCTAACATTCAGTTACTATTTAAAGCACGTTTTCCAAATTATCAAATATTGGGATGAGTAGGTAAAGTCTATCTTTCCCAAACAAAGTGTAAGTTTTATTTATACATTTTGATTTAGTCATATTAATTATTTAGTTGACATAGAAAATAGAAATCCTAACTAAAAGATAATATTTTTATGTTTTAATATATGAATTCATGTTCAAATTAGGTGGTAAATTAATAATTCAGGAGTTTGGTTGTTAAGTTTGTCCTGCAAATATGTTGAACTAAATCAGGGTGGAAAAACTTTTGGCACTGGAAGGTCGACTATCACTGCATGAATTCCTTACAAGGCCACACACTTAATGTACAGTAACTTTTACAAAGATAGGATAGTGCGCCAACCATAGATGGAAAGCTTAATAGATGTATAGAATAATCAATAAGAATGTTTACTTTCTAAAACATTTAAGCTTTAAAATTGATATGAATTAAAATGCAAGCAGTTTAAGAATGTATAGTTTGTAAAAAATGAAGATACATAGTTGAAATAATATGTGAAAAGGCCACAGGTTTATCATCCCTGGATTATTATCGATCGAGCTAATTCCGATTGGAGCACTATCATATTTTGGAAAAAAAAAATTACTATATATAAGGTTTGTGGCCTTATGAGGAATCCTAGAAGCAACATGTGACCTACCAATGCCAAAAGGTGTTCCAACCCTGGTCTAGTCTATTGCGAGAGTAACGCCTTAGTCCATGTGGCCACCAAAGGGTAATATATATATATTATTAATTAATCTCTTCTAGTGGAAACCAAAAAACCGCTTCCCCATCGTTACTCACCAAAATGCACAACAAGCAGCACAAGTGTAGCATGTTGCACTGTTAGCAACGTGTATTGGTGGCCACTCCACGACTCACCGAGTGGGCCAGCGTTGGGGTAAATCACAGCACAGGTGGAGTTGGTGGCTAGTGCGATCTCAGCGCATAAATAGGAGAGACTCAGCACGTAGAATACTATCACCATAAACATTGCAGGCAAGAACTTGGAACCGTAACACCACAGTACAAACACTGCCACCTGCGAGAGAAAACTCCAGTGATGATATCATGTCAAGAGCACCCACATCATTGGTTGCATGGTGTTTGGCCCTCTCTTGAGATTAACTTGATTGCCAGAGACAATTATATTAGGGGTTAAAGTCTCGATCAAGTTTATTAAGGGTGATTTTTTCTATGGTTTTCTACTCTCTCTCCACACAAATGTGAGTGCATTTCTTTTCAATCTATTTTTCTTAGTTTTACTCTATCGTCATGAATATTAGGAGTATAATAGCTCAAGGATTGTTCATATGAGTTGAGCTCAAGTGAGCTTCTTGGAAAGCTCTAGTGTCTAAACTAAAATTTAAATTATTGAGAGCTTGCACACCTTTAAAAAATAAAAATAATAATAATACCCGAGTGCTGACGATGTATTGGTTCTTGCCAGTCGCCCTTTGCATGACACGAGGGTCCGTGGGGATTCCAACCAGCGAGATGGACAAGGCAGGGATCACCAGACAGACCAACCAGAGCAATGGCCCTGTGGACACATACAACAATCCTAAATAGGCGTAATAAACCAGATTCCCTGTGCATGATGATCACATCCTCAAGTTTTATTATTGTTATTATGGCTCTTTAAGTAAAAACTCTTTGGGCTTTTTGAGGTATTTTGTTGTTATATTTGGAAAAAGGCACAGGAAAAGTGGATGAAAACATGTAAAAGGGAACAAACACAAATGGCTTTTATAATCAAAAGAAGAACAAAGTTCACACTTTGCATTGCTACCACTGGACAAAGAGGTAATGGCTTCCTCTTGAAGAAAATCTATCGTTACCGTCCAGTCCCCCGACCTAGGTTTCATTTTAACGGAACTCACCAAGTTGGAGTATGAAATGCACAACATAACTTATTAGGGGGGAAACAAAATAACACAAGAAAGGGGGAAAAAAGTAAAATGGTAAAGAATGCTAGGACACTTAGATAGGAACAAGTTACTAGCGTATCAATTGTATTTAAGAGGCAGCCATTATCTCTATGTCCAATAGCAGCAATGTAAAGTGTGAAATGTGTTATTCTTTTATTATAAAAGTATGAATAGTGTGTGTTTCCTTTTATATATTTTCTACCCACCTATTCGGTACCTTCTTCCAAATATAACAAGTATTATTATTAGAGATGGGTATGAGTCCAAATCATCAGTCTATTAAAATCTACGAATCTCAAGTTTTGAATCTTAATCATAGGAAAAATCATTTGCATGGACTTTAGCTTGTCCACACTGCTATGATGTTTTCTGTTTGCAATTCTGATTTTGTTTATAATAAATCTTGAATTACTATATACAATAAATTCAGTATACACTTATGTACTAATTAACCTAAATTTTATATATTTAGCACCGCGCCTTACTACCTGTTTGGTTTATACGCTTAAGTACTAATTACACTAATGGGTTAGGAATTAGAAAGGTTGAATTTAGAAGGAGTGAGCCCACATTTGGTGGCGGAAGAGTGGAAAACCATTTATGAAAAATCACCCCAGTTCACCTGACCGAGATTTGAACCTCGATCTACCTGTCCTCGGCAGTCTAGATAAACACGAAACTAGCGCGTTAGCTAACTACGTCACCGAGGTGGGTTAGTTACACTAATGAGCTAGGAATGAAGATTGAATTTAGAGGACATGTACTCACAATATTTGCATGGAGCGAGAGTGAAAAACCATTTAGGAAAATAACTCTCAGTACACCCGACCAGGATTTGACCCCCGATATCCCTGTCATTGGCAGTCTAATCTATTGCGAGTGTGACACCTTACACCATGCGGCCACTGAATTAGCTAAAAAATTATAAAAATAACTTTTTTTGTTTTAATTAGAATTTAAATTCGGTTAGATGAAAACAATCAGAAAAGAAAAAAAAATCGTATTCAAAGTACAAAAACCAAAAAACTTTCCTTTGATATTTTTTGAAATCTTGAATACCTTTATAGATTCAAAAGATTAAAAGGGCCCATCCCAATTATGAACTATATGGAAGAAACAATTACAAATACAATAAGGCTTTCACAATGAAAAAACAAACAAAACTTACAAGCATGCTTTATGACAAATGTTGTCAGCGTGACTCACCAACAGGAAGCAGTGGGGGCAACATGAATAATATTCCGAGCACTTGAGCGATACAGAGAGAAGCAGAACAACACATCCAGAACTGTACGCAGTTCCACATGCTCTGCATATAATGGCGAGACTGCAACACACAACAGTGAGTCTAATAGAGCAGAGTTTGGCGAGCACTAACATACTCGTCTCAGACCCAAGAGGCTGGTTTTTTTTAGAAACTGGTAATTTACACATTATGGTTTCCCATGATAGTATATCCCTCACCCCCACCCCAAACTTTAGCAAGGGTGGCATGGTATGGACATGTAATGAGGATTGAAAAGGTGTGAATCCCAAGGAGAGTGATGGAGATTAAGTATGTTAGGAAAAGATCCCGAGGGAGACAAAGAAAGAGATGGGAGTAGCATATAACAGAAAGTGTGTGGGTGAAAGGAGAAGAATGGAAGCAAACAAAGGAGTAAGAATTGAGAAAGGAAAGAGGAAGATGGAGGCATATTATTAAACTGACCTAGCTACAGCTCATGATGATAAATATGGCAGTGACGAGGAAGGTGTAATTCAGGAAGTGAACCCGCATGAGCATTGAATGGAAAGTGGTAAGACATTTTGGAAAAAAAAAAACAAAAAAAAAACCTCAGNAAAAAAAAAACCCTCAGTACATCAGGATAAGATTCAAACTGCGACCTTCTCATCACTAGCAAACCAGACTATACGAGAGTAACATTTACTCCCCTTCCTCATTTATTTTCTTTCTTAGAACCGTGTCTTACCTGTTTGGGTTATACACTTGTGTACTAATTACGCTGATGGTGTTAGAAATTAGGAAGGTTATATTTAGACAAAGTGTACCAGAATTTGCATGGAATAAGAGTAATAAATAATTTTGGAAAAAAACGTCCTTGGTATACCCGACCAAGATTCGAGCCTCGAAGCGGGGTTTTCCCGTCGTTTGGATTCGATAGTTTGGCACTAAAGGTTAGCTATATTAATAACACCAGAACAGATTTATCGTGCCATAGGAAAAGTCTACTGATAAAATGTAATCTATTTAAGGAAAACCTCTTTTCACTCTTTGAGATATTTTATATCATGGTGAACGAAAGTAGAAGAAAGAGTGATAGGGATAAACACAGCATGGCTTGTACAAAGAGGAGCATAGTTGTTATTAAATACAGTTATCAAAAGATAAGGCAAGGTGGAAACACAATCAGTGTATACCGAGTAACAAAATCGGGGGAAAATACCGATGGTACCACCGGGAATACAACCAGGGACTTATAGATTAGATATAGAAGTGCTGACCACTAAAACAAGAGGCTGGCCAGTTTCCTTACTTCATTAAGCCTTTCAACACTTGAAAATGGTGGGAAACAAACAACAAACAAGAAAATTAATAAATAAGAAACTATAAATAAAATGAAACTAGGCTAAGAAAAATTACTCAACAGAAATGTTATTTCCGTATTTGATTAGATTTGAAAGGACTGAACAGTTGGTATCAGCCAATATTAGAACCCTGAGTTTATTTCCACCAATATTATTCAAGAGCGTGTGAAAATAGAAATGCAGCTTCCTGAAAGAATAACCAAAAAGGGCGGAAGGGGTGAAGTAAGATTTTTTTTTTGTCAAAATGACAAGACAACAAATAGGAGCACATCAAAGTACAAACTTAAAAAAAAATAAAGTATTTTCCTCAAAGTGAGCTTCAAATCACCTTTAAGCCCCCTGATTTCCCACTATGGCATAACTAAATATTTATCCCAGCTAGGCAACCATCTGATTCACAGTGCCGTCTCAATAATCAAGAGGTGTTAAGTTATGAACCAAACAATAAATTACCCTTTTATCCCAATCACATCTAACTATCCATTCACATTTTTTCAAATGTTACATAGGCCAGTAGTGTAGAAATGGGTAAGATAAAATTTAGAGGTAATATATCTACATTTTTATGCATGGAGCATAAAATAATTTTAAGAAAAAACATCCTGGACGGGATTCAAACCATGACCTGTCAACGGCCAACTAGATGAGATCATATCTCACATGGCCTACCTATGCGAATGAATTACAATTTATATTTTACCATGCAGAAAACTAATAAAGGAGTAAAAATAAATGTAATTAGTCATCTTCACTGTCCCGGACTACCAGGTTATACTTGGCACAGCTTGTCCAGGCCAACGAGCACTCGGGCGCTCACCTCCATGATGAGATGAAATATGGAGATGGGATCCTCTCTGCGGAAACTCAGGGAGCAGGCGATGGAGTTGAGGGCCCGACTGAGATCCACGGGTGATGACCCTTGATTTGGATTAGGGGGTACAAACACTGGCAGCTTCTGGCACACCTGGGGATACAAGGGCTCCACAGCAAGACTGAAACACCGACATATATATAGGGAGGGGAGTGAAAGGGAAGTAAAAAAAGAGAGAGTTGGATAAGCCTTGAAAATATTTCAATTAATTTCAGGTCTTTGGTTTTGATTCTACTTGCGATAACTAATTATTTTAACTTGCAATCCTTTTGAACTGTGTATTAAATATATATATATATATTTTTAATAATAGTAAAATGGCTTTAAAGTAAAAAAAAGTGTGTGAAATAATTTTTTTCTATTTGGCTAGGTTATCTTATTATATAGAGCAATGAGATAAGCATGAGCATGGTGGAATTATAGATGAAATTAATTAATTAATTGGACGGGTAAATACAAATTTATTATAAAATAAGATAAAGACATGTTTTTGTGATAGCAAAATTGTTAACAAAACTACATATACTCTTTAATATTGTTCCTTAACATATCAACTGTGGATAAATACATTGTTTTGAAGTTATATGCATATGTACTAATTAGTTTAAAATGTTAGGGACATGGAAGATTGAATTTGGAGAGTATACCGACATTTGCGTGGAGGGAAAGTGGAAAACCGTTAGTGGAAAAAATCTCAATATACCTGACCGAGATTTGAGCCCTGACCTTCCAATCAATGACAGTCTGGTCTTTTGTGAGAGTGACGCTTTTTACCATATGTACACCAAAGGGGGTTTCAAAAAGTTAACTTTCTTTGATGTATTTATATAAGAGCAAATGTCACTTTTTACAGATGATGTAAACCAAGAAAGCTGAAAGATAAAAGTGAACTTGCTTGGCTCAACATCAGCTTTGAAAGATGTATTTTTATATGCTCTAAAAAGTTAAGTAAAAAGTAAATTTAACTATACCTAGCATCGGCTTGTAGGAAGATGGGCATGTTTTCGGCGCTGGCCGACGAACCAATGATGCACACCACCTCCCCGTACTCTTGCATGATGTGCAACATATCCCGCGTCGCACTAGGGGTACAGTCCGTGAAGAGAGACACGAGTAGAGGGACATTATCAATCTTCTCGAGATGTGGTCGGATGTTCTCGATCCCTCGAGGCAACTTTGCCTGTGGTAAACAAAAAACATGTTAAAAAAATCAACTAGTAAAAAGAATAATATTTTAGTTATTAGAACACACTAAAAACTAGGAGATGGGTCGAATCCACTTTTCTGAATCTCAATTAATATGAACCTTATAATTTTATCTTCAAATCGCAAATCTTGAATTAAATATCTGAATATTGAAAAAATTATGAACACAAGAACTAGTAAGAATATTACAGAGTACTATATAATAGACTTAATATAAAATAATACCTTCAAAAGAGAGAGAGGTGTTCCTTAAATAAATACCAGGAAATTGTAATGATTCTCATTTTTATATTTCATATTTTTCCAAATTTAAATATTTATTTTTATTTTCAGTATAATTTTCTATCCATCCATTCAGCCATTTTGTTTTAATTGATTTAAAATTTAAATAATTTTGATGTATTTTTTTTTCGTAATTGTGAATCAAATTCAGGAGACAGCAGAATTGAAGTTTAGGGTTTGAGGGAGAAAATTTCAAAGAATACCAAGAAGGACAGAGGAGGAGAATATAAGAGATAGCGTGCAAGTGAGAGTACAAAAGTGGACCAGAGCAAGGGAGGAAGAATTATGCAAGGACAGAGGAAGACAAAGGCATTTTACTAAACTGACCCGGCCACAAGCTAAAAACAATTGATGATAATGATGACAATTATTTTATCTTTCTTTCTCTCTCTCTCTCTCTCTCTCTCTCTCTATATATATATATATATATATATCTCTTAAAATTCCAAGTAATTACAATAACATTCGAGAGAGATGCTCAACAACTTTTTGAAAAAAAAACTTAAAAATTTCAGTACTCTCAAATTCACCCACAATATCTCACTACAGCATGTCACCTATTTGGATGTTGATGTCTTTAATGAGAACAATAATATTCGCGCACGACAGTTCACATAAAACCTACAAACCACCAACAATACCTCCACTACCACAGCAGCCACTCTTCTTACACTAAGAAGTCTCTCCCTTACAACCTGGCCATTAGGGCCAAACACATATGTTCAGACAGTGCTGACCTCACGCAGTATTGCAATAAACTTTCCTCAGCATTTCAAGAAAGAGGGTACCCTTGAACTCTTTATTGATACTCAAATCTCCAGAGCCATCTCATATGATTTGACAAATCACAGACAAACTTCTGATGACATACCTTTCATTAGCAAATACCATCCAGGATTGCAGAGAATAAACACGATACTCAAGAATGGTTACAACTTTCTAACTTCTCCCACTCAGACATAAAACCTTCTCAGCTCCCACCCAAGAATCTCTTTCAAACGGCTATCTAATCTTCCCAACCATCTTGTACATCTAAAATTGCCTGACCCTAACAAAATGCTCACCTCAATCATCACAACAAAAGGTTCAAACCCGTGTATGAAGCAACGCTGCAACATCTGTAAGATCTACCCATCCAACAAGACCTTCAATAATAAGAACACGAAGAAGCAATACCCCGTCCGAGGCCATTATGAATGCAACACATCCAACTTAATCTACAAAATTCAATACAATTTTTGTGAGGCTGAATAAGTTGGACTCACAACAGGACCTCTGAGAATACGCATGAACAATCATTGTTTCAATACCAACGACAAAAATCTAGATAAAACAGTTCTTTCCCATGCTAACACCCACAATAAGGACTTTGACTCCTGCTACAACACCTGAGTACTCTGAGCATTCCCGACAGCCACTTGCAATAACTCTCAACTTAGACAATGGAAACTTGCACATCAATGGGTAACCAAGTCCAGACTACCCCCTGGTTTAAATCTGTGATAAAAAAAACTATAAATAAAATTATTTCATACATTATATCTTTCAAATCAAATATATTTTTTTTTAATTTACTTATTATTTCAAACCATATTTAGTTACATCAATTTGGTAAAACTGCAAGTTTTCAGTTACATATTTCAAATCATAGACAGGGGTGTTACAAGAAATATATTGGGAGGGGGAGGGGAAGGGAGGGATTGAGAGCAGGACTATCAGAGTTTTGTTTTAAATTTGGGGTGATAATCAAGCCTTGAACCTGAGCTTTTAGGCAAATGTATTTTTAAATTTATTTATTACTTCATTATGGATTTTTAAATCTACAAGACTTTTTCATTGCATAAGGAAATAACTTGAATGATTATTTATTTCAGTTCACCTACATCTGAGCTAAATATCCAATTGAACTTGAATATATTTATTTAGATTTGCAGATATTGTTCAAATCGTGTATTTTAAAGTGAAAAATTTAACTGAGTTTATTACAGCAGTTTCCAACATTTTGTAGTTAATAACCACAACTTTTCTCTCTGCGGCCATCACGACCCTTTGATAACTTAAAAGCGATCAAATCCTAGTTAAGTTTTTCTACTGTGTATTACTACTGGCCCGGACTATCTACAGTTAACTACACAATTAGGATAGGTAACAATAAGAGGAAATGTACTCTTATTTGCTTGGGATGATGTTAGAATAAACTACTCCTGGCCAGAATTAAAATCCTTACCTCACCTTCACCAATAAACCAAACCAAACCAAACCAAAAGAGCATGACTAAATCTGCATGTCCACCAATGCTTGTTTTAGTAATTATAAATTGCTTATAGTAATGATTATATGCAACTAATATGTGGTAAAATAGAATCAACCAGCCCGGGGTTGGGGGATGATTTTATATTATGCTAGCAGCATTATAAGTCAGCAAGAAGCTATCAGAATGGAATAGCCAAAAGGATCCTAAGCAGTAACAAGGTCTTTTTTTTTAACACTTTAACAACTTACATTTCTATTAGAACTAAGCATCTTCCTATAATCATTAAAATCCTTGAGAAAAGTATATATAAAGCTAAAACCTCTATATTGTGACCCCACACAAAACACGCTGCGACCCCCAGGTTGGAAACCACTGCTTTATTACTACACTTGGAAGCAATATCTAACTGATGTGTAGAACTCACTCGCCACTTTAGCTAAAAATTAGCAATTTGGCCATGTTTATTTAAAAACATTTCCAACTGTAAAATAAAGCAATAAAAAATTGAATGTATTGATATTCCTACAGTATTTTGATACCCGTCTACCAATGTCCTGCCTCATGGAAGTTGCCCTAAAATGTGGTTACTGGTATGTGAATAAACTACTAAAACATATTGTAATTAAGCGTGTGTTTCTTCAAAACTGAATCCATCCCAAGAATCTCCTGCTAGAGCGTCCGTTACGCTAGACAAACATTGCAACTTCACACCACTGTGTTTGTGCCCTTCACTTTATGTCATACAGGCGTGGATATTTCTGTACCTCAATCATGAGGTGTTCGCTATCTACTGAATCGATGTCCATTTTGGGATAAAATGGTAGATAAAATAAAGAAAACCCACGAGGCAGGAATATGACGCCGTTACTCAATACTGCACATGTGACCACTCTTTCGCTGCAAACTGTCGCCAGAACTATTGACCCAGGCCTATTCGTCTGCGACACGACCTTGGAATGAGTTCCACTTCCCCACTAAGCAGTAATTTACAGCGTTATGTAGCCGGCTCCATTTGAATCTATTGGGTGCATTTTCATGCTTTACTTTACTGCGGGTTTTGGGAGGGTTTTACAGCTTGTCTGGCCGTAGCCTTATAATTTATTTCCATAACGAATTCGGCATGCACTGACTGCGTGTTGTCTCTGTCTACTGACAATGGCACTACTAGACTACTCGATTAACTAAGCTTTCTACAAATTACTACAGAAGGAATCTCCTTTCAATGTTTGATGATTTTTGAAGTTGAGATTTTTTATAGAGGAGGGATCAACATTTGGGAAATTTTAAATTTGTCTGTACAAGTCTGTGGTTAAGGACTTTAATAATAGAAAGTAATGGGGTACATATTAAGCGTAGAATTTCCCAATTCAAGATCTCATATCTCACAAAATTCCCAACTTTCAAGCTTTTAGCCAACATTGAGGTCCTGCCCTCCCCCTCCGGTGTGACGCCCCTGATTCTAGAAACCTGTAGTTCCATAGCCTTTCCTTGTTTGTGTGTTTTCAATGTGTCTCTTCTAATGATAAAGAAACATCTCCGAAAATTCAACAATGTGTTTCTACTCTGTCTTATTAAAATAATAAGAGAAAAATAGAGATCATACCAAACACTGCTAGCATTTAAGATAATCAAAGCCCCATGTTTAGCTTGCGATTGCGACTAACCCTGTTGGACATGTCAAAGTTGACGGGAGCCTCCTGTTCGGTGCTGTCGGTGAGACAACTAAGGGACCTCCACATCTCCTGCTGAGAGTTGAGGTCATCACTGTGCATCAACATGCTGTCTTGACTCTCATGCTCCCTGAAAAAAATGCCAATTTGTGTTTTGTAGATCATAGTTAGGAAAATTTAAATAAATGTTGTTGATGAGTTTAAAGTGCACGAACCCATTTTTATTCTTTAGACTTGCATTTGTTTTATTGACATGTCGCTTATTAATAAAATAAGATCCGATCACATGAAAAAACATGTGTTTTGTACAAATAGATTGTGACTCGCATGTAAAGAAAGAATTGAATTCACAAATGTACACATTTGTGATTTACTCGAAATATCTGCTGCATCTGTTTTACAGGTTTGGGAACATCCACAAAATTCTACAGTTCCCCTCTTGTTCAACCAATCATCGTGTTTATATTTGTCACATAACTTGGCAGTAAGAAAGGAATAGAGCTCGCGACATGCAAGTTAAATTTCCATCTGTGTGACACAAAATGTGGGCGCGTAAGGTCAGCCCCAGAGTTAAAACCCCCAAATCCAAGTCGACTGATAAGTCTAAGAGACACAGTTTGCTAAGAATCCAAGAGAGAGTTACATTAACTTTTAACAAGAACTGAAATAAATTAAAATTGAAGTAATAATATATTATGGTAATTTAAAAAATAAAAGGCGTTAAAACAGGAATATTACAACATATGTTTATGCTGTGATCAAGGGTATTCAATTGGGATGTATTACACATCTCTTATTGAATTTTAAAAAAGTTTTTCAAATTGATTATTATGTTGCCTACTAGTGCAGCCAAACTCAAAATCACTATTTTACCACTCAACTTAATAAAACAATTTTTTTAACCTTAGTTAGTATTTATATTTTTATCTAAAGAATAAATGAGATCAAAATTAGAGGCGAGGGAAAAAAAACCCTACCGACGTTAGAAAGTTAAAATCTTATGTTTATTTATGTTTATCATGTTTCGTAAAAAATTCAAAAAAAGTTGTTTTGACCTCAGGTTAAGAAGACTGCTGCCATTCAGGGTAAATTAAGTGTGCATGTATGTTACATGTATACTAACATGTTTCTAACCACATGAGCACAACCAAGTATACCCCATCTACCATGAAATATATCAGTCTTAACTTAACTACCTTATAAGCTACAGCATTACTGAAACGTGAAAGGTAAGTTCACTACCTTCAGGAGTAACTGGAGTGTACATATTGACTTTCTGATAATCAACACAGTGCTATATTTCAGAATAATAATATTTGGGTGAATGCGACTCACCTGTGACTCAGTGCAGACTTGTTCGGCAATGACTCCTCGAACCAATCGTTGTTGGTTTCTTCTTCAAACTTGACCTGTGAAAATTCGAGGTTGATGGCGCTGGGAGCCGAGAAACTCAACACCCTAGAGTTTACAAAGTGATTGCTACGAAGGAAAAGAGAAGAAGGAAAGAATTGGAGGGAGAGGGGAAATAAACAGTCCTTGTTAGTCTACGAGAGCTACTGTAGTCAAAAACACATATCACAAAATTACAACCGTTAAAAAATTATATTTTTTAGCTTGAGAAACCTTAGATCATGCCAAACAAGAAATTACCAGTACCGATGCACTTATTTATCTTAAATTTAGTGATAGATTCTTTAAATACTTAATGTTACTTTCAATTCAAGGATTAAAAATAAATTCAGATTTATATATTTGAACAAAATAAATATATAATTTAATTTTTGAATGTTAATATTAATTTTTAAAGCTTACTAGAGGTTTAGCCCATCATAATTATGGCACAAATATAGCAACCAAACTCGAGAACATTAAATTACCAATCAAATTAATCTTCTATTTGTTTTACTATTTCTATTTTATAGAATAACTGAAGAATTAATCTGAACAAAAACAGAATTGAAGGGTAAAAATGTAATAGTGTGAGAAAGTTAGTTATTTGTTATTCTTATTGCCGTTTTCTAAGATGGGATTCAAGATGTGTACATAAAGCGAAGATTCAGGTTCTAGATAAAGTGGATTTAACTCATTTTTAATAAAAACATAAACCTCTTTTGCACCAACGAAAGTGCAAGTGTCAAACACAAACACATTTGGAGGCTTGCTTGGTTTTCATAATTTTGACATTCATGTAGTACAAAAAGGTGTTTTTTATATTAATTTTAAGCAGTGTGTTTTACTACCTGTTCAGGTTATACAGTATAAATCCATTACTATTTCCAGCCGTTGGCCCGCTTCAGATTTTTATTCAAGCCATATATTTTCTACTACCAGCTTGCTAGGCCTGTCTTAGCTTCATTTGCCTTATAATCTATCTTAAAACTAGGACAAGCACAACATCCAGTCCCCAGCCGTTAATTCATCAATGTGAAAGGGTAAGCCCATATTTTTATTAATGATGAATTTTCTCCCGTGTCGGGAATTGAACCCGGAATCCTTAGCTCAGTAGGCAGACACGCTACCTATTGAGTAGAGAAAACATAATATGTACTAATTAAGCTAATGATTTAGGGATGAGGAAGGTTGGATTTAGAGGAAGGGTACTCACATTTGAATGGCGGAAGGATGGAAACCCATTTAGGAAAAGCCACCCTCGGTACATCCAACCGGTATTCGAACCACGATCTCCCCCTCAATGGCAGTCTAGTTTATTGCAAGAGTGACGCCCTGAACAATGTGGCCAATAAAGCAGGTCACAAATGTTTTGATAACATATGGGACTTGCATTAATTAGTGAAATCAAATATCACACAAAACTAATTTTTCTGCCCTTCCAAGAACAAAACTGGAGGGAAATTGGTAATCAATCGATTGAGGCACACCAACCTCTTGAGCACAGTCAAAACTAGGTGGGGTAAGGGGGGAAGTGGAGTGGGCGTGGAGCGAGGTTGTTGATGGAAATGGTTTGTGCAAAAATAGCTTGAATACCTCTGAAAATTTGTATTTTTAAAGTGTGATTGGACCAGGATTCAAGAGACAGAGCAGTGCTTCCAAAACATTTTAGAACAACAACTTTTTATAACCCACATAGCTATAATGGACAGGAAAAGAAAAGGGGGGATTATTTTTTAATGGATTTAAAAAATTATTATTGAATATAATTTTAAGGAAAAAAAACTTATTTATTTTAGCATAATGAGGATTGTTTTTGGTTTCGGTTGATAATACCATTGATGTCCATGTCAATGTGAATCATTTTAGGAGCAAGAAGTCTAACAATTGCAGTCTATTTTGAAATTCAGTTTTGATTCACACCATCACCTTATTTTTAATTACCCATAACGCGCTTGTCGTGTTGAGCTCGACTGCTGAGGACGGGGAGATCGAGGTTCGAATCTTGATCGGGTGAACTGGGGGTAGTTTTTCCTAAATGGTTTTCCACTCTCCCTCCACGCAAATGCGGGTCCACTTCCTCTAATTCAACCTTCCCAATTCCTAATCCATTAGCGTAATTAGTACTTAAAAAGTGTATAGCCCGAACAGATAGTAAGACGCAGTGCTAAATAATAAATAATAAAAAAAAATTACTTTCCTGCTTCCCCTTCATATTTTCACATTTAAAATAATTACAAAATTTTCACATTTCAAAATTTTTTTGTGACACACCAAAACTTCAATCACGGTCCACAATTTGGGGACCAAGGATGTAGAGGATTTTTTGGATAGCTCAAGTCATAAGATCTGGGAACTATGTGAAATCATTAAAAACAGTGAGATAACAATCGAGTATTCATAAGTCTGATTTGCTAGACTAAACTACTAAAAGGTAAAAAAAGAAAAGAAAAAAAAGTCATATTTAATTTTCTAAGTATATTTATATCCACTTGCATCCAGCCTGGCCCACTCAACAGCTCCAGCAGAGATATGAACCCAAGACATTCAGCTGTGCTAGTCTTTGCTAAAAACATTTTTATTTTTAAATTTACACAACAATGTTAACAAAACTACTTTTCGAGAAAAGTAATAATAATCACCTTAAAGTTTTTAATATACGTTCAAATTTTTACCAAAACCAAAAGTTTCACAGTATTTTGTTTACACAGAATAATCCCACATTAAAAAGATATTGAAAAAAAAAATGTATTTATTAGTAAATGAGATAAACTGACCAAACGATAATTTGTAAATGAGGAAACATGCAAATAAACAGAAAAAATAATAAAGAACATAAACATGCAACGATTTTTAAAATCACTATATACCATAGCACACATTATTTTAAAATAAAATACCTGCCGTGGTTGAAAAATCCAGCCATAAAATTTGAGTTTATAAAGAGTAAATTAAACAATTAAGTGGAGATAGAACAAAAATGTATATATATATTTTTTTTCTAGCACCAAGTTAACCACCAGTTTGGGTTGTATGCCAATTTGCTAACCACACTATTGTGTTAGCGATTAGGAAGGTTGAATTTAGATTAAATGTATCTGCTTTTGCATGGAGAGTGGAAAGCCATTTAGGAAAATCACCCTCAATACACCCGATATGGATCGAACCCTGAGCGACACCTTAGGCCACCAAAGTGGATGATATTTATTATTGATTTGTGCATTAAAATGTGACTGAATTTAAATTATTAATGATCCTCCTATTAATAAAGAAAGTTAAAACAAAACATGTATTTATGAATTATTAGCAATTGTTCTATTGGTTTTAGAAAATTTGAAAATAAAATAAACTTATTTTGGTTTAGGATTCACATAAAATATTTCTTTACCAAAATTAACTTTTTTCCATCAGCTGTTATGTGAAAAAACTAAACATTTAATCATCTTAAATGTATACAGTCACCTTTAGTATAATTTAAAGACCCTATAAATTGGATCTATCAAAAATAAATAATGTTAAAGATATTTAAAGCAAACTAAATTTAAATTACGAGAATGTTTGTTTTTCTTACTCATCCTAAATGGTATTGCTGGTGGATTTCCTACAAATCCCTATTATTTTGGTCATCATTCTTGTGTTGAACGTACCAATTAAAACCTGACTTCTTATCCTTATCATAATATTGTACAAATATATATATATTATTAGGGTTAGGTCCTTCAATATTCAAATATTAGAATTCTTAAGAATATTCAAAGATTTAGAAGTATGTTAAATTTAAGAGTCAATAGAAATATCAAAGTTTTGAATCTGAATTTTATTATAGAGCCATTATGATGATGAGTAGGTACTTAGCCAATCATAATTATAGGAAAAATCTAACAACCAGACCCAAGATCATTAATTTAATATTTAACTAAATGAAGAGTTCACTGCAAAAATGATGTATGTTATAAATCCTTATTTATCAGGAAATAGTTTTTAAAGTTGAAAACCTTTATACTGGATGATAATCTGTTTTACTTAGAAAAAACATTTAACTTAACTATGCTTTCAAGACAGTAGAAAAAAGACTTGAATTATCTAATAATTCCAAAACATAAAATATAGTTTTTATATATAAAAACATTTGTTAACTAAACAATAAAATGTCCGAGAATGATGAATATCATGGGGTATAAATTTAGCACTGACAGAACCAAAGAACAGTGCATGTTACATGTGAAAATAACTAATAAAATTATTATAAAGAAATATGTTAGGTAATAAAATTCATTCATCTCTTGTCACAGTGATTCTTTACTTTTCTTTTTGTTGTCCTCTCTCTCTAAGCGGTAGCATATGTTTTCTTTGTATATCAGAAACATTTTTAAAACATTTAAGCCACACACTCACAATCTGGGCCAGACTCTTGACCACTTAATCTCATATTATTCATAAATTCACTCATCCTACCACTTTTCATCCTTTTCTTATTTGCAGCTTGATACAGGTTCACTATCACTTTCTGTATCCATAATGTTTGCATACAGACCCAAACAAAAAGGAAGCAATTAAACAAACACCACAATTATCTAAAACAACAGATCATACACTAGCTGCATCACTGGTAAACTGACGGAGCACAATCAGATGTGTGTGGTGCAATACACAGGTCAATATAGCCCTTTTTTTTAAAAATGACATCCAACATTCTTGCTATGTTTACCAGTGGCGGCCGGCATCTCTGTATGGGATTTCTTATCTCCTCTGTAACTCAGGAACCATAACCATTAACGCTGTGGACTCTCGTGGTATAATTCTACACCACTTGATGTCTGTCTGTCTTGCCAGCCCGAACTCATTTTCTTTAAAAAGTGACATTCATCGTTTTTGCAGCGGATTCTTCAAATATGAATATTTCGATTAGGTGGCTGCATGGTCTAATATGTTACTCTTTCAATAGTCTGGACTACAAATGATTGGAAGATCAAGGTTTGAATCCTTGTCGTGTGTATTAAGAGGGTTTTTTTTCCAACATAATCTTCCCTTCTGTCTTTCTTCATGCATATGTTGGTACATTTCCTCTAAATGTAACCTTCTTCATCGTTAAACATTAGCATAGTTATTACGTATGCATACAACCAAAAGAGGGAGTACGCTAATATAAATTAAAAAAATATATGAATAAATATTATAACAAAAAATGTCATCAGTTAGTTATTTTTAGATTATTAAACAAATAAAACCTGCTTCGGTGGCTGCATAGTCTAAGGCGCCACTTTCGCAATAGATTCAACATCCAATGACAAGGAGATCAAGGTTTTAATCCAGGCCGGGTTTACTGAAGGTGGTTTATCCAAGCTAACCCTATGTAAATGTGGACACACTTTCTCTAAATTCAACCTTCCTTATCCCTAACTCACTAGTGTAATTAATACATATGCATATATATTTAATAGTTAGTAAGACGTGGTGCTTTCATTTTATTAAACTAAATAATTAATGAAAACAAAACCAGAATTGAAGAAATAAAAAAAATCAGAGCAATATGGGAAAAATAAAGCTCTTTCTCTTATCATATTTTCTGAGATTCAAAATTCGTGGGTAAAATTAAGATTTGAATTTGATATATTTGTATATCTTATATATGTCATAAATGTCAGAAGTGTCGCATGATCCTGTAGCGCCATCATTGAAACACACATACCGTGATTGCAGGAGACCAACTCCTTCCTCTGGGCAGCCATCTTGTTTTTGAGAGACGTGGGTATGCTGGAGAGACGAGGGGGAGGAGAATCCATGGCAGGGGGCCGCCCCACTCTCTAAGTGGTCACTGTCTGATCTGAGGGCAGTGTTTAGGGGCCCACCACTAATGCTACACACTCAAAATAACACAAGGGTTGCCAACCCAAGGAAGAATGGACACAAAAACTGGTCAAGGTTCCATGCGGCAATGCAAGGAGAGTAGTGGTCTCAATTTATTTTAATGTCAAGAGTTAAAAAGCTATGTTCTGAGATTTAGTTGCTACAGGTGTTAGAAATGGACATTGGATGGAAAATATATCATACAATAACTATTGTTTTTATGGAATATTTAGATTTTCTTTCAATAGAAAATTTAACTCTTGTGCATTTATGGACAGAACAAATTTCTAAGTGAAATCCAACTGTAGTGCATAGAAATTGTTAAAAAAAATAAGAAAAACAAAACAACAAGATATTGAATGGAAATTGGATGAATAAAGACCAATTTAAAGAAGAGGAAGAAATGTGGGTAGAATCCAATGCTGTGGTGACATTTTGTTCCTTTATTCTGTCTTCTATGAAAGGAAAAGAGTCATCAAGGGATGGGTTTGTTTTAGAGGTCTAATTGGTGGTTCACTCCAACATACCTATAGTAAAGAATTAAGAGCCAGACTCTATACAAGTAGTTTAACACTTGACTGAATTTATTAATATTATAATGAACACATTTTAGCAAAAAAGTCAACATTTAGTTAGTATTTATACTTTCTATTATTCTGTCATATTCTCCTTCTATGTTCATAATTTTTCCTGAGATTCTCAATTTTAAGGTACAATGAAGATTTGGATTTGTAAAATATTGGATTCGACCAATCTATAGCTGAAATACAAGTAGAGTTTTAATATTTTAGCACAAGAACTTTTATCAAATAAAAATAGGGACAAAATAAGAAGATTTTTTTTTATAAGTGCTAGGTCTTTTTCTCCAGTTGTTGACCTTCATTTTATTTTTTAAATATAATAATGAAAATATATTATACTTTGTTTCTGTTTCAATGTGCGTGCGACTTTTCCCACCATACAAGACGGAAGATAGGAAGAAGACATCACCTTTGTGTGTTGGATTGTACCCACATTCTTTACTCTTATCCTAGGTGGGCTTTCTTGGACTGATTTTCACCCATTAATATATTTTTAATTATATTTTTATCAATTATCATGTATTATAACATCCTTTAACCACCGAGCCTACTAATTAATATACACTTTGTAAAATCCCAGAAATCTTGACTTACAGAACAAAAAAAAAAATTATCTTCAAAATATATTTTTACTTAAGACTCAAAATATGTATTTATAGTTTATACATATTTTTGTATATAATATAATAGAGTATATTAGTATATCCTAAAATTATGGGTTTAAATAAGAAAGAGTTACTTACACATTGCAAAAAAAAACATCAGATTAGTTTTTGACTCTAGTCCTTGTAAGTTATCATGTATAAATGTAAGTTCTTCAATATATTCACGCAACAATAGATAACTTCGTCAAAGTTAAGGGTTAAAGAGCACCACCTCTTGTGGTGATTATAAACCATTTCAATATATATCAGTCCCCAAAGTTAACGTGTTTCTTACATATTACCCAAAGGTGCGATTATAGGCTATAAAAAGTTTTTATAAAGCTTGTTTTGAAAAAAAAAAGGGGCTTATTTTCCAGTCAATGTGGTAATAATAACTAATAATCATTTTATTTTGCCTCACAGGAATTGTTGTTAAAAATCGATTAACATATTTTAGGCACATAGTGGGACTTGCTAACAGCCTGAGACCCTATCAATTTTTTTCTAGTTAGTTTTGATTCGAGTTAAAAAATTGAATAACATAAAATTCAAATCGATATTGATGTTATCAAAGCTTCGTTGATCCCTAATAACCACCCAACTTTTTAAAAACTTGGGCAACCTAAAAACTCAAAGTTTTAATTTATAATTTATCAAAAACATTAACACTATGGCAACAAGAAAAGATTTATAAAATTGGGTAAAAATCACCATTTAAATTTGCAAGAAAAGCAAACTTAACTATCATTTATTAGGAATAAACAGATTACTTACAAATTTGTTCAGAGGTGACACATGGACAGACACATTTTCAACAGAGAAATAACACTTAAAATGCAACACACCTTCAAACAATTTAAAAAAATGAATAGGACCAAAATAAAAGGAGCCACACAAATGGTTTGTACAATGAAAAGAGAAACACAGTTCACAAATTACATTGCTGCCAATGGACAAAGAGATAATGGCTTCCTCTTGAAGAAAATAATAATAATAAACAAAGAGGTTAGAGCAGGCGTGTAAACTTGTTTGATCATAAGGGCCACAATGACAACTCAAAATACTTTAAATTTTATTTTTAATTCACCTTCATTATTGATGACAAAACAATTGTGTGTGTAAGTCATGATCTCTTGGGTATGTGTTACCCTCAGTCATTTTCTTTGGTATTCTCTCTTTTTCCATCCTCATTACATATTCTGTTTTCTCCTCGTGACAGCTAACACGCTCCTCACAAACTTTGTTTCCCATGGCCTCCACTTTCCCAGTCTCCCTTACATTCAATGTCCCTGTTTCTGCTGCATGTGTGACAATTGGTATAAGTACACCCTGTACAACACTTCCTTACACTTCAAGGACACTTCTCTTCTCCCTAGCGGGTCTCTTACATACCTATAAAAAAACAGTCCTGCTGTCCTCTTCTTATTAGATCCTCTCCACTACCACCCTTTGTCTCACTATCACTTCACCTATTTATGTGTGTGTGTGTGTGTATATATATATAAAGATAATCATATCATGGGGTCTGCGGGATACACATATTCATAGATAGGGCCTCGTGCGGCCCACAGGTTGAAAGTTTGAGATGCCTGGGTTAGTGGGTAACAAAAATGCTATTTAAGTGTTGGAAGTTAGGATTAGAGAACCGGGCTATGGTTCTCAAGTTATTATTCACCCCAGTGGGTGCTTTTGTCACCCCTCTATTAGTCCTAAGTGTTTCAATGATTGTGCTACCTGTTTCTCTCGCTGAGCAATGAGATGTGACAGTTCCAACCGCTCTCCAGACCCATCTTCTCGGAGAAAACCCTTGACCTGAGCTCGTTCTCCTTACTGAAGTGGACAAACCTCACACAGGCTCGCTCCAGCTCGTCAATAAGCTGGACCTGCTCGCATAAACGTAAACAAGTGTTTGTAGGAAACCATTATAGTATGGCAGGAGCAGATAACAGCATGTGTGCAAGTGAGAGGAGGGGAAAACTGTGGAATGAAATAGGAGGATGGAAGCATTTAATTAATTGACCCGGCTACAGGCTGAAAACAGTTGATGATTAATATGATGAGTGTTGGGATTATTAACAAAATGGAGAAAATGGTTGAATACTAGGGTTGGGAGCCTTAACCTTCAAATCTTTCAGGAGATTCAATATTTGGTTAAATATTGTAATTTTTTAAAATATTGGAGTGAAATCTGTTCAAGATCTCTAATTAAATACTGCTTATTGGTGATTGAGCCTCTACATAAATATAAGACCAACTTAAAAACAGACCTCTGACCGTTTATTAATACTTAAATGACTGTATAAATGCTACAGTGAATGCGTTATAAAACAACATTTAGTTATGATTATTTTACTATTATATTTCCTCCTTTGTTCATAATTTTTTCAAAGATTTGTATTTTTATTCAAGATTTGAATTTGTAAAATAGTGGATTCGATGCATCTCTATGGAATACTCATTTTGTTTAAAACTAAGATATCATTCGAAATATTTATTTTGGTAATAAATTTCGATTGGGGGCTTGCAATGATTTGAAAACTTTGACATTACCTCAAATATTTGTCAACTTTTGACTTCATTTAGGGAGCAAATTCTAGCATTAAAATTTTTATGATTCTGTATTTTATAATAATGGAAATTGATAAAAAAATAAAATAAACCAATAAGTGCAAATTTAATGAAGAAAGGCCACCTAATAAAAGGGGGGGGGNTTCACTTTTTGAGTTATTCTGTTATATTTGGAATAAGGTATTGGAAAGATGGATAGAAATATATACAAGGTAACAAACACTAGATGGCTTTTGCAATGATACAAACAAAGTTCATGCTTTACACTGCTACCACTGGACAAAGAGGTAATGGCTGCCTCTTGAAGAAAATTGATCGTCACCACTAAATCTCCTCGCCTCTGCTTCATTCTATCGAAACTCATCAGGAGGGAGTACGCAACGCAACTTTCTAACAGATGAAACCGAAACACAAGAGGGAGAGAAAGGAAATGGTAAAGAATAATATGACAAGTAGATAGTAACGTGTAAAAGGAACAAATGTTATATTAGACATGTAATACGAGGAGCAGAAACTGAGTACCATAGAATAAATCACTCACCATATCAGTCTGTGCCTGGTACTGCATAGTGACCATTCCAATAAACACCTGATTACATTGTAACTCAAAACAACCTTCAACATCGGTTATATCTTCATCCTTCGCATCGTTCCCCAGCAGCGAATCTGAAACAAAGCACAATTGAGCAGTGAAATATTCATTTAAGTGAAAAACGACAACTTGAACATGAGAATCAAACTCAGGACAATTAGCTTTGTATACCGATGCTCTACCATTGAATCACCGTGGTTCACCTTGTACTCAGAGTCACTCTAAATCTGCTTTTTTTTCTTTTTTAAGCACCATGTTTTACTATATGTACAGGTTATATGCATATGTACTAAATAAGCTAATGAGTTATGGGGGAGTAAATATGAATTTAAAGGAAGTGTACCCACATTTGCATAGATGGAGAGTGGAAAACCATATTGTGAAACCCCACCCACCCCCTCAGCACACCCAACCAGGATTTGAACCTCGATCTCCCTGTCATCAGTAGTCTAGTCAATCAATTTAAAAACAAATGAGTTAGCAAGTTGTTATTTGATTCTTAAAACTCGATAGCGCTTATTAAGTGATCAGATTTTCTGAATCTTTTTAAAAGTGAAAGAGAAATAAGAGGATAGGAATAAATATATAAAAAGAGGGAAAGATAGGACTTACACATTTTTCCCCTTGATCAGCTATTATACAAGTGGAAAAAACCCAACTAAACAACTTTAATCAGTCTGGCATACGCCTTTACGAATATATTTTCTTGAAAAACGAACCAACCTGTGGAATGGAACTGTCCAAGCACACCCTTGAAACGCGGATCGAGGACATTGCGGAAGTCCCAGGCCAGAGGGGTGGGGCTACGATGGGGCATATAAAGGTGCTTGCAGTCGGACGGTAGCTCCAGGTACACATTTGACAAGTTACTGTGGACCCCACGAGTCAAGGGACGGTAGGAGAATGCTGAGCAATATGATGTCAGGCTCGTCCGCTGGTAGAAGTCCAGCACTTTCTTCCTGTGCATGATCATTGAGGGAAATATCACAAGGATTGACATAAATTATTATACATGAAGCTTTTGTATTAGATTTTCTATCTCTCACTTTTGACATATTTTAAATAAAGATAGGACCCTTGAATCCTTAAGAACAGTGGTTCTCAAACTGGGGTACCCGTACCCCCGAGGGTACGCAAGCACTTTTCAGGGGGTATGAGAGCAGAACTAAAGAGAAAATTGGCAAAATAACATAAGACTTTCGGAAAACCCTAATTGTTAGCAGTTACCATTATCTGGTCATTTCCACCCCTTTTCCCTCTATTTGCTCGGCTGGAAACAGATTTCTGAGAATTTTCAACCCTCTACCTTACGCCTTTTATATTAGCAGTTTATTATACCTTTCTCAACAACATATTTCCGTGAGAGTAATTTTAAATCCATGGTGTACCTAAAGAATAAGTACTGCAATAAGCTAAATTTGGAGCCAGACCTCCACTTGAAAAATTCAACTGGACAACGAAACATCAAAAAGTTTTGCCAAGCAATTTAGCCACACCCCTCTTACTGAAAAACTTTGGAATTCATAATATATCAGCTCCAATATTGCAATTAAAAATTTTTATCTAAAAATATTGTGTTTATGTTTACTTTTTTCCTTATTTTTGAACAAATTTGTAAAGAAAATGTATACAACTTTTTACAGTAAAATTATGTTTTTACGACTGATCATAACAATTCTCTCTAACTAAGTTTGTAACATTTGAAATATTTTGATTACAAATATTTTTTCCCAGTAGATTAAATAGATCAATAATTTACCAAATGAACATATTTTTTAAAGCCTTTCATTTAGAATTTGGAATTGGAGGTACATCAAACTTTAGTACAAGGCCAAGGGGTACATTCTAAAAGAAGATTGAAAAAAGTTTGAGAACCACTGTGTAAGAAGATTCGAGGATTTGAGATTTTATCAAATATATTTCAAAATATTGAATTTTAATTTGTTTTAGAACTCTAATGCTGCTTAATGGTGGTTCAACCCCATCATAATTATAGTAAAAACTTAACAAGACCGGAGGCCATTGATTTATCACTTAACTGGATGTACAGATGATATAGTAAATCCATTTTAGCAAAGGATGTTAACATTTAGTAGTAGTAATAGCCAGGGTTTATCTGATTTATTACCTGTCACTTTGAGCCACGCCCCTTATAGTGACTGTCTTGGTGACGTCA
>CABFOW010000460.1:249938-267762 GCA_902141385.1 Timema californicum | reverse complement strand
CGCACACCCGCGGGCATCCAAAGTACATACCCCTTCCACTGGTTAACCCTTTGCGCCTTAGTATTCTGGGTTTTAGCCTACTCACACGTGTTAGAAAAAAAATCCTGGTGATGTGTGGATTATGATTTTGTTATGGTGAATAGTATTTGGATGTCAGAGGAGGAAATAATTTTGTTAGTGTTTATCGCCATCTTTATAATGTACATTTATCCATACTCATGCTCGCGTTTACTTTTGGTTCAATTTAATTGTAACTAGAAAACAAGTTTATTTAAACATAGCTTACAACATATTCATTTCTACTGAGAAGACTATCACGGTTTTAACTATTAATTTTTTGGTTATGTGACAACAATGACAAATAGTGGTAATAATGTAGAGACAATGAATATTAAAAACGTTTTATCTGTGTCTTTATCCATCATCAAGAGAGTTAAAATACTACATTATCATACCGGCTTTAAAGCAATCAAATTACGTTTATTAGGTGTATATAGTTATAGCGATGGGCAACATGTTTATACCGGATGTGCTTAGAAAGGTTCAAAGTGAATGGGCAAACTGAATTGACTTGTACATTGTCCAGGATGGTAGACACGTTAAACACATTTTGTAATACTATAATTAATAAATCAGTTTGACCCAAGTATGGATATTTTTGAATCATCCTGTATAACTGGCCTCTTTGATGTGTTCCGATTCATATTCAAATTCTCGTTTTAGCTATTAATCTCATAATAGATAAAATGATAACACCCAACTGGGTGGCCACATGGTCTAAGGAGCTACTCTCGCAGTAGACAAGACTGCCGATGACGGGGAGATCAAGATTCAAATCTCGGTAGGGTGAACTGAGGTTGTTTTTTTCAAAATTGATTTCCACACTACCTATAGGCAAATGTGTGTACACTTCCTCTTAATAAAGCCTTTATAATCTCTTAAATCATTAGCGTAATTAGTATATAGGCGTATAATCTGAACGGGTAGTAAGAGGCGGCGCTAAAAAAAATATAATCCATTGCAAATCGTCCGGTGTGAAACCAGGTCATATTTAAGTGAAGATTTATACAATTTTAAGGACAGTAAAAATCAATGCTACGATTATTATTTAAGTAACTACGCGTGAATTCAAGATGGCGGCCTTGAAGGGTGGGGGTTTGTTGGAATGTTACTCTAGCAGCCTCCCTAATAACCAATCTACCTACACACACACGGACAATGGTAGAGAGATTTGGTAAATAAAACAAGTAAAAGGAAGAACAAAAAATAATTAAAAGCCACCTCGTGAATATTCATTTATGTTAATTAGTTCGCACCGCAACATCAGCGCAAAACGGAAAGAAAACAAAATGCGTGTATGTCCGTGCATTAACACACACAATGGAATCCAATCGATTAAAAAAAATGAAATCACTTGTAGAGAGAAAAGCAGTAAAAAGCTTTCAGCGCTGCGGTTATCTTGCTTTTTCTGAATTGGAAATATATATATTAGGTCCCCATGAAGGAAAACATGTCCATACAGTATACCCAATGGTTGGGTCGAAGCATCCCACATGTAACTGTGGGTGTTGTCGTGCCTGTAACTTTAGAGAACTAAATATGAAACCATTAAATATAAAAAATAAATTATAACAAAATTTAAAATGACACCTTGACACAGGAATTGACTCCAAGAACTTTGGCTCAGCGCGCCAAGGCTCTACCACTGAGCTATCCAAGAATCGTCCTGTGCACAGAGTCATTCTTCACCCATATTTTAAGGTAGAGTCTGTGATGGACGTGTGAATAGAATCAGCTACTAAGAGCTATCATTGATATCATAGCCAATGGTGACTCGACTGTGGCTTTAGTTATTCTGCCAGTAGTATAAATACATTGTACAGGGTGGGGCGGAAACAAGTATATGATCTATGCTGGCGAAAGTGATGGGCAACGTAATGAGGTTTGCCTGACATCCAGCGAAGCTCATATGAGTGACATCTTAAAAAAGTGAAAAAGTCTAGTACGTAGTTTGATTTTATTTAGCTAGTGAATATTTAATTTTCAATTAAAGTGTTAACTTTCAAGTTACAAATAGTCTAAATGTTTCGGCCCCATCCTGTATATTCCAAGCGAGACAAGATTGGAGAAAGCAACGCTGTACAATTAAGTATATATGAAAGGCGAAGCTTGGGAGATGAATGATTATAATTACGGAAACCAGCATAATTTTTTTTTCGAGTATGATTCAGTTACGGCTGATTTTCGTAGCTATAATCATTCATCCTCCAAGCTTAATCTTTCAAATTTACTTAATTGTAAAAAGATGCTCTCTTCCATCGAACCAAAAAAAGGCTACCTATTTTCTAACGATAACAATCCAATGTGATGGATGAAAGACGTAATGTTGTTCGAAAAACCTTGCTATGAAAGGCAAAACACACGTGTCTTCCTTAAAAAAAATAGAGAGAGTAATATGGGTAGAATTTAGTAAAAATTAAGTATGTTCTCTCTTATTAGACTTATAAGGATGCGTTTCCTATACACTAATTGCAATCATGTTCTTTCACGTTAAAAAATGTAGTGGGGTGTGATTTTGAAGCAATTGAACAAAACTGTAGTTTGAGCCTATTGGTCAAATGCAAAATTTAAAAACTAACATAATTCCTACTCAGGAGGTCAGGTTTCGACCCTCGGTTCGGTTCGCAGGGGATAACTTTATTAGGTATCCGACTGCTCGAAGAGTGCTAGGATTCAGATTATAAAGCTTTATTCCTTATACCGTTCTCACATCTAAACACTCATTTCTATTTAGTGGCACGAATACGCCTGTTGGTAGGATGGAAAACAAGCAGAAAAAATAAATAATATTTGTGCAACAGGCAGAAATTAAACGGCGGTCTCCTATATCAGAGTAGGTCCCTGCTGATCATTATGTTTGAGAAAAAACGGATTTATTAATTTTGTTGGTTTTGGGGTCAGCCATTTCTTTACAATGGGGCATGACGATCGACTATTATTTCTAGTATGAATATCTATTTTTTGTCCCCCTACCCACTCTGTAGCCAAATATTTGTATTCAAGAGGTCTGTCGGACTATGGTTGCCAAATTTGCGCCCGACCAGCCACAGTTATTCGCCGAGTAGAATACAAAATACACAGCATGCACATCAAACCCAGGGCATACACAACAATACACGCAAGAGAGAGCAGAAATTTAATCACGATAAAAAAAAGTCTAGCAGAACATGCCTTCGAAAGAAAATCAATAAGCACACACACATTTGAAACGAGTGAGTTCTATCACGACTACATGTGAAAGCTTTTAATAATTTTAAATACAATAGAGTTATACCATGCTCAGAACCTAGAAAATATATATATTACGCTGAAGTTTAAGGACTGGTAAACAATAGAAAATAAATAATGCCACAGCTAAAGTGAATTTGCAAATGTCATACAGAAAACGAACTAAAACGATTATGAATGAGTTAGAATTTCTACAAACATATATTGATTGATCCGACGTACTGTTGAAAACATGTTTATAGATGTGATGTTTATGATTTATATGAAACGAATTAATCTAACAATACCAAACAACAACGTTTCTAAATTATTTCAATAATCTCTGCTTACTCAAAAGTTTAATAGCTATGTGCCAAATTAAAACTTTGATATTAACTAGCGCATTACGAGTTAAAAATCTTTTTAAGTTCCTTGAGATTCTTAAAAAAATCCTGTTGCAATTTTTTTTATTGTTTGTTTACAAATTAGAGTGGAGGGAGGCTGGAAAATCTTTCATGGGGAAAAAAACCCAGTACACTCCAGCCGAGTTTTGAACTTAAACCCTTACGTCCCCGTCAAATCATACAAGACTGACGCCTTTGTCCGCGAACCTGACATGATTCGAACAAACATTTCTAAAAGGTAATTATCATAATATTCAGCACAACGCGTTAACGTTGTTCACAATGGCCGAGACATATATTTACATAACTTATGTTCAACTGTCAATTCAATCTGTTTTTATTTTAGCGCTTAAAAGTTAAACGTAACGAGGCTAATATCAAGAAACAAACTGTTAAAAATATGGTATTTGGCACAAGAAGATCTAAGAAACCTACTGAGTAGGATGATCCTATCACCTTCAACGAAAGCTTAGCAGAATTCTTGTTCACCAACAAGTTGAAGTAAAGCTAGCCAAGTGCTAACAAGATTATCTTGAACGTAGACCCCTCCCGTCCATTATACGCAACGTAGTGAAAAGTTAAAAACACAACTATCAAATAAGTTCACGTAAACAAAAATACAATATCGGCTTCAAGAAGTAAATACGTTTCATACACGTTATGTGACTAGGACACAGAGAAGGAAATAAATGAACCCCTCGCCCCAACCACGTCTTACACTCCATTCGTGCAAAACGCATATATATTAGCTACATTACTAGAGTAAAAGTACTGGTATTTGCGTGAAGGGAGAGTAGAAAACTATTAAGGGGAAAACAATCTTTAGTAGGCTACACACTGCCATATATTTTCCACCACCGGCTGGCTAGGCCTGTTGTATCCTCATATGCCTTATAAACTCTCTTAAGACTAAGACAGGCACAACATTCAGTCCCCGGCCGTTAATTTATCAATGTTAAAGGGTAAACCCATATAAGTGTAAGTTAGACTAAAAAATAAATGGGTTGAATTTTTAATAAATGTACCCGTATCCACCAGCATGAAAGATACATTTCTAGTCCAACTCGGCCATCCCTATGAGTAAATAATATATTAAAAAATACCAACCACGTATAATTATATCTTTTCTTTGAACGAAAATCTACCTTTTTAAACCTGTCAGTGGAACATCTGTTAATGCGGTTATTATTAAAGAGCTCAGTTGTAAAGGCACATATGACTGAACCAGAAGATGGGAGTTTGATCTCGACTACATTTGGAGTGTTATTTTGTGGTTACATTTCTTTATGATTATAAATGTTAGTACAGTCACGTTAATTTTTGTATACATCTGATTCAGTGGCTGCATGCTATAAGGCGTCACTCTCATGTTAGACTAGATTGCCGATGACAAGGAGATCAGAGTTCGAATCCNCCCCCCCCCCAAAAAAAAGTTCCCTAATCTCTCCGCCGAATGCGGGTACACTTCCTCTAAATTCAACCTTCCCCATTCCTAGCTCATTAACGTGATTAGTACAAATGCGTGTAGCCTGAACAGATAGTAAAACACGATGCTAAAAAAAATACTTAGATGAGACAGTTCAGCCCTAATAGGTAAGTCTATTGGTAGAAGAATAGTTTCGCGGATGAAAACTGCGCAGCCATTTTTCCATCCAGCTGCTTTCTAAAATTTAGTGACGATAGTGATAGAATTACCCCCTCTACTTTCCCGATATTTGAATGAACCCTAATTATAAAATAAGCTTCCAATTTTATCAGTCAGTAAACGTTTAACGATTCCCACCCTCATTTCATTATTTTATAGTGTCTTCTTCAACACCCTGGTTTTTTCAACCTATTCTGCCTGTCTTTATTTTATCAGTTTTTTTTTATTATTCTTGCCTTTTCTCTGTGTACCCAGTATATCTAGTTTCTCCTTCTCTCCGCTGTGGTGGAATGGGATATGTGGAGAAGTGGAGGGCTATTGATTTCATGGCGCTAGCCAAATGCCTGACGGTCCCACGGCCGCACTACACCATATCTACACCCCCGACCCCCCTATCTCTACCCCTTAACCCGCGCAACCCAATTTACACACAAACAATCCCGCAGGCGCGCACGCACGCACACACAACTTCCTTTTTTAATTATGTATTACGTTGTGTCCGGTGGCGAGATGACGATGCAGGCCCACGCCACTTCCCCCCAACTCCACAATTTCATGAAAGCTTCTATGAAACCTCCAGGAGATTATCTCCCTTCTCCCTCTCCCCCGCCCCCCACAAGCTAATAACTAAACGTCCCGACAGCACTAGGTATTTATAAAAAAAATATTTTTTAAACTGAATCAAGTGCATTGGCATTCGTCAAGTCAAACTTTCTATTTATTATCCCAGGGAGAGTCTTTAGGGTGTATGATCAGAATTACACAGAAAATACTGTATCGAGAAGATATGTTAGATAAATTATGAGAGTAACTATCCCAAATTTGAAAAAAAGTGAGCAACTGTGTTTCCACGGTTTTCGAAAGTTGATTTAATTATATTGATTTTTAGAACGAAAATTGTGTATGCTTATTATCTTAGTAATCATAATATTTTAAATAAACTAATATATCTTAGGAAAATATAGAGATGATGGTGAAGCTATTCACCAGCTTACTGGTAGAGAACTGAACTTATTTAAGTTGCTTTTCAAACACTAAGTTCTAACTTCCAAGTATACACAATTATACATTTAACTTACAACTATTGAACTATGGAATTATATCAAGTTATACAAACATAAGAATACACATATCTATTTATAAAAAAACCTATATAATTTATATATTTCGAAAAAAAAAGAGAAAAAAAAGGCCAGGTTAACTTATTCGACCATTAGAATTGAAATATCATAAGGGCGAATCAACCTTATCGTGTTGAACAAAAGGATAAATCTAATTACCATCACTTTTACTCCCCCTAACACGATGTTGAAATAGAAGTCTGGCCTGTAGAACGTGAACTAAAATTAGAAGGAAAAAGAAGAAAAAATAACTGTTAAATTACGTGACTCGCCAAAACGGTCCCACCGAGGCAACGAAACGAGAGGGAAATTAATATTATCGATTTTTTGCTATTTCTGTTCCAGTTAACGGTCTAGTAATTAATGGCCTATGGGGACGAAAATAATACGAGTGGTATCACGTTATTATTAATTATACCCCGCGCGGATTAGCTTGGAGACATTCATATATACTCATACCTAATACAAAAAATAAAACAATACTAATGATGTGTTACATAATTAAAGACTTGAAATTAACCTAGTAAAATATTTATACTCACAACGGTGGCACAGCGGTCTCACACGTTGGACTCGCAATGCATGGCAATGTAGTTGACAGGAAAGTTCGACCTGATGAAACGAGAATAATTTTTTCATTCCTTTTCTTAAGTTAATACGAGTAATTTCCTCTTTATCGTTAAACCCTAGAATAGGTCATTCATAACGCTTTTGCTGTTGATAAAAACAGTAAACTATAAACAGCGATTTAATAAGCAAATATCCGTATCTACTAAAACTATTGTAACAATAAATATTGATTTGTTAATCTCATTATAATGTCTTATGTGTCATTACAGAACATACACACTAATATTGTTGACTTTATTTCAGTATAAAAACAGGAACAGAAACCAAGTTGGCAAATTAAGAGTTGAATCAAACAGCAAATCTATCTAAGTATTAACTAACGACATTTAAATTCCCTAGCAACAGGAACGCACTTCTGGGAGAAACGAATTGTTCCTAGGAAAAAGTGGGGTGGATGTGTGTTGCGTAGCCTTGATATCAACTAAATAAGCTCACTTTCATGAATTATATTATTAAGAGTTGCATTTTTTTGGTAGCTTTGAGCATTTGCTATAATTTAGATTAACTTATAAAACAAAAACTACCCACATCGATGGTCACATGGTCTAGCACGTCAATCTCGTGTTGTACTGGATTCCCGGTGACAGATCAGCATAAATAAATCAAAGATAATTCCCAACAAACAAAAAATTAAAACAGTAGTTTCAATAAATATAACACGATCTTGAGAAATTATGGATTCGTCTATGAAAGCTACCGAGTGGAATAATGAACGTTGATTGACCCATAGGTTCTAGAGACGACATTTTACCTGTACTATTCCACAATAATTTGAACCGAAATAAGTTGTCGATATTACAAAATATTTAAAAAATATAGTCAATGTAGACACAAGATAAACATCTAGGCTGGGTGTGTTGGTGACTAAAGAGCATTTAGGACACGTCGTCAGTAATTAAACAAGAGTAAATTGACTTTCAAAATTAATTATCATATTAATAAAAGCGCTCGAGATTAGGTTTTTAATATGAGTTTTATAACAATATACACCCCGATCAATCTTGGTGTTTGGTAAAAACACTTCAATTTACCATACGAGTAAAAATAAACGCATATTAAATTAGTTGATAGTATTAGTCTTTATATTTTATCACTCAAGAATCCAAGTTTTCAATAAGTCTATCACTATAGTAAATATTTTAAAATGTATTATTGAACCACGTAAAGGCACGCGATGTAATCTCATAGGACGTCTTGGGTTCGGATCCTGACATGCTCAAATGTACACCCTGGTCGGTTTAGATACACGTGTCTTACTTATTTGTGGGTGTTAGATAGGTACTATTGTCTCATGTTATTACCAACGTTCAAAGTAGGTTATTTTTGCAAGTGAAATAGTATGAATATCGAATGATTATTACAGTTATTAATAAGTATATTTATTGAAATACTCAATTTTATTGACCATGTAGAATAATGCATCTACACCGTTATGCTAATGCTAAATTGGTGTGCCTGGCGGAGTGATTAGGTCACATCTGTATTGATTGACTGCTACAACGCAAGTGGGGGTACTTCATGCACCTCCTTATACCTTGATTTCTTCAACGCGAGTGGGAGTGCTTCATAAATATGAAGAGTAGTCCCAAAATACAAAATAAAAGAGATTAAATCTAACAATTTCATTTGCAAGAAAACATGTGTTATATATTTTGGCACTGATTACTGGAAAGTGTAAATACATTTTCTTCAAGAGTAAACCATACAATTTACCACACTCGAGGTGTTCCATTCAACGTTGATTTTTAAAATGCATTCCACGTTAAAATAGTTAAAAGACGCGAATATAAGTTTTAATATCATACGAAAGGAAAACAGCAAATATGTTGATTTTTCAAATACTAGTAAGTTTACTGTGACATTAAAAAAACATAGCTTCTGGTACAACTACCGGGCATGCGGTAAATATAAGGTAACAACCAAAAACAACTAGAGGGAAACGTTCAGCTCATTAGACAACAAACCACTGGAGCACAATCACCGAACCAAAACAACCAACGAAACACATAACAAAAGCGAGAGCGAGATTTGTTTTTAGTGAGAGAGAAGATGGAAGGTGTACGGGGGTTCTAGTAAATTCCCGACTAATCAATAAAGAGTATCGGGCGGAATCGACACAATGCAGCCCAACAAAACCCATCCCATCCCTCCGGACGCAAACTGCCGATGATGTCGTAGCCCGGAGCGGGAAAATTGTTGGGGATCCCTTTCCCCTAACGTCACCCCATCTCATCCCTGGCGAACGATTCAATGATCCGTAATCAACTTCATTCAAAATTGATACTAATCAGCTTTCGCTTTTTAAGCAGTTTGCAACAGCATCCCTAGGCAGTCGTGAATAGAACTACCTACGCAAGGCTGCATAGGTGACCAAATGGAACAAGCATTACTGTAGCGACACACGAAAATGTCAGCGGCACCGTCATAAGCTTGGTAAAAGTTTATACATAACAATGACGGGGTGTGGGGTTTTATTTTAATTCACGCTATCCTTAAATTTTAACTATTAGAGTAGTGATAAATATGGTAGAATTAAGAGGAAATAGACCAGCATTTGCTCGGCGGGAGTGAAGGAAACCATTTGGGGGGGAAAACTTAACCATTCGCGTACACCTGACCGAGATTCGAACCACAATCTCCCCTTCACAAGCAATCCGATCTCAAACGAGAGTGACGCGTTGGAACACGTGACCACCGATGCGGGTTATCCACGTTAAATTACATTCATGATGTCGGAATCATGTAAGTATAATTTAGAGGAAATGTACCCGCAGGAAGATAAACATATAAATTAGAAACTCATTTGGGAAAATTCCCCCTCAGTTGGCCTACATCAAGGCAGGATCCAAATTTCAACCTCGCCATCACCAGCTAAACCATACTATATTAGCCTGGCGCTTAGTCCATATGCTCACCAATGCGGGTCACTACTAAATATGTTATGCGTCAAAGTTCCCCAAAACTTAGAGCTATTTTTTAAACACAGCGTCTTACTAGCTGATAAGGTTATACACATGTACTAATTACGCTAATGAGTTAGGGATGAAGAAGGTTGCATTTAAATTAAATGTACCTACATTTGTGCGGAGGTATAGTGGGAAACCATTTATGAGAAAACCCTTCAGTACACTTGACTGAGATTCGAGCCACCGAATCATTTTCCCGGCTATAAACTGTAAGGAAAAGGACGCGAGTTCAAGACAAGAGAATGAGCGACGCGGTGTTAATTTATGCACCTCGGCATCGAGTAACGAATCAGTGACGCAATTAATCAGGACAAAGCAATTAAGCGCGCGATGCGACAGAAAGAGGGAAGAAATCTTTCCCTCCACCCTTACCACTCCTCACTAGCGGCGCGGTCCGTTCAATAAATCACACAATGTCGAGCGAGAGAGAGACTAATCTTTAGATCCGCCCCTGCTGATGGAGAAAACAAATCAACTCAAGGTAGGTCTGCTACCAATACAGTATACATCTAATCTCGTTAAGAGTATCACTGACATTGACGGCCTTAATTTTTAGACTTTTCTTGATGAAGTATTTATGTTAATAAATAAATGTAGGCTACAATCAGACTGAATATTCTAACATGTCACCCGTATTTAGACTGAATTACCGTTGACGAGGAGCGCGGGGTTCAATACCAGACGTGTGCACTGAGACTGGATTTTCGTATATAGTTTCTTACTCAACCTCGAATCATATTTTTGAACATTTCCTCTTAAATTCAACCTTTTACATCCCTTATTCACTAGCGTTATAATTAATGGATGGGGATAGCCCTAACAAATACTAAGACACGTAGGGGGTTGGGGGGTTGTTTTTTCTTGAGAACAAATACTGAATATAAAGTATTCGCTTTGGTGGGCACACGAACTAAACGTCCTGACCATATGCCCATTTTGACGGTGACCGGGATATCGAGGCTAGAATCTCAATCGAGAGGACTGTGGTTGGTCTTTCCCGAATACTTTCCCAATCTTTCTTCACGTAAATGCGGGCACATCTCCACTAAATTATAGCTTGATCATCCCTACCTTATTAACTAAATGCGTAAAGCCCAGACGAATAGTAAGACTCGAAGCAAATAAATAATATATATAAATATTTATATATAGTATAGTTATTCAACATTTGAGAGAAGTCAATAGAATATTTGAATTGCTAATATACATTTTATATTTAATAATTGCTGATCACGAAAAGTTATCTTATATTTTTATCTGATATTGAAGAAATCCAAACAACTTGTAGCCTATATAAAGTAAATTTTAAAAGTTAATTTCAACTTTTGCTAGCTTATAAATGGTTTTAAAAAGACATGGTACAGTTTTACAACCATTAATATATAAAGTTTAAAAAGTTTTATTTTGTTTTCGTAGAGGAAAACAAATGTATTAAAAACCGGATGTCCATAAGTTGAATACTTCATCACATGTTGAAGATGGTTTAGAGCTTGTGTGTTAGTTTTACATATTTTGGCTCTATAAATATGTTATTAGCAGAAAAAATAAAATAAAATAAAGTTATATTTTTAAAGTGTGTAATTTTAAAATAATTGATATACATGTTATAAGTACAATACTATTTCTTCACATAAATTACAATCTAGCTTAAGGTAATTCTACAAACAAGTTTGTAGATAACACCAACTTTCTTTTTTTGTCCGCTGAGGACTCAATATTGACATTTAGTATTTCAGAAAGTGAAATGCTACTGTATGGCTTAGGCGAGAGCTGGGACTTGAGTTAAAATCCTGGTTGGGTTTACTCTGGATACTTTTCCCACGAAAGAGTTTTTACACAATCTCTACGCAAACACTATTTAATTTTTTTTAATACTAACCACCCTATTTATTGTTAACCACAAAAGCACCAATTTTACAACCTTTGGTTGCAGATATATGAATATACAACTATATTGTGTAGTTATGCTGACATTCTGATGTAGGCGTCTTTCAGTGTTGTGACAGCTATGATGATTAACAACGAAATAGCCACTATATTTTCATTTATTTGAGATATTAACGTGCACTCTGACCCGACTGATTATATCAGCATACAACTTAATAAACTAACCTAGATCTATAACCGGCACCACATCTAGTTCCCACCCATTAATTCATCACTGAGAAAGAGGATACTCACATTTCACCAATGATACATTTTTCGATCATGCCAGGATACGAACCCGGGACTCGTAGCTCAGTATATAGACACGCTAGCGACTGAGTTAGGTTGTTGGACTGATATTCAATATAGAATAAAATAATGCCATAAATTAAAATTCCAAGATTCATAGAATATTTATTTTAAAATAATGGAGTTACGGAGTGTGTAAAAAAAAAGCATTTAATGTACTGAAAACTAGTGTATTTCCATGTGTTTTCAGAAAATAAAATTAAATAACTGGTCAATTTATTGAGATATTACTTTTAGTTTTTATTACAATATTAAACAGTGGTCACGATGGTCACCAAACAAACTACCCGACCAGCTGTTAAATAATATTTGGAAGGCCAAGTGGTCGAAACGATTTGGACCAACTGGTTGACAAGCTCATGCATCATAATAGGGGTAAACGATCGTAAGTGTTTTTCGCAACACCGTCTGTCTGTCTCGCAGTCTGTAACTCGAGCTAGAGCCTAAAATATTTGACCGATAAGGCTAAAACTTGATATCTAGGGTTTTCATAGGGTTATCCCGAAGAATATTTGGAATTTGATATCCAACCCTAAAATTAAGGGTAGTTTATTCAAGGGCGCAAAGAGAAAAAATAGATTTTATCAAAATCAACTTTAACAACTTTGATTGAATTTAATTTCCAAGCTTTGATCAATATTACAAACCAAATGGCTACTCTCAATTTTTCGTTAAAATGACTTTAAAAGTTCCTGTCTGATGCGTAAATTCTAATTTTTTATTTTATCTCTGTTAGTCTTTGAGATATGAAATTTCTTATCATTGCGTACATGTAGATCTACTTATAATAAACATATTTTACTTGAAATATATTTTTACAAAACCAACTGTTTTCAAGCTATACGCAAATATATGTATGTATATATATATATATATATAATATATATATATATAAAAATATATATATATTTTAAACTTTGCCAACACTTTAAGGTAAAGTATTACGACCATCAAAAAAATCTAGCCCGAAATGTTAATGGATGTCGACGTTTCATGACCTCCCGAGCCCTTAAGAGTGTTTTTTTTTGCAACGCCGTCTGTCTGTCTGTGTGTCTGTCTAACCCTAAAATTAATAGCAGTTTACTAAAAGGTGAAAAGAGAAAAAATCAATTTTCTCATAATCGGCTATAACGATTCGAACTCTTTAATTTTAGACTCAATAGTCAATAATTACCTATTTTATTGGTCAAAATTTATAAAAGATAAATTTAATAGCAATGGGATAACCATAAGATGTGCATCCCCTAATAAACTTCCAAAAATTTTAACCGGAAGTTAAAATTTTAATACGAAGTGTTGACCCTTGGGGAACCAATATTGATATTTTTTATTGGTCCAAATATACAAACGAAAACGTTAGGATAGTTATTTAAAAATAAAAATATAAAATTTAAAACCGTGAGTAAAAAATTATTTTACAAGTGGATAGTGCAATTTTTTCTCGGGTTGTTTAGTGTATCTTATACTAATAATTTTGAGTAAATATAAGATTTTTAAACATTAAAGCGAGAAAGTCCATGCAGAGTTCTGTACAATTTATTTTAAATATGGTAGAAGGGTTTCACTGGTTTCAATTCTACTGTTTTCTAACGACTCTAGATCACCTAACCACGGTACGACGCCTGGTTCAAGCTGTACCTTCCTAAAATACACGCTATCTGTGGGATTGGACGGGCTCATAGCATAGCTATTAAAAACAATTTTCAAGGCGTACATTTTGTGGCAGAAAGCAAGGAATCAAACCGAAATGACTACAGAGTACCAGTTCTGTTTCCGATTAATTTAAACATCCCCTAAAGTTATTAAAAAAAAGTTGCTGTTCTTTTTCTTTGGCATTTAAAATATTCAACTGGGAATACATTCATATATTAATCCAATAAAATGATCAATGTGATCGTTAAAATAGTACGACCCAGTTTGGCGATTATACGAGCTTGAAGTGAATGTCAAGCTGAGCACATTGACATTTGTTTGATATTTAAAAATTATTTGAAAAAAAGTTAGGAACAGATTTTTTTGTCCTCTTTCAAACCTTTATTGCGTCGCTTAGCTTAGATACCCATACCATTAATATAGAGGATGTGTTGGCTTGGCTTTCATCAATTATGTTTAAGTCTGCAATTTTCGTGTGCTAGTTATTCTAAGTTTTTATATTTTGTTTGAATTTTTATTGTTTTTGTATTTATTTATTATGTATGTGTGTTTTACATAACATATATTATTATTGTTATTAGTAGTAGTAGTACCGCGTCTTACTGCCCGTTCGGGTTATGCGCACTTACGCTAACGTGTAATGGTAGGGTGATTATGAGATGAAATGGAGGACCCACAGTTTTACGTGGAATCAGAACCACGGTGGAGGCCTGGCATTCCACACATTCACAAGTTGTGATTAATACACGTCTTGTCAGAGGTGTATATAACACATAAAATGTGTGGGATTATGCATAGAATATTTTCAGGTTATTGATGTATTGTGTACCAGCTGCCTAAATACTCATGATAATGGTTATTTCTATATTTTTAAATATCCCTTGGACTTCCAATTAAAAAAGTTATACTATACGATAAAATAAAGACTTGTCAACGTAAAGTAAGTACAATTTAGATAATAAGGAACTTTTTGAAAGTTATAGAAGGTTATTTATTTCTATAAGTACCTTCAAACAGAATTATACTAGTTTCATACTAATACATAGATAAAAAATAATGTCTACATTTATTTTGTTCCGATATAATACGTCAAGGAGGTGAAAGGAATATTAAATCGTACTACTTTCTAAATAATGTTTCACGATTTATGTTAAGCCCAAGTGTTGGAGATTGCCAATAGCAAGGAGGATGTGATCCGTATCAATAAAACATACAGCTCAGCTGCAAATGAGTAGTTCAAGAATTTGTGAACAGTCAGGTGTTAAGAGGGTAACCTTATTTTATATATAGAACTACGATTTATACAAAACTATTTTTATATAAAAGGTATATTAATACTCATACTTAGTACTATTTTGTTGCCAAACCATTTTAAGCTTACTAATTGATAAAAATAGAAATCAATTGAAAAAGAAAAATAAGACAGAAAATTAAGTTATTGATATAAATTATAAAGACAATACAATTAAGTCTACTTGTCATAAAGAGTATATAGACTGTTTAGAAAAATTGTTAATAAAACATGAATTCAAGTAAAATCATTGATTGTGATCAAGGAATAAAGGTTATGCATTGAGTCTAAGGATAAGAGAGAAATGTTTTTAATAAAAGTTAAACTGTAATACTTGACATTATAAAAACACATTAAAAATGTGAGTCAGAAAACACATGTATAGCCAAAAACAAAAATCATATTAAAATACATATATTAAGCTTGACAAAAAAATAAGATTTTTTTAGATCCAGTCATCTAAAAAATAAAATTTCGAGGAAAAACCAACATCGACTTAGTTTAGTAGTATCCAAAAGTTATCAAATAGATTTATAGCTTGATTATAAATGGCATTTATATGTGAACCACTAAACAACAACAAAAATTCAAAATAAACAAGAAATATATTTGAAATTATATGCTCTATACATGATGTCAACATAATATTTTTGACGCAAAATTCTCTCGAAGATTTTGATAAGAAGTTCTTAGTCTACAGCAAACCAGTAGAAAGATTGATGACAAAATGATAATGTTTTAATACCTTTTATAAAGGTTAAAAAAGTACCTTCTAATGTAAATAGACGTTTTTCTATCTTAAAAAAGTTTGGATAATATATCTCAAAATTATAAAACCCTTTAACAATGGTTGGGAAAAAATGCTGTATCTATGAAAGTATAAAATAAAATATTGTCTTAAAATATTTTATTTGAAAAAATATGAAGCTATAAAAACCGATAATAAACTTTAAGATCCTAACAAAGGTACGAATCAACAAATAATTTTGGCCAACACTTCCTGTTCAATTCTCTAGTAGCGCGGTGTAAGTCCTATTTTAACGCCCATAAAACCTTTTATGAAACAGAAGCCGAGAAAAAAGAAAAAACCATAACCGAACTGTTTCTAATTTTTCCCACAAATATTACTTGTAAGAGCAAGTATAAAACTGCTTTTGGAGATCACATCTCGAAACCATATGGTGGTTCTCACGACAACTTAGTCAGGGAAAACTAAAAGAAAAATCTATCTTTCAACCTTAGGGGTCATGAAATAGAATTTTACGGGTCAATATCCTTTACGAAGGCACTCGAATAAAAAAGAGTAACCGTGGCAAAACTTATTTAATAGAAGATGGTCACAAATGAACGCTGCTTCCTTAAAAAGAAATAAGCCCATAAACATATTGAAGATCCACTTGTGTGGAAAAAAAACCAGTTGACAAGAATGCTTTTAGTATGAGACGTATACCGGTCGGTTCCCAGCTAAATAATTTTTGGCCCAAAATTTCAATTCTTGAATGTACAGTTTATTGAAGTCACACCACACTTCTTCCAAAAACTGTGCATTTTTTGCAGTGATCGAAATTGGTCGAACTTCAATAAGTGTGTGGGGATTAAGCAATTATTTCGGAAAGTGTGAACATGATTGAAATGAATTTATATTTTACATGTACACTCAATTTACAATCTTAGCTTGACCCATAAGATGATGTCCATAGTTTATAAGTTAAATCATAGTGGAACCAGGCAAAATAAGTGTGTTACTTTTCAGGATAAACTGAGTGTACAGCGTAGCTACATACATATTATATCGGAAACGCTAATCATTATATTGCACCAAGTTTTACGACCCATTCGGGTTATAGGCTTATGCACTAATTACGCTAATGGTTTTAGGAATTTAGAAAGGTTATATTTAAAGGAAATGTACCCACATTTGCGAAAATATATTGGGGGGGAAAACCATTTAGTAAAAACCACCCTAGGTACACCCAACCGAGATTCGATCCTCTATCTCCCCGTCATCGGCATTATAGTCTAATGCGAGAGTAGCGCCTTAAACCAAGTGGCCACCGAAGCGGGGACTTAAAAGCCCTAAAATTTTGGTATATTTTGGTTCAATATGTATACTTTTTTTTTCTACGTCTTACAACCCTTCAGCGATGTACACATTTTACCACACTGATGAGTTAGGGACTAGGAAGGTAGAATGTAAAGGAAATGCCCCAGAATATTCGTAGAGGAAGAATGAAAATCATTTTTATAAGCAATTATAATAAACATAAAATCATTTTAGTGTAGATTTAAGGCAGGGTTCGCAAATTCACGGCCCGTAAAATAAATCTGGTCTGTCCTCTTGTCTGAAATACTTTAAAATTAATAGTCTAATAGTTTAATTTTAGTGTGTACATAATTTTAAATAACAAACTATACCTAGAACTATTTTAAACTGATGGGTGACTTGGCGGTATAGGTGTAAGATGTCAGACTTCTGTGCTGGCGGCCGGGGTTCAATCCCCGGTCCCGGAACAGATTTATCTGATTACCAAACCCTTCCTTCACCTCTGACAAGACATCTTGTGAATGTGGGGAATGCCAGGCCTCCACCGTGGTTCGGATTCCACGTTAAA
>CABFOW010000460.1:206885-248943 GCA_902141385.1 Timema californicum | reverse complement strand
CCACAATAGAGATAAACTCCAGCGACAACCCACAAGGGATAAACTAGTGCCACAGCCCACAATAGAGATAAACTCCAGCGACAACCCACAAGGGATAAACTAGTGCCACAGCCCACAATAGAGATAAACTCCAGCGACAACCCACAAGGGATAAACTAGTGCCACAGCCCACAATAGAGATAAACTCCAGCGACAACCCACAAGGGATAAACTAGTGCCACAATCCCAAAGTCAGATGAATCCGTGCCACAATCCACAAGAGATAGACGTGTGCCACAATCCACAAGCGATAAACTTTTGACACAATCCAAATATGGTAAACTTATGTCACAATCCACAATATATAGTTATCGGCAATCTAAAAGTAGTATAGGCCCTACTACGAATCTGGCACCCTAGACTCTGCGGCCGACAATGAGTATATGTATAATATTTTACTCTCACAGGAAAGATACTTTAACTTAGTTGAGTAAAATATTCAGTACAGCTGATTTTCGTTTGTAGGGTCAATTTTTTACGTTTCCGGGTTTTAACTCGAAACGCTATGTCGCTATCTATATTCATTCTGAACAAATTCCAGTCACTATTAGTTCTAAAATTAATCACTAGATATGAATAATTTTAAATATATATATATCCTAATTTAGTTTAACCCAAATATTAAAAATCTCATATTTAGCTATGCCCACCATCAGAATAAGTTAAAAGAGTAAGAATAGCCAAATTGTTTAAAGTGGGGTGGAAGGGAATGCGAGTTTAGATTTTTGCAGATTTTGAGATCAAAAACTTTTTTTTACGAGGGTAAATAAAAAATTATTTTGGTGTCTGTATACGTCTAGTTTATAGTTTTCTACACGTAGTAATCTCAACAGTTCTCGATCATTTATTTGTCATGGACTTTGTGACATTTGAAAAGGAACTTTTTAAATGTGGCTAAAAAGTCCTTTTAAATTTCCACGATGCCCTTTACAAATATTCAAGAACTGTTTATATTAGTGTGTCCTAAACGTATTTTCTGATGCAACATTGAATTTATTTTGTAAAAAAAAGTGTTGTAAAAAATGCTCAAATACGGGCCTTAGCTGCTCTCTTTCATCCAGCATTAACTATAATTATTATATTGTGAATACACATTTATCTGAAATTCAAAGGAATAATATTTTACCAACTCATGTGTATGGATCATTTAAAAGATTAGTAAAATGTGATTTTATTATATTTAAAAGAACACACACATGAATTAGATACCACAAGAGTCAACAAACAAATTAAATACAATAAGAATCAATAGTTTAATTAAGTAGAAATGCCACTGCTCTATTAAAGTGACGCAATCTGTTTGACCGAATGGAGCCCATCAACAACAGTAACAGAACTTCTGCCAAAACCCCAGAAGGGAATGTACACAATATGCTACCCCTCCTCCTTCCCCCAGTCGATACATTCGATATTCCATTAATAGGATGGAACATGATGGCGTCCTTAGCCCTAATGCACAGTCAGCCCTAGTCCGCGCCAAGCCAGGGTAACGTACAAGCCGGAACTCCATTAGACTGAACCCTCTCCAATACCGATCTCCCCCCCGCAATGTGATGTATGCATGGCTGCTGATTCAAGCCCGATCCGGAACAAGATCCTGACGATGATTGCGCGGATCACATGCCCCCTCCCCCAACCCCTCCAACCATCCTGTCTCCCTCCAGCCTTCTGGCTTTATTTCCCAACAAGAGAACCAGGAAGAATCACTCTGCCACGGATACTCTTGCCTGAATGACCCTACCCTCGCTTTTCTTTCCAATAGTGGACTAGTGGAAACGTACAAATATAGATTCATAAATCCACGTGAACACAATCGTGATGAGTGTGTATGAGAGGGTAAAAAGAAAGAAGAGAAAGAACGAGGAACATGTAACGTTGAGTTAACAAAAGTAAGTTATTTTATGGCAACCGGAAGCATATTTTATGGTAATCAATGTTAAATTTCTTCTTTAAAATTTTTGTTTGTTTACTTACAAACTAATATTTTTTAATTCATCTTCTCTTTAAATTTATGTGACCTGTATGGGCGGGGTGACCGGCACGCCCAACTCCCTAAGGATTTTGGGAAAACAAAAAGAAATAATATAACTTTTAAAACATAAACATTACGGTACAAAAAGTACAAATAATTTTGAAATTTTAAAAGAGAAGCACCACATTTTGGATTAATACAATCAAAATATTGCATTTTCTTGCGAGGGTTTAAATTTTACCTATGCAATGCCCCCCTCCCCACAGCTCAACCAGCATTACCAAATTAAACTCCTTAAATCCATAGGAAAGAACAATTTTTGATTGGGGAAGGGGTAAGGAGGGATTCTACATTGGTTTTGCGGTAGTTCACGATAAAGTTCCCCAACAGGAGATGGCGAGGAATTTTTTTTAACATAAATCACCCCTTGAAACAATTTAAAGCTCTTTTCTTTAAAATATAAATGCTATGACTTTTATAAGACTCCATTAATCAAATAACCTAAATAATGAGGTATACAAAAATTAATGATACTTTTGAAGGGTATGGGAGGTTGAAAACCCTCAATCTCACTCAGTACGTTCACGGTGACAGATTGGATGTCAAGCATGTCTAGTATAGTTCACCAGTGACTGAGAGGCCGGGTTCAAATACAATTTGGGCATTCTGAGGGTGGTTTTTCCTTAAAGGGTTTCCCAATTTTCTCCATTAAAATGCAGTACACTTTCTTTAATTATACCTAACTCATCCCTAACTAATTTTGGTAATTAAATGCGGAGAGCCCGGACGGGTTATGAGACGCAGTGCATAAAAAACATATGTTCTACTGATGAAGTATAAATTCTAACAAATTTCTGATTTACAAAATTTGAATAAAAATACATCCTGTCATCGAAACCTTTTTAAGGACAGAGAAATAAAAATATGATGTTACTTATTTTGAAGAATTTGTTCACAGAATTCACAGTATCGAGGAAACGTCACGTGAAAGTAATCCAACTAGTGGTTTGGGGAATTGTATTTCTATTTTAATTGACTGCATGTTTTTTCCGGTAATATGACCAATACTTTCATAATTGAATGTGGAGAGTAATGGACAAATGACCTAAGAGAACGAAACTACACAACCGTTTCAACTTGAATAGTAAGACTTAAGAATGTTCGAACTATTCCAGATAAGGTTCTAAAAATAAAACATAAAATTTTAATATATTTATGGTTGGTTTAAAATAATCATTGTCGCAGGTATTTGGCTAAGGAAAGCAATAAATTGTAAGTTTATATAAGAGGTGAACATTATGATAATCTATTGCCAATCCAAGTAGTAAAGGAATATTCAAGCGGATAAAACTACTAGAGTATACATTTTATTTTTAACTTTGAAGGTTAGCTAGTAAAGAAACTGATTAAATTTAATCATTTTAAATAAATTACAATGGGAAAAATTAAGATTATTGTGACTCTAGAAATACAAGTTTATAGGTTTCATTTAAATAATTGAGGTGAACTAATTAAAAATAAAATAATAATTCATCAGAAATATAATACTGCAGCCCCCAGAATATCATCGAATCCAAGCGGGGAATATAACACTGGTCTCTACATTTGGTGACAAATCTCGGCAGATGTTCCAGATATAATGGCCTGTACAAGAAAGCTTTTTTTTCCGTCCTTAACTCAGTAAAGGATGAATGTCATCGAGTGAACGGCCAACTATCCTTGACATGGCTGCTATTATGACGGATGGAGGAGTGGGGGTACGGAGTAGGAGTGAACAAAAAAAAGTAGCCTTGGTTGAAAATTGTATTAATGTAGCTTATATTATTGTTAACGAATGCGAAGTAAAAATAAAATAACATTCCAACAATACCACATTAAAAAGTTTTGTGTTTTAATGTATACCTTATATTAAACAAACTATGAATAAAACATTTTTTATTGGAGGAAAATATTGCTTTCAAGTTTGTGTCTGGTATAGTTTTTTTCAGTATTAAAATCAAAACTAGAACGAAATAGTTCAAAGTGACCAGTTTTTACCCCTGTGCTTCGCATCTAACTGCTGTTCTGGGACATCGCATATTCACATTAAATGAAACAGGAAAACAAGTACAATTCAGGGGAAGTGTTACAGCTTTTAAGTAGAGGAGCCAACTTAGTATGCCTGGTCGGGCTTTAAACCCATAACTGTTAATCACAACAACAAAAAACATAAATAAACTGAGGCCTTAATTCCATGTTTCAACAGTGAGGGTGACATCACATTTTCCTACACTTTACAGCATTCTCTAAAGTTGTCACCAAGCTTTATATTTTCCTAATAAAGATAAAGAGCAAAGATTACGCGATATATTGCAATGCCGTGTAAAAAAAAATAATACAAAACTCTAGAAACTTTCATGAGTCATATGACCTGCACGAGGCATGTATAGTCACTCTCGGAGGAAAAAAACAACAACTGGATTGTCAATTGCGGGAAAGTCAACCTTCGAATCCCACCTTGGGGAGATGGTTTCCAAGATTTTATTTATCACTGGGGTTTTCACATCCACGCTAATTCAGGTGCATTTTACCTTACTCCTTCACAGCCCAAATCTTAAGGTAGAAATGTGCAGCCCAACATGTCCCGACATGCAAATCAGCCCAATTCGCCATTTTATAAACGTCAAAGATGTACACAATTTGGGATATAAAAAGTAAGCATAGGTCTACTTTGGAAAATTTAGCAATTAGGGTTGCAGCGCTGCCAGTTTTTCTGCGTACCAAATTCCCTGTGTTTTTCGGGTTTTCCAGAAAGGATTTCTATTCTTCCAGAAAGCTTATATTGGAGAGAAAAGTGATCAAATCTAATTGTCATCAAACTTAATTGCGTCAAGTCACGTAACTTATGTTTAAAACGGATGATTCAAGTTTGGTAGGGAACTTCATTGTCTGTGGTTTAGCAACCCTTGTTTAAGGGGTAATAAGACATGTTTGAATCAACGTACTTAATTCTTCCGTTCACTTTTTCGTCCATCCAAACACCTAAAATTGTAAGCTTTCAGTTAAATGTCCTAAAATTATAAATATTCCCGTTTTTTTTATTGTAGTTAACAAAATTCCCCGTGTTTTCCCGGTGCGTGGCAGCCCTGAGTTGGTTTGTACTGTTTACTCACCAGGGAGATCTATTCCCAAAACTCATTAAATTGACGCAACAAATATGTGCAACGTATGTAAGCACATGTGTGTGAAAATTTATATCTTAAGAAAAGGTGCAAACAACCGGTAGATCACGACTTAGAAACACGGATTCATAAATTATGAAGGGGACGCCCCAGATAAAAATAATGAGGCATCCTTGAAACTGTACATAATCTTAATTTTACTTTATTTTTAACAATAATGATCTTTTTACTTATGATGCTGATTATTTTTTATTTTTTTTAAATGAGACAACTCAGAACTTTCAGTTTTCAAAGTGAATATGATATAACGAGTTTGGCACGCTTTGTCTTAAGTCAGTAAATAACCGTAGTGGCTATAAATGTATTAAAAAACCATTATAAATACTACTCGTAAGATCGTGCAGTATAACGTCATAATCCTGTATTGTAATTAACTCTACCGATATCGACGATTGTTTTGTTGGGGCGCTGAGATTGCCCGCCTGAGGCCCCGTTACCTCATCAAGAGAGAAAGAAAAATATTGTCATGTTCACGTTACACCACGCACATCGATCACAGGATTCAAAATAATTACAGCCCTCCCCCCCACAGTGCCCAACCATCCTTTCTCAGTGAAATTATTTGGAAGGATGTTATTAACATAACCTTTCAGGAAAGGTAGATAAATTCAATCAACATTCAAACTTGTGCTCTATGTGAAGTATTAATGATTAACTAAATCTAAAAGTTGCATGTTCTTGACCCATGTATTATAAGCAAAAAATATTTCCAGGGGTCTTCAATAGTGGATATTTGCATGTTGATAGATAATCATTGAAATGCATGAGCCCAACATTTATTCCGCGTGCCCACCGATGAGAATTTCATCAATTTTAATTTGGTGAAAATTATACGTATAGTAAGCACTAGAGTAAAAATAATGTTTTATTTTTAAATCAAAATGTAACTAAGTGCATCTTTAAAATGTGTGCATAAAAATGATATATAATGTATATTATACATTTTTTATACGAAAGTTTATCCCATGCTCAAGGGCATATACGAGTGTATATATATACATTAAATATACACTTAATCAAATTCAATCTCAAAACCTTAGCTCGGTAAGCAGCGTGCTTGCATACTGAACTAAGTGTGCCGGGTTTGAGTCCTGGCATGGCCGAAAAATGCATCATGAGTGAAATGTGGTTTCTCCTTTCACAGTAATTAACTAACGGCCGGAGGCTGGATGGTGTGTATGTTCTAGATTTAAGTTAGTTTATAAATCGTATGTTGTTATGTGTTGTTATAATCAGTCGGTTGAGAAAGTGCACGTTAAATACCTTGAATAAAAGAAAAAACATGAGATTGAAAAAAAAAGTCATTTTACCGTTTAAAGTATCATTTTCACCAATTTAACATGTGAGAAACCCTCATCAGTGGGCACGTGGATTAAATGTCAGGCTAATCTAATCTGGTTTGAAGGTGACGAGGAAGGGGATGGATGGGAGCAAGGAGGCGGGAGGGAGGTCTTTGAATCCCGGCCCGGTGCGTCGAGGGTGGTGTTTATTACTGTTTCTCCTAATCAAAGTAGGTGCGAGTGGATTTTCTCTACATCTTCCTCATCCCCACCTAATTAGAGTGAATGAATGCGTATAGCCGGGAAATGTAGTAAGACACGAGGCAAGAAAACAAATAAAAAAATTAGTAAAAATAATAATTAAACATTGCACAGTTACGAATATAATTTGCTTACTTTATTAATACAAAATGAAGGATTGCAAATATAGGTTTTGGCTAACATATTTTTTTTAGCACCCCGTCTTACTACCCGTTTGGGTTATACACTTAGGTACTAATTACACTAGTATATTAGGGATTAAAAGTTATATTTAGAGGAAGTGTACTGCATTTGCGTGGAGAAATAGTGGAAAATCGTTTTGGAAAAACCACCCTCGATACACCCAACCGAGATTCGAACCTTGACCTCCCCGTCATCAGCAGTCTAGTCTACTGCGAGAGCTGCACCTTAAATCATGTGGACACCGAAGTGGGTGATATACATTGTTAATTTATGACATATGAACGTCAATAATTATTTAATTTCTAAATGTAGTGTTTTTAATCAAAATAGATTGCACTAAAAAAACAAAGAGAGAGAGAGCCCGAGTTCACCGGTATTTAAACAAAAATGTGTGTGGTGAGGATCACCGCCCTTCTCCCACCCTCACCATTTACCCTAACTATTGTCCAAAGATATCCCCTACAAACGTTTGTAGTAAACAGAAGCCACAACTGTTCTTTATATCCCTCATATATACCAAGCAATAAGTTTCCGGCGGGGTTAAGCCAAAGAGTTTACAATTTTCGTTGACATCACGTACCACAATTTGCTCGTCTGGGGGTGAAATAGGAGACAAGAAAGTTACAATTTTCTCGATGTAAACGCAGCCCGGCTCGAGAAACGCAGTTCGCACAAGTGCCGCTGTTGGGCGGTATGGGAGTAGATACCAACATTTCATCTAGACAGCTTCACCTAACAACAAAAAATAGTAACAAAAAACTTTTTGTTGTTGCTGAGAATCACTTTCAACGTCGGGGAAACAGACATATCAAATGTATAGATCTACTTTTAAAAAGTAAGGAAAACAATAAAATAAACCGGCTTCGGTCGCCGCATGGTTTAACGCGCTACTCTCACAGTAGACTATACTACCGATGACAGAGATATCGTGGTTTGAATCTCGGTCAAGTATATCTGAGGGTGGTTTTACCAAAATTGCTTTCCACTATCCACGCAAAGGCGGGCACACTTCCTCTTAATATATAGCCTTCATAATCATTATTATTATTACCGCGTCTTACTACCCGTTCGGTTTATACGCACTTACGCTAATGTGTAATGGCAGAGTGAATGTGAGATGAAATGGATGACCTACAGTTTAACGTGGAATCCGAACCACGGTGGAGGCCTGGCATTCCACACATTCACAAGAAGTGAAGGAAGGGTTTGGTAGCCAGATAAATCTGTGCCGGTGCCAAGGATTGAACCCCGGACCCCAGCACAGAAGTCCGATACCTTACCGCTAGACCACCAGGTCACCCTGACCTTCATAATCCCTAAAATCATTAGCGTAATTAGTACATAAGCGTACAACGCGAACGTATAGTAAGACGCTGTGTTAAGAATAATAAAAGAGGGCTTTGTTTTATTTTAACGTTATGGGAAGAGATTTAGCCGAATTGCGAATACAATAAACAAGTAAAAGCAACTTTATCGGTGGGCACGCGGGTTAAATGGCAGGTTCGTTCAGTCTTGTTTACCAGTGAAGCAAAAGTCGGGGTTGAAATTCTGGCTAGATGTTCTTAGGTAGTTTTCTTTAAATGATTTCCTCCAACTTTCTCCACGCAAATGTAGCTACATTACCCTTTAAGTTTAGCCTTCCTCATCCCTACCTCATTTACTGTAATGTTCGAATAGGCCGGATGGGTATCAAATTATCGTACGGAAAAAATAGTAGATAAAATAAAGATAAAAAATATATTTGTATATACTACGTTTGTATTTTCTAAAAGACCGGGGAATGCCTGACCTCCACCGTGGTTCGGATTCCCCGTTAAGCTGTAGGTCCTTCATTTCATCTCACAATCACCCTATCATTACACATTAGCGTTTAATAATAATAATAATAATAATAATAATAATCTAAAAGACCCTTCCTATCACAATCCTGCTATAGCTGAAGAAACCAATTATATATACAGCGCAGACAAAACATGGTTCTCTGCCAGAAACAGGTGGTGGCCTAACAGAGCGACTACCGAGCATTCCTTTCAAACCCTGGCTACTTTTAAACAACAGACGATATTCTACTTCAAGTCCAGAATATATTATTCCAAGTCGACAATTTGAATACATGTCTCAGTATTAAGGCAATATTTTATTGAAAAATGACACCTGGACATAGGGAATAAAACCCGGGAAATTTAGCTTAGCACGGCCAATGCGCTACCATTAAACTATTTAGGTTCGTAGAGACGTGTCCAGTGCCATGTCATTCATAATCTAAGGCGGAGTCTGATATGGATGTGTGAGCTCGTCGGCTGAGTAGTTGGAAAAACAGCCACAATGATTCGAGGTCGGCTTTTGTGCCGAGTATTCAAGTTTTAACTGTACATGAGTTGCGTTTACAAATAATGATATTAAATTGGAAATTATTTAATTAAATGTTAATATCGATATTGCATAAGTGTTTCATAAATAAAATAAATTAAAAGTGATGAGCAGAGAACAAAATATGCTTGTTTGATAGGCACCCACTAGATACAGCCAGAACGCGGTAATAAGAACAATGTATACAGACATGGTTAATAAATCAATAGCATTATTGTATAGGTATTGATACTAAATATCAAAAGGGACAAATGCAAATCACACGACTTGACGTATGGAAGAAGTTTTAGTAACCTTTGTAAATGTCATACAGTGCCCTTCTTACAGTCCAATTTTCCTTATTTTATAGGTACCTATTGATAATATATACCAAGAATTACAGCTGCAAATCACATGAGCCAACGTATGAATACGTGAAAGTAGCGTTATTTCCCTTCCAATGAAAATGACTGTCTCTTGTTCCTACTAAAAATAGTCCATTAGAAAGAAATTCAAACCATAGCACCAGACTTAGGGCGCTAGAAAAGTCGAGCAGAAATTTCTAATTGTCAGAAACCAAGTAGGTGTATAACACACTGGACGGCAATGTCCATTAGTAGGAGAACAAACGGGAGGAGGAAAATACAAATATCAACAGGCCTACATATTGTGTTGTGGGCACTTATTAAAACTACAACATTTGATTCACAAAGATTCATTCTAGGTTCCTATACCAGTTAACTTTCGTTTCCTAGACATTTAAGTTTATAAATTGGCTGAAGTATGTGGATTTATAAACTTTCCAGAGTAGAAAAATACAACTTTTTTCTGTGTTTACAAGTCTATAGGGTAATAAAAAACAATATTGTATTCATTATAGAGAATACAAAACTAAAGTAGGCTATATTGTTAAAAGTTGTAACATTATTTAACATGAATACAGCATCTGATTGCAGTGTTGCCATTTTTGATTACTACTAAACTCACGGTGTTTTCCAGGTTTCCCAGAAAGAGTTTCCATTTTTACAGAGAGCTTATATTGATGGAAGGAGTGTTTTTTTAAATCAAACTGACTAGTCTAAAGCCATGTAACTTATGTTTAAAACATTATGATTTAAGAATGATGGGGAATTACATATTTTGTCACTTCACAGCTCTTGTATAGAGGATGGTAATTAATGTTTGAATCAGAGTGCTTAGTTCTTCAATTCTCATTTTCGTGTATCCAAATACTTACAATTTCAAGCTTTTAGTTACATTTTCCAAATTAACATACATTCCAGTATATTTACTAGATTTTGACAAATTTCCTGTCTTTCCCAATTTTTTTCCCCGAACAAATAAAATTCCCAGTGCTTTCCAGGCTCTCCAGATGTGTGGCAGCCCGGGAATGGCTCTATCTTGGCTACCTAGGTAGCCCTCGTAGCAGTGTACTTGATTTAAATAACCCAAGAGGTAACCTATACAAAATAAAAAAAGCTTCTCTGAAAAATGAACTTTAAGCGACAAGGCTGGATATATAGGTGAAGCCTCCCCCCTCCGTCTCCTCGGCCTGTAGGATACAAGCTAGTCACGCTAAGCCCCTTCCAATCCGTGACACTGTGTAACATCCCCTACAGCTGTATTGTGTGTCAGTGGAGCAAGAAACAATTCACGGCGGAGGATTATAGTAAATTCCATTACAGCGAGCTGGTATCAACCAGACGACACATTACAGGGGTCTGTATCATCCCCATACACCCTCCCTCTTGAAAGGTTCATCATGCGGTGTAATGACGTCACGACTACCCCCCCCCCTGTATTGCGTGTGCTGACTCTGAGCATCATAATAACAGAGGGTTGAGTGTGGGAGGACGAAGTGGTCCTCACAAATGGGGGATCTTGAACCAAGGGAGACTCGCATTACTTTTTTTTAGTATACGTAAAAGCGCAAGAGTATTTATTGGATGAGAAAGCTAAGCACAACCTGATTCATAGAGAAAAGTAGATTTTTGACAGTTACAAAAGCTTCGTGTAACCTGAACAAGTAGTAAGTAAGATGCGGTGATGATAATAAAAATAATGATAAATCAATTAATTTTCATATACCGTATTCATACGTAAATCCATGTGATCTACAACTACCCCTTTTTTATAAATAAAATTAATATCCATTAAATTATACTACTAATAAAGTAGAGCCCGCTTCGGCGGTCGTATCGTCTGAACCATTACTCTCGCAATGGACTATATTGCCGATGACAGGGAGATTAAGATTCGAATCCCGGTCGGGTGTATTGAGGGTGAGGTTTCCCCTATCCATTCATGCAAATGAGAGTACACTTAATTTAAACTAAACCTTCCTTATCCATAATTCGTAATAATAATTAGTAATTATGCGTATATAGCCTGAGCAGAACTAAGAACCCCAGATTGTTGACAGAAAAAAGTTTGCATTATCTAAAAATGTCTTTCTACTAGTATTATACAATAAGATTAACTGCTAAAATCTTCGTTTGAAGATTTGAAAACCCGTAACTGGGAGTTTAACTGCGCATCCGATCAAGATTGAACCGATATGACTATATCCCGAGTAGAAATCGAATACACCACCCGTGCGACCAAAACTGACGGTTGGCCCGCATAGTTTAAAAGTTTGAAGAACTGTCGTTGAAAGTGAGTGACAGAGTTAGGTCAGTGAATCGCGAGCCCCTTTGATTCGGTCGGATCCGCTGCGAATATTTTTAACACATTGCGGTTTCCATACTTAATGGTGTACACAGGATTGTGAAGAAGAATTTACAGGAACCAAATAAAAGCATTAAAAGAGCACAAGTCATCACATAATTAAAATCCAATTCTCATAGAAAATAACTTTTATAATATGAAATCACATAATATTATTAGTGTTATTTTGTGTATTTATAATATATCTTAAGTTACAGACGTAGATCTTATTATTGGACGTAGGTTTTGAATACGTGCAAGTAGATCTAGTAGCTCTTCTCACCTGTCAAATAAGGCCTTTCCTATGGAAATATGACTGTAAATAGGCGCTATATTGAAATGTTTATTTTAGAGTAAATGATTCCCCAACATCCAATTAATTCTGATAAGCGAGTGAGGAGGGGTCAAACAAGCAAAAAATTAAAAAATATCAAGTGTCAAACAAACCAATCTAAATCAGACACACTTGATTTTGTTACCAAGTATAATTATTCCACCGAAAAGACGGATTAAATTGGCGCGCCGGACAAGGAAAGGGTGGAGAGTAAAGCGGACGACGACGAAGAAATCAATCACCGCCGTAATTCATTCCAATAAGGGGCAGAGCAGCGCCGGCGGCTTCCTGCCAGCAGCTATTTGCGGACCTAGTTGCACGCGACGCGCTGAGGGGATGGAATACCTCTTCCCAAAGATGCTTTCCCAATGCTCCGCAGTGTACACAGGGTCTAATCAAATCCTCGAAGTAATTTGCAAGCCGATGGATGGTGGGGGAGAAGGGCAAGGGTTGGGATGACAGGGGAAGAGACGGATATTGCCTGCTGTGGTTGTTGGATATGAGAGAGAGTCTAGGACCGTAAACATGGCAGAGTAATAGTAACTCTTAAGTTACATACTTAGAGGCGTAGATATGATAGCACAGTGGGTTCAGTCACCTATAAAAATGATACTCATCAATGCTTTACATCAAAAGTTTTGGATTAAAAGAAAAAAAATACAGCACACGCTCTAGTGCCATTCCTGGTTATAATAAATTTTACTATTTAACAACTAGCGGAATAGGCTGGGAGCAGGGTGACCAGATGCCTTTGGCGCATAGGAGTACAAGGATTCATAAAATGTAAGACATTTAAGAAATATATAGTAAGCACACCACATAAATAATGGTAAAGAATTAAGACGCTCGCTGTGATTGGTTGCTGACGATATACACGCAGCCAATATAAATAAGAAATGTTATCACGTGAATACCTCGTGGTTGGTTTAACGACCAAAAAACACCAAGACTTCTAGTGATAGATGAAATGCCATATTGCGGCAGAATATATAAATGCGAGATCACTTTGACAGAAATTAATAACAACAAAAATTAACTAATTTATTAATTTTGTTAAAATGAAGAGGATTTTGGAATTTTTGAAAATTCCTACCGGGCACCGGACCAAAGGTTGATATGTAGGACATGACTGGGAAAAGGAGGACATTTGGTCACCTTGGTTGAGGGTAAATCATAAAAACAAAATCCTTAGAGGATGGAAAGCCAAACTGTGGCATAAGCTAACCTCAATGCAGTCAGGTTCGAACCAGCAGCAAAGTCAAAAGCTCAAACCACTCATCTGACCTATTAATCTATTTTTTAAATTAATTGAGTCAGTAGCCAATTTATTAACAACATACGAGTAATAAAAGGGATGAGAATGAGTAAGCTAGTTTTAGAGGGAATTATACAGCATTAGCGTAAAAAAATCTTATTGGAAAACTACAGTGATAAATCATATACACCTAAATACTCCAATTTCTCTCTCCAAGGTTCAAATATTTTACGGTCTCAACCTCACAATAAGCGGAGCAGCCATTTATAATATCAGTATAACGCCTTAGACGCGGTCACATTCGTAAGTTTAAACATCGATTTAAAAAAATATACATATGAATTGATCATATTATATTAATAATTAGATTACGAACTATATTCCACGCGGATACGAACAAGTGATCTACTAACTTAGCCATATTATTAATGGCTCAATATTTTAAATGATATATTTTTATGAGTTGCCAAATTTACTAGCGATTTACTAGGATGATTCACCTAGAGGTAATATGATTGGTGGAGCCGTGTCTTTCACCTCAATAAACCAGGTCAGGATTCACATGGTTTGATCCCGGCCTCCCAAGAAATGTCCACCATCCCGGTGATTATGTTTAAAATGTGAGACGAAAGAGCAACAGCAATCTCGGTATATTGGTCATTCAAAGTTTTATTTCTAATCATGACAAATTTAGTTTAATTCTCGTGAATAAAAGTTAAAATATAGCAGATCTATTTAAATTAGGGATGGGATCCTCAAATTCTTAAAGATATTTGAGATTCGAGGATACAATAAAATATCAAATTTGAGAACAGAAAAAAGTAATTGGTATTTTTTCCTAATTCTGAATGGAATTTATTTCAGAGCTCTAATACTGCTTATTGGTAGTTCATCCCGAAAGTAATTATAGGAAAACTCGACAACCAGACCCCATATCATTCATTTAACATTTAAAAAATGTCTGAATATTATAATAAATGCATTTTAGCAACAAAAAAATAGGTAGTTACTATTTGTATTATATATTATTCTGTTTGGCCAAAATTATTTCCTTTTATACTCATAGTTTTGTAAAAGATTCGAATTATTAAACTAGTGAATTAATTTGAAACTAAAACAGAATAGTTAAATCACATCAATTAAACGATTTATTCCATTTTATCTACAGTAAAAATCCAAACACAAAAAACCATTTTGATGTTTAAAATCCACTCAGTAAGAAGGTGAATCACTGCTGTAAGAGCGTGACACCATCATTTAGACTCAGCACCCAAATTTCATCCCTCCTCCAGCCCTCTCCCTTGAGCGAGCCCCGGGCACGTCGTCGTGCGAACTAAAGCGACGGCATCACCGTTTCCCGTTCAGAGGATTTTGCAGGACCCATGATTAATGATGATTTTCTATCTCTCTATTTTCTATTGATATTCCCTTCCCTCCCACACAAACCTCCTTCCCCATCCCCACTCGCCTCTCTTTTAAAACCAAACGTAAGGGTAGGAAGAACGTAAGCCCTCTTGCAAGCGCCCGTCTTAACGCTCAATTTGGTGTGGAAAATCAACATTAATGACCTACGAGGGTTAAACCCGGGTGCAAGAAGGAACGAGCGGAGAGGGCTTTTAGTATATACCATTCAACAAACATTTGACAGGGCCGTTGAACATCAAAGAAGAGGGTTATTAGCGTCCAGTTCAACTAGCCGCGAGAAACTAACGTGGTCTCAGGTTTAACCGCACCGCCCTTCAATGTGTGTGTGCCCTCACAAGCATCACCCACGAGCTACAGACGAGATCCCTTTACTCAGCAATTTCCAGTATCCTAATAAAGCGTTTTTAAATATTATGTTTTATATGAAAGCTTATACACCGAGAACCCGCTTCGGTGGTCGAATGATCTAAGATGTGACTCGCGATTTACTGGACTGTCAATGATGCGGATATCGAGGTTCGAATTCCGGTCAGATGTACTGGGAGTGGTTTTTCCTAAATGGATTTCCACTTCACTCAAATTTGTGTATACTTCCTCTAAGTTCAATCGTACTAATCCCTAGCACATTAGCTTAATTAATACATATGCGTGCAGCCCAAACGGGTAGTAAGACGCGGTGCTAAAAAAAAACTAAGTATCGAGGAGAAAAGATGATTAAAGACTCTAAAAAAAATTAATGAGCTGTAGATTTGCATAAAAATCACAAAACGCCTGAATTTACGCTGGGATCCAGTTACTACAAATCCTGTAGCTCAGACAAGCAATATGGTTGACTTAGGCGATTTTCCCCCTGTGTAAGTACGACTCGTTTAACACAAAAGTGATTGAATCTTCAATACATATTGTACTATTGAAATTATTATGTAATATTATATCATATTATTCTTAATGTATTTATAATAACTTAATCCTAATTGGTGGTCACATTTAAGACGTTATTCTCTCAATAAATTTAATTGCTGGTGAAGAGAGTACGAGGTTTGAATCTTATTCGGGTGTACTGGAGTTGTTGTTTTTTAAATAGTTTTCTCTCCTCCCCTTAGTAGTACTGCGAGCGCACTTATTCTAAATTATAGAAACTTACAAATCCCTATCCATTTAATTAAGCTATTACTAACCTTGGTTTTAAAGGTAGGGTTTAAAAACTAAATAGATACCGGTACATTAACTCAAGTGAGGTTAGAAGCGACTGGACTCGCACTTAAAAGTGACCTCAGAACTTAAGAATTCCTCGCATAGCTAATCTACAGTAAAAGTGTTGGTAAGTGACAGCTAGCAGAAGGTTCTTTATTGCAAACATTAACTGAAAGTCACTGATATTAACATATTCGAAAATAATTTGTATTTTCTTTGTAATACTATAATATTGATAAAAAGTGTTATCAAACGATTATAATAATACTTTTAGCAAATGTTTGCAATAAAGAACATTCTGCTTACTGTCAACTACACTTCTACCAAAGACTAGCTATGCCTTGCCTGTTTCCGCACCACGTGAAGGCTGAATTCGAGGCTTTGAACCCGAGTCTCTTGAATGTGATCAACCGAGGTTCTAAACTTTCAACGATATCAAAGACCTCCATTATTAAATACTAAATATAATTGATTAAATATACCGGACAGAGTGTTATCAATGCTTTAATAAACGCAACATCTTCTAAAATGGTTTCTAATACAGTAGTTAGTTTGAATGGTTCTTGCAAGATTCGCTATTTTAAATTTCAATTTGATTCATTTTTACACTAGATGGGGCTGTTAGTTTATATTATTACTGTATTTTGAGATATGTTATGTCGAACTATTGTTAGGACATATCTTAAATATGTATAAGAAATAATCAAAATTGTATAAATAAAATTCGGGTTGGATTGTTTTTTAATTATTATCTTGACGTCCAGGATATCCAAATATTTTCTATCAAAGGGATGCGGTTGAGGATTGTACAATTTATAGGAAGTGTACCTGAATTTATAAGAAGGGAGAGCAAAACAGCATTAAAGAAAAAATATCTCAGAATACTCAGGCCGGGATTCAAGCCTCGAACTCTACGGAACCGAAAAATCAGGTAAGAACAAGACTGACACCTATTAGGAATATTTCTAATAGTGCTTTCTACCCAATAATTATTGACTTGCTCGGCTGAGCCACCGCTGCATCAGTCACGTGCTGCCCTCTGTGCGGGGAAAAGATGGTGAGTTTGGCGCACTTAAAGGGTCAATCTTCGGTCGAATTGGATTTCTATTTCTACCCCAACCATTTCTAGACACCGATCCAGGGACTCTCTTTTGACTTACCCAATAGTTTAGGGTAAAATATATATTTTAATGAGAAAGAAAAACCTAATTATTTTAAGTTTAAAAGTCAGAATGATATATTTAATAAATAAGAAGATTTCCCACTTTCCAAGTAGGCAATTGTGTAAGTTTAAACTATTGATAAGAGTTGCCAATCATATTAGTTTGTTTTCATTTAATTAGGTTTATTTGTGTAACATTATTTTATTTTATTTTAAAGTATCGTTAGGTAAGGCCATGTGACCCAAGATTGGTAATTCGAGGTGAGGATAGGAGACTGTTGGCGCGCAGGGCTTCTTTTTGGTGGTGGTTGTGACGCCGACCGAGAATCATGTGCACCGGGAACAATGAGGTGGTGATTAAAAATGAAAAACGGCTAAGAATATTGCGACCATGTGAAAGTGGTGTTCCTGACCAACGGAGACTTCCCGGCAATTATTTGTTTTCCCCCTGTGAAGATGTAAGCCACCATCACGGGGAAGGTATTGTAGGTTCTAATATTAGCAAATTTTCTTGATTAATCTACATCTGTGTCTGGGTCACCATACGATGTACAATCAGTTGATTCCTTTCCCCTGTGGCTGCTGTGCAAAGCCGTGTAGAGAGATCACTCCGGACCGTTTGAGGGGCAGGGGGCCGCAGTCAAGTTCGTTCTGAAGGATGTGATAGGCCGGTATTGAGTAGAACTGGGTTGTGTAGGTATTGGCCTAAATAATTCCCCCGTGTGGAGGTGTTTCCTACTATAAGGCTTGAGGTTAGTGATTCAGGAGGGTGTTTCGCAAAGTGTTGAGAAGCATTATGGGTTGATTGCCGAGTTAATCGAAGTTCTGCGATAACCACGAGCCATCTACCGTTCTAACCACTAAAAGGGACGTAATATAAACTTCACATACGCCATGGGCCAGGAAGTGGCTATCATTAGTATTCTAAACATCTCTTAATTATATAATTGCATTGGCTATGTCTTATTAATGTATAGTGTTGAACTGCATGAGCATGCTAGTAATAGTTAGTCAAATTAAAGAACTAAATTCTCCTCACCCTCCTTTTTTTTAGTTTAAGGCTACTCTAGACCTTATCCAATAATCCCGCAAAGAGAATCCTTGTTTCTACCGTGCTGATGAGGCAGTGCCACAAGTGTACACTACCCCTTTCTCACCCACTCACCCCTTTCTCTACATCTCCACGCCCTTGGATTCCAGTAGCGGTAGGAGTGGCAGTTTTGGGAAAGATAGATAAGGACAAGTATCTTTCACAGTATATTTCACTCCTTTAATTATGAGTAGTTCCCTGATCACAAAAAAAAATTGTATTTGCTTAAGTTATTTAAAACCAGAATTTTACTGTATATTGATATATGTCAATTAAAATACATTCTCCTGTCATGTTGTATTAAGTCACAAGGTTGGATCGGACTGGGTCGATGTTTTTCGAATCGTAGGTCTCAAGTGATTCAACGGCCAACGCCCACCATCTAATGGTAAAGAAAGAGAAGTCCTTCTCAAGACGAGATTTGACTTTCAAATCAGTGTTATGGGCGAGGGGAAGAGAAGACGACGGAAAGAGAGGGTGTTTCTGGCACGAGGAACAGAGGAACTACTCCTTCCTTTCTTAAGGGTCACCCTCGACTTTTCCCTCCGAGAAGAGGCGTGAGACACGGTCTCGGTGGCTCACCCATTTATGCAAAGTTACGAACCGGTGAACACAAAGTCAGTTTTTGTTTTGGAACAAGGCAATAATACACGCACGGTGGGATGGAAGAGAACGCAACTTTACTTTACTGGCCAAAATACCGTATTTGACCCAATAGTAGCCGGGAACGTGATAACTGGGTGTTTAATTGTAGCTCGGCTGAAAAGTAAAGTTATTAATAGTAGCCGGGGCTACTATTAGGTTAAATAAGGTAAATAAAATATTACTTCAGTAGGTACATTTAGTTTAATTTTCTACCCATACTAAGCTTATGAACATAGTAGCTTTTGAACAGAAACACTTTAAATGATACAAAGAAAATTCATGTTGAGTTATGCCTTGACCATGACAGATCTTTAAAAACTGTTGAGACTACTTTTCATCAATCCTTGTATATGAGGTACAGAAAAAAGCAGCAGTTATTTAAAGTCATTCTGAAAGGTTGTTAGGCTTATTGTTTGAAATGTGTATTTTATTTTCTGAGGACTTTTGAAACTTATTAAGTCTTCGTAGGTACTTAGTAAAAAAATTAATATGCAATATATATATTATTTTTATGTTTTGTTCTAGGAAATAGTTTCTTGTTTGTAATTCAAAACTGTAATAGGTTGATATAACATTTGCAACATAAATAATTCATAATATTAAATAGGGAAAAAAATATAATTTTTTAATTTAGTTAAAAATTAATAAAGCATGAATGTACGCTTACGATCGATGGAGTGAAGTGGAAGAAACTGATGAAAATACTTAAGATCGGCATCAACTGGAGGGAAGGAAGGCTGATTGCAAACCCGTACATGGGAGAGAGAGTGAAGGTGAAGCTGAATGATGAAGAGACACAAAGCGTAGAGAAAGAAAGAGGAGTGAGACAGGGATGCTGTTTGTCACCCAGTCTGTTCATCTTGTATGGAGAGATGGGTCATAACTTTGCAGGAACGTGACAATTTTAGGATAGGAGGACGCGTCATCAACACAATAAAATACCCAGATGATCTAGCATTTATGGCAATAGATAAAGAAGAGTTGAAGGGAATGATTGACCGGCTGGTGGAGATAGGGAGAAGATAAGGCGTGGAGATCAACATTGAAAAGTCAAAAGTGATGGTGATTTCAGAAAATTAGGAGTCGTTGAAAATCCAAATAAGAATCTACAAGTTGGAAAACATAAAGTAGTTTAAGTAATTGGGTAGTTTTCTGACAAGGGATGTCCCCTCAACCAAGGAAATTAGGTCGAGGATCGCCATGGCTAAGGACGATTTCAACAATAAAAGATTACTGCTGACCATCATGTTGAGTTTGGAACTCTATGGAGCAGAAACTTGGACTCTTAGGAAGATGGGGGGAAAAAAATACTTGGAGAGCTTTGAAATGTGGTGCTGGAAAAGATTTGAGAAGATAAGGTGGATAGACAGGGTGACAAATTAAAAAGCCATAAGAAGAGTGGGTGATAAGAGAACCATTTTAGATGTAGTTCTACGATGCAAAGCAAATTGTACCAGATATATACTACTTAAGAAGAACTGTCCTCTGCACGAAGTAATAGAAGATAAATGTTGAGGGAAAGAGATTAGAAACAAGAAGGATTCAAATATTAGATGAGTTGAAGGAAATAATAGAATTCTGGGAGCTCAAGAAGAAGAGAGAAGACAGGGTACATTGAGAATCTTAAGTTCACTAACAAACGGAATGGACCTGTCGTAAGACAAAACATCTTATAATAATAAATGTACGTAAGAGGTTCATTAAAACGTAAATAAAATCATCGATTAGTTGGATAGATCGCTAGCTGTCAATAGAAATTGAAAGATAAAAAAAAGTTACGAGCTTCTTGATAAAGTGATATTGAAACAAACTAGAATTTTTACAAAGATCAATTGAAACGGAAATATATTACTTTCAAACTATCTTATATTAGTTTTAAAAGCACGGTTATTAAACAGGCCTGCAAAATTTGGGTTATTGAAAATTGTCTAGAATGTAATGAGTAATTATTATGCTTTATGGTGTGATGATTTGAAATATAGCTTCAATTTTTCTCTAGAACGTAAGGTTTTTTCACAACATGTATATAGAAATATGGGAAAAGCGCTTAATAATACCTATACTATTCTGAAAATTGAAAAATGACACCTGGACACAAGAATCGAACCGGGGACCTTTGGATTAGTACACCAATGCTCTTACATTGAGCTATCCAGGATTCTTCCCATGCCTAGGGTCATTCTTCTCTCATATTTTAAGGCAGAGTCTATGATGGACATGCGGAAATCGTCGGCTACAAATGTGTGATTTTATTTAAGATCACGAGCTATCAGATAAGGAGTCATTTTTCAATTTTAAGAATATGATATCTAGATGGAGTAATCCTCACTAAAAAAGCATAAAAAATATTAGCTTTGGCTATTTGATTCTTCAATATATATATATATACTGTTTAAAGCCTATTTGTTTCTGAAAATTTAAAAAATAGTTTTATTTACAAAACTATTGATGGAAAACCATTCTCAACACTTATTGGGATTTACAAGTTATTTTATTGCTTGTTTTCTTTCCCTTTCAATGATCCTTTTAGAACTTATTCTCTTGTATCCAGCTTTAGGCTTTTCTCTGTGCAGCATCCAAGATAAGTCCACCATCATGTTTATGTTCCAGCTACCCTGGTATCTGCGTTCCATCTCCTTGATATATTGATGGAATATTTTCTCTTACTCTTCACTCACAGCACCAAGATTTTGGGGAAAGTAGTCCAAATGGGAATTCAGAAAGTATACTTTCTAGCTCATCGAATAACCCAAGCCCTTGAATTTCATGAGCATGTTTTCCACAATACACATGAAGTTGGGTTCTTAGTATTTCCAAGAAATGTTGTTACAACTTCTTTGAAAGATTTCCAGGTTTCTTTTGCCAAAATATCCATTTTTGTTTCAGAGACTTAATTTTTCAGAAAATTTCGAATATCTGGACCAACAAAAACACCTTATTTCAGTTTTACCTCCAAAGTCCCGAAAACCTGTCCCATAAGTATTTAAAACACTAGTCTTCTTTTGACAGAAACTTTACAAATTGCTTTATCAAACCAAGCTCTATATAAAGTGGAGGTAGGAGAACTTTTCTTGGATCAACCAAAGACTCACGTACTACATTTTTGCTTCCAGATTTTAAAGCGTCCTTACGTGGCCACTTTTTCTTGCTCTAGTGATGCCTCTTATCCCGGCTATCCCCATCCACACAAGAAACGTGGGAACTTAAGAGTATCCTCCCTGCTGTCCAAGAAGCATGGAACGTACTTTAAAATCTCCACATATTGTTCATTCATAATCCTTTAATTTCATTTTGGCGAGAATCAAGGCTATATTCTCGTAGCATTATTTCAGGTACACAGAATGTACTACTGGTACTGAAGCATATTTATTACTATTGTGGAGAAGTAGTTTTCGAGGTTTCGTTTTTTCGAGTCAATAAGGAACTTCCACTCAAAAAAGTTGGGGTTCATTGCTGCCTGTAACATCTTGAAAGTCCTCATCAGAATCCTGCGTTTCATTATCAGAGTCATTGGGAGATTCCTCTTGTTTTATGGAGGTGTAGAAACAGGTATTCCTTAGCCATGAGGTACAGGGCGTATAGCTGAAAGGAGGTTCGGAAAAAAATATATTTTAGATTGGACCTCTGCAAGTTACACGAACAAACGTTGCAGTCCACACTTTATGTGGGGCCCGCGACTTATCCCGGTCACCAAATTTCACAGAGAAATATGCATTGTGCACTTTTATAAATGTTTCTTTTCTACTAAGTCTCCACAGATATTTAAAAAAAAATTGTCAACAAGCGCTCGCAGCAGTTAAGTACATTTAGAATTAGATTAAAACCACAAATAAAAACATAAGCACTAAAGAATAAAGTAGTAAACTTATGCAAAAAATTTAATTGGCGTTTACATAACATTCTTCCTCAAAGATCAAATTGAAACTAAGCAGATATTCAAAGAAATGAAATGAAAGAATGTGGAGAGGGGAAACTAAAAGGAAGGGAGTCATCACTTAATCTCACTGTCTTAAAAACTAAGTAAACAAATGTGTTTATGGTGTTATATTGATAACTCAGGGCACTACCAATTATTGACACCAAATAACCCCCACACCCCCTTCTTCTGAACCATCTTTATTCTAAGAAAACATCTTGATCAAATGAAGGATGGAAATAAAATGGTCTAAAAATATAATTGGAATTATCTCTTAGAAGTGTAATTTTTAGTTTGTTCAAAAATGTTACGCGGTGGAATTTTTAAACTATTTTTACTGATAACAGCAGCCAAAAATCTATAAAAAGCAATTATTAGATTTCAAACAATTTTTCCAGTGCAGATCTGTGTTATTTATTACTTTCCAAATATGTATATTTCAAGTGTTAAAGGGTACACCTTGCTTCTACTATAAGTACGTCTCCTGAAATCAGATCCTTACTGAGGGGGTGTATTGGAATTTGGAACTTCCCATTCCTTCAATATTGTTCTTCATTTATTGTTGCATTCCTATTAAATGCTCTAGCTAGTAGTTTAATGGAGCCTTAACTCTACCATTAAAGCATTGTTGTTATTACATATTATAATTACTTTCTTAACAAGTACAATCCTAATTTTGTTTGGATAGAAATAACTTTAAAATTATTCCAATAGGGATTCAGTGTTAAAAATATATTGACATCTTATGTTTAGGAGTGGTACTTGACCAAGAGCCACCCAGATAGAACCTCCCTCCTGGGTTCGGCTCTGGTTGGGATAAATATTTCAGCGTTAAACGCCATTATCGTTCTTTTGTCTTGAAAGGTAGACTTTTGAGGTCAGGATTTCATTTTAGGTGATTACGAAGATAATTTAATATTGCCTATAAATGCATATTTCATTGGTGAGTGTCTTATGTACAAATAAGAGACTTAAAATGACTGTTTTTTTCGTTATATTTTGAGGAAGTTCTTATAAAGTTCGAAGTTTTTATTAAATATTTATTCCGTTGTTTAAATTTAGGGATGGAAAATCATGAGAAATATTTAATTATAATTGTAATGTGTGTGCGTTTATAGAAAATGCATGCTAGAATACATATTAAAAAAAACTCCATCGCGTGAGCGCCCGTAAGATAACTACACCGACCGAGAGGCCGCCAACAATAGCGATTGTAGTGTCAACATTTGCGGATAGAGGGTGTCACGTGGTCAGTAGAACGAGTTCTCCAGCCGTTAATCTCAGTTTTCTAAACCGGAGTTGATAATTCTTTATTCAAGTAGCTCCTCATTTGTTCTTAAGAGACTGAGTAAATTTTGGAGGCACCGGAGAGCGAACTCAATATCTCTGGATCTGTAGCCAGGAACGCTGACGACTAGGCCACAGAAAACATAAGAATACATTCAACCTGCTTCGGTGGCCGCATGATCTAAGGCACTACTCTCGCAATAGACAAGACTGCCGAAGAAAGGGAGATCAGGGTTCTAGCCCGGTCCGGTGTACTGAGCGTGGATTTCATTATATGGTTTTTCACTTACTCTATTCATGTAAATGCGGGTACATTATCTCTAAATTCAACCTTTTTCATCCTTAATTAATTGGCTTAATTATTACATAAGCGTTTACCCGAATGGACAGTAAGAAGTTGTGCTAATTATTTTTTACATAAAATGGGGTTTTATTAAGTATTTTAGTGTCTATTTTTAATGCCTATTTATTTGTTATTTTTAGTGTCTATTTGCCTAATTTCTTTAAATTTTTATTGTCTATAAATCAATCCTCTAGTTATAATAAATGCTTCACAAGAATGTTGTTGATTAGTCACAATTACATTAGATGTAGGAAACCCGAGTGAACATACTATATGTTCTTCGATTTAATACAATTAAAACAGCGAATATGTTGTCCTCTACGTGCACCCTCCACCCTCCACCTCTGCGATGCTCTTCTCTAAGGTATGTCGGCATTCGTGCCAACCGTTGAATGAAGTCTCCAAGCTCCAATTCCTCTCCGTGACAATACGTTTGTTTCCAACGGCAGCCAGCCGTCACGTCTTCATCCTACTAACTGAAGTAAGGGTGTGCTTGAATGACGAGAAGAGGGGTTTGTGAAGGAGTAATTTATTCACTTTATTGAGGAATATGCGAAAGCTATATATATAAACCGAATGGGTGTTTGTCACTTAGGCTTAGCAAGATATTAAGGTGGGGATTGTTAACAGTTCTTGAATATCTGTCAAGAGTGTTCTGGAATTTAATTACAACTTTATATCTTCATTTAAAAAGTTTCAAATCTAATGCCGCTATGCTCATGAAAGATATTCAACCAATGTTGATATATCCATGTAAAGAAAATTAAACTATATATGTCTACTGGGGTCATATTTGATTTATTGATAAAATAAAGTGTTTATATAATATGTACAAAAACACTGCCCTTTTCTCTTGCCCCCTACATCTCCACCTTAAGAGAAGTATGGAAGAAAAATGCATTTAAATATTTTTGCCAGTTGCATAAGAATTTTGTATTTCAATTTTTATTAAAAACAATTTACTGATTTTGTAAAATAAGTACACTCCGCTCACCCTGAAAGGTCTTACCTTTAAATATTAGATTAAGGTCCTATATGTTAATTTACGCTTTAGTGAAACAATACAAGGTAGGCTGTCTACATTTAAGGGATAAACGAAGGGTAGGCCCTACATATTTAATTATTTTGTTTCACTAATTTAAAAAAATATCTTAGTTACAAAACAAAAACCTTGGCCGATTTTAATCCAACGACGTACAATAATAAGGTCTATCAGTCGCAGTCAAAGGTGATGAAATATAACATGAAATATTTTTTTTTGTGCCATTATTTACATTGAAACCTTTTTAAGTTTTAGTTGGTGTGGCAAGTAAACATAAGTAACAAAGCAAACAATACTAATGTATTGGGTCAATTAAAATATAAATGTACATGATGCTTAAAGAAGCCATTGACAGCCTATTTCTAACTATAACTCAAGGAAAAACAGGGCTACCAAAACCCTATTCCGTTAATTTATCATAGAGGGTAAGAGAACCTACACAATTTTACAGTGATAAATTGTCGGTCTTAGTTCCAGAAGAAAAGAAAAATCAAACAAGTGATTTCAAAGATATTTTGTTAAGAAATTAATGTTTTTAAATGCATGATATAAAAAAACTAGCTAATTCTATTTAAACATATTACTAACCGACTGCGAAGGAAAAGAATAAATGATAACATTATTTAATAAAAACATTCTTAACATACTTTTTTTTTCCAGATGATCCAGGAAAAAAAGTTTACTCTTTATTTATTTTTATGTGTTTTCTTATAAAATTGAGATAAATGAGTAGAAGCTCTTAACTTATTTGCTGGACCTAGCACTACGATGGCAGCATTCGATTTACGCACTACTCACAGTCCTAAGTTCATGGCACACACAGTTCTCTGTTTCACATAACAGCGGAAATATGAAGTATCTACCTATAAAAAAAATAGTGAGAGAGCCCAATTTATAGCAAACCTGGAGGAGAAAACTTCAAGCTTCCGAAGAACAATGTTACATTGCATCAAAACACAAGAAGATCTGATATTGTGTATAGAAGGAATAAATTGAGAAAAGAAGCATAAACGAAGTTAACTTATTCATAATTCGTGAACAGAACAAAATGATCTCAAATCATAATGTAATGTTTTACTTTTGCAGTTTAAATAATATTGATGTATACGAAGGAAGAATTTCAAAGCTCCATATTTTTTACACATCCCTCTCAAAACGATAGTTTCAAGCTAGAATGTAATAGGTTAAAAATCGGGAAGGTTGAATTTAGAGGAAGTGAACCTGAATTTACTTGGAGGGAGAGTGGAAAACCATTTAGAAAAACTACCCCCAGTTCACCCGACCGAGATTCGAACCTCGGTTTCCCCATCCTCGGCAGTCTAGTTCAACACGAAACTATAGCGTTAGCTAATTACGCCACCTAGGCGGGTATAGCTCATTTGAAGAGAAAAAACTCTCATTTCTATTACGCTATTTTTGGGTTTACTCAAAGAAATGAAGAGTACAGGGATAAAAGGGGGTAAGTCACATTATACACATTTACCAGGACAACGACTTTTATATTTCAAGTCTCCATAAGGACCCCAACAAATAGTTTTTTAAATTAATTTAAATATGACAGCTACATCTTTTAATCATAATTTGAAGTGCATTCGAAAAGTTTCATGATTGTCTAAAATATGGCAGCACTAGCTCAATTAGAACTAAAATCGGACTTCCCCATTTCCCCCGTATTCTTCAAATGTACGTTGCAAACTATCCGATATAGCCAACGGAATTAAAATGAAGTCAAAATGTTACTACGTTCTAAGAAATTTTAATGTTGGTTTTTGTTCTATATCAAGTGCCCTTAAATGTTATATTCATGCGATCATTTTCAAATTGTAACAAGCAATGATGAAAATATCAATGAAGGAGAGATTTTAAGTAAACAGGTCGAGCTTTTAAGGTTTTATAAAAGTACACAAACGGGCAAACTGAATGTAAAAAGAACTAATTTTGAAATCTAGGCTACATAAAAAGTATAATCGTAAAAAAAGAGAATATATTTGTTTTCGGTGAGAATCACCAGACTTCCTCTATCTAGACTTCATATGCATGAGGGAGACAAATTGGCGTCACTAAATTGTTTCACATTTTTCACAAGAGGTGACTTAGATATCTTTTACAGACTATCCGTGTATTTACAGTAAGAGGGTAGAAGATAGAATTGAGGGGAAATGTACCTGCATTGGCTTGGAAAAAAATAGAGAGTAAATATCTATTTTGGAAGAAAAAATTAATATACTCATTCAGAATACGACCCCCAACTTCCCCGTTACTATCAAACCAGACTAGAAGATACTGATCGGGTAGTATATCAAATTATTCTAATCTAATGAGCCCTTGGTCTTTTGGGTGTGAAAGGTTGGGTAAAAAACGAGACCTTTTAAAAAAACGAGACATGCAAAATTCTATAAAATAAAAAAGCAGGCGTATGGTCGAGACTATCCTCGCGCCAAATCGTAAATCAACGCACGTCTTTACCGTGAGCAGCGGGGTTAAAAAGCCCCCGTTCAATGAGGAGGGACGAAGTATACTTCCAACGGCGACCCTGCACGACCCATTTGGGACGTGATTTCTTCCTTCTAAGGTGTCAGTGCAAAAATTATTAATTTATTGTCTTCGACAATCCCAGTGCGGATATAAACAGATCCTTTATATTAGAAGTACCGAAGTCGATTCACAATCAAGAATTTGGACTTTATTGAAAAAGGGTTTGTTTGTAAGTTGTTGGTGTAGATCCAAAACACCGTAATTCTTTAAATTTAATTTTCTTCGTTTTTAATCCCCAATCTTACCGCAAAGGATGGGCGGATGGATGTAATATATATGTTTATCCGCCAATCCTTTGTGATAAGAGTGGAAATAAAAAAATTAAAAATAAATAAAATTAGTTGTATTCATTAAATAGATTGTGTTTACAAAACTGCCATGTTTGTATACACAGTGTCTATTTTTATCAGAACTGGTCCCAAATTAAACAAATAGGTCAGTGGTTTGTCACTCCTAAAATGCAAGGTAAGATAGCGCTGACGACTTTGTACATTGTGATGGAAGAAATCAACAACTTCAAACAAAACAAAAATTAGCACTTAATTGAGTCACTATTTAAATAATATTTTTATACCTTTAATATAAAAACTATGTCGCCCTTATAGCATTTATATGATTTGAGATTACTCCCAATGTACTCATAAGTATTTTAAAATAAACATACAATATAATAAATACAACCATCTCTTGTATGAATTAATTTAAATATTGCAATGCGTATTTAATTATTCCACTAAGTTGGAGATTAGTTATACTGATAATCTAAGGTGAATTAGAATTATAAAACATATTCAATAATCACAAAACGATAAGTAGGCATATAAAGCACTACCCATAATTGTAAAAAGTTGAATGATCAATTTTTAAATAAATAAATGCTAAAGTTTGTGGTGAAGAAGATTAACTGCAAATAATGGCGTGTGTTTTTATACCCAAAAAAAGGAAAAATAAAAAGCGAAAATAATGTTTATCAAAGAAAATATATCACTCTCACACTAAACGGAAAAGTTAGTTTGCAAGGATTTCACTCACTATTTTATTTCCGATAACTAAGTGCGAATGAAACTAGTTTCGTATACAGTATTAAACAATTTACGTAAAAAAGCTACAGCGAAATAGACTGATACGCTCAACTTGAACCGTCATCTAAATAAACCCAGAAGACTGAGGTGCAAACCCAAACCTTCCCACCACCAGCAAGGCATTGACCAGTCTTATCATTTATGAAAGTATATTTACCTTAAAAGTCTAAATCATAGCTATACTTAGTTCAATAATATCTAATATAATGTATAGATGTAATATAATGTGTAGATTATACGAGCGTATATAACTGTATTTAATAAATGTATTTATTTTATTTGAGGTATTTAACGTGCACTTTTTGAACCGACTGATTAATTCAGCACATAAGAATTTCTATAAGCGAGAGGGAAAGGGCCTACCAATTCTGCCGGGAAAGGTATTTACACATAGTGTCCAGGGTTATTTAACATTCCACAGTCGACATGGAACCGACGGCTTTACCTCCCCTCCGAAGGAAGTTGTGTTACGGATTTTTATCGATCAGGAAAAATCCGTCGACACAAGCTGGGTTTGAACCCACGATTATCGGGTCCTGAGGCTAGCAATTTACCCCAAAACCATAATTAATAAAGCTATATATAAAATATATAACTAAATATGTATTGCTGAATATATATAATATATATTGCTGAATAATCGTCCCTTATAAATATATAAAAATCTCCTTATAGGCTTTGTATCAAATGTGAGAGTCGAAGGAGACTATGAATAAGCGTTAGGTAGTGCTAATTTAAGTTAGTAAGGTTAGATTAACTTAGTCTTGATAATTAATATTAAGAAAGTTAAGTTACACCATTACATTTTGGCCATTCATACTCCAAGTAAGTATACTATTTATTAAGTGACACAGGGAATCAAAATATAAATAAAAAACTGTAACATTGGTTAATCTACATTGAACACAAATATAAAACTATGACTAAACTGGGAAATATCAACTTAGGTTGTACTTCACCATATACTCCATTCGATTCCTCTCTCCACAACCACTTAAACTTAAGACTATCCAAGCACACCTGCCTGCGACAAGAATTGAGTTTTAATTGGGGAGCTACAGAGAAGTCGGGACACAACGTGCCACGTCATAGCAGGTCCTCAATGTTGGATAAAGATGCAATTACGTCCCATCCTGACCGATAGTATTCCAAATGTTCTATTTGGATGGCGTGGCAACCTGTTGTATAGAATCGTCACCTGATAGTCGACATACGTTTCATCCCTTTGTTTCTCTTACCTTAGGTCCCTTGTATGCTTCTTTGGGGCGATTATTGTATTTAATACCCCATGAGTGGCAAAGTAAAACCACTCTTGGAAAGAAATTCATTAGAGTAGGAACTATTTCGTTAACTTGTACATTAACTATATTGTAAGAATAATGTATATATGATTAAATATTTAATTCTACTAAATTACATTTCAGCTCAAAATTCGTAAAAATATTACTTGCTAATATTTTGAATATTTAAGTCAAAATTACTTGTTGGGCTCTTACCTTATTATTTACGTTAAATTAATTTTTAAGTAAAATAAACATACATTTATTGAAGTTAATTAATATGATATTTTGTTGTGGTTTCGAATAAGACCTTTTTGCTATCAAATTGATTATGTGAGAAAGTGTGTCACACACGCTAATTTTGTTCCTAGTCCTTTTTTTGGGCTTACCAGTTACTTTGAGTGAAGAAACTCTATTTTTGGTAAATATCACGAATTAGCATAATGGTAGTTAGGGAGCTTTTGTGTGAAAGCTCGGATATTAATACGGACTCGGTAGGAGTCGATTTAGTCGTTACACATAATATATAAACCTAGTGTTCTCTGTCCCTTTTGGACTTGTTAATTATGTGATTTAAGGAAATTTTGTGAGAATAGTGGCAATATGTCATTGCCAGGAAATATTAACTATTAGTCTCCATTTTTAAGACTTATTTATTTTTGTTTTAGTTAACTAAAATATGTTTAACTAGCGATAACAATATTATATTGGAAATTAAGAAAAGCATACAGTCGGGAAATGCTTGTTATTACTTGGTCAGTAAGTTGTTGGCGTCTCGCCTGTTGTCAAAAAATATAGAACTCAGAATATATAAAACCATAATTTTAGAGGTTGTTCTCTGTGTGTGCGAAACATGGCCTCTTACATTAAATGGCATAAAGAAGTTCAGGGTGCTCGAAAACAAGGTGCTTAGGAAAGCAGAAAGAGATGAAGATAGTGGGGAGTGGAGGAGGCCATATAATGATGAGCTGCATACCCTGTAGTCATCATCATACATTGATAGGGTAATAAATAATAATACCCGCCTCGCTGGTGTAGTTGGCTAACGCGCTAGTAAAGTTGAGCTCGACTGCTGAGGACGGGGAGATCGACGTGCGAATTTCGATCGGGTGAACTGGGGGTGGTTTTTCCTAAATGGTTTTCCACTCTTCCTCCACGCAAATGCGGGTTCACTTCCTCTAATTCAACCTTCCCAATTCCTAATTCATTAGCGTAATTAGTACTTAAAGTGTATAAACCGAACGGGTAGTAAGACGCGGTGCTAAATAATAATAAATAATTAGGGTAATAAAATTTAGCAGGTTACGGTGGGTAGGTCATGCAGCACGAATGGGACTATCTAGAACCACGTTCAAGGTATTGAATGGCAAACCCAATGGGAAGACCCAGACGCAGATGGGAGGATAATATTTGGCTATACCTGAGAGAGATAGGGTGTAATGAGATAGACTGGATAGAATTATCTCAAGTTAGGGATAGGTGGTGTACTTTCAAGTTCCTAATGCCATAGAGTAAGTAAGTAACTAACTAAATAACTAACTAAAATATGTATGGGAAAATAATTATATTCTTTATTTCTGAAATATATTATTTTTGATAGTAATATTAGTGGGAAATAGATGGCAGTTAAATTTAAATTTAACTTTTGTTAATGTTACTTTGTTATTTTCACTTTAAATTTACTCAAATTAATATATTATTTATGTACCTACGGTAATGCCTTTATATTTTCCGATCTTCTTTAGAAAAGCCGTTGACGTACATACTTCATTTTGTAATATTTCTCTGTTAATATAAATACATGTTTATTCTAGTGAAACTATTTTCCAACTACTTATAAATAATGAAAAATCATTTAAAAAATAAAAGCATCGCAGTTAAACGATAAACAAAACTTCAGCAAAAAGGATTAACAGTTTCATAAATTTAATAAATATATCTTATCTTAACTTCTATATTGGAGGGGCTATTGCAAGTTAATTCTTTCTTTCTGTAGGGTTTTTGACTCAATTAAAAAAAGGGGAAGGGGGGGGGGTCGCCGACACCGATATTCCGCTGTATTTTTATGTTTTCCTGGTACCATTTGTATGCTTCCAAACTGTCCTTTTCAATAATTATATAAAAAGGGGGCTAAAAAACCAATTCAGTGAAATGTTAAGCAATATTAGCGCGCATACTTTTTCCTTTAAATCTGTATCAACAGACCGTATTACAAACTAGATCAATAGTCTTACTACCCGTTCAATGTGTGCGCTTTTGTACTGAGTACGTTATTGGTTTTAGGGATTAGGAAGGTCATATTCTAAAGGCAGTGTACCGCATTTGCGTGGATAGAGAGTGAAACACAATTTTTGAGGGAAAAACTCAGTACAGTCGATCGAGATTCGAACCTTAATCTCTCAGTCATCGGCAGACGATCTACTGCGAGAGTAGCGCGTTAGACCATGCAGCCACCGGAGCGGGTGTAAATATGATCGTCAACCATGTTAGTATACGACTAATCGAACTTAAACACAAATATAACAATATTTTGGGCACAAGATGATCAAGACCTTAAATTAGGATATCTAGCCGCCAAGTTACGGAAACGAGCATGATTAACCAAACTTAACCTAAAGGCAATATGGTAGGGTGGGGCTATTTGGGTCATTTCAACTTTAATTTAAGTTTTCACCTATAATATGCTTGTGAAACTTTTTTAACAGTTATTTATATATTTATTCATATCTTCTGAACCATACCTAGTAATAGTTTTTTGGGGAAAAAAAATCTAAGTAGGACATAACTAATAAAGAACATTATCAAGTGGAAATAACATTTTAGTAAAAACGTGGGGCTATTTGGATCAAGAATGGGGTTATTTGAATCACATATTTATTTTTATATTTTACTATGAGTATAGCCAGTTTAATTTTTTTTTTTATTGAAGATTAAGTATTACTAAATAACAGCCTATAAGCTCATTCTACGAAGTATCAAAAAGCGATAAATAATTAATGGTATATTCTAAAAATAAATAAAAACGCAAGAAAATAATGATCCAAATAGTCCCTTAAAAAGTGATTCAAATAGTCCCGGAAGCAAACTATTTTTCAATATAAATTAACTATATTGTTTTCCAATAGAATGCGCTCAAACTTCTTGGTGATGAGCCCAGAAGAATAAGCTATAGGTTAAAAAAAAATTCTTCGAAATCAACAACTCTAAGAGGGTAAGACCTTACAACGCAAAGACAATTATAGTCCGTTCACCGTAGGAATTGTTTTCTGAAAGGCCTTTTCCCTACCAGAAATCTATTATATAGTGGGATATTGGTGGGAAAAAAGACTTAATTCCTACCGTGAATGGAATATATTTACATCACTAGGAAAAGTATGTCAATCTCACTTCTATTGATCTTGTAAAACAATTTTTTCAGCCATTTAAACGTTTAAAAATTATAATTTTTTCATACCAATTTACAGCCAGTAGATCATTTAGTAAATTAGAAGAACTAAACATAAATAAATATGTGGAGAATAACTGCGCAGTAGCTTGAATCCTTATTTTGATTCAAATAGCCCCTTGATCTAAATAGCCCTACCCTACCATATCAAACGAAAATTCTTCTTTCGTTTATAAGTAGGATGTGATACCTATTTTAAAAAATAGGGCAAACCATACCATCGCGCTAAATTTGAGGAAAAAATAATTACTTTTTTTTTTCAAAAAGCTTTCCTCGAACAAAATTGTTTTTTAATTAAATTTTAAATTAAATGTTCTGAACACGTCATGCATGCTGTGAGCCGAAAGAAACAAACACGGTAGAGGAGTGAGTTTGATTTTACCTTTTTTGCATTTTTGCAAGCAAATTTAGGTACACGTTAGCGTGCCTGACTATGAACCAATATACTAGTTTCTGATACCTAGCCGGGGGTGGAGGAAGGGAAGTGAGGTCTTAAAATGTAATGAAAAGAGACTCTGTACACCCGGCCTGGAATCAGACCTCAATCTCCGTGTCACAGGTAGAAGAGCTTGACGTGTAGTCCACTGATCCACAGCTGTAGACGAATACAAAGTAGGCCTAGTGTTTTTAAAAGTCCGCGCTGCTTATCCTTTTACTGTTTGAATTCAGCAGAACTTACTAATAAAATAAGTGCTCCTTCCCACCAATTCGGGATGTTGAAGCCAAGAAATAGCGGCCACATTGCTCTAGCTGACATTAGCGTGAAAACGAGAGTGAGATTGTGCGCGTGTATATATGCGTGCGTGCGTGCGTGCGTTACTACGAAGCTCCACTTTATTTCCCAAGAGAACCAGCAGTTGGCGGGGTTGTGCCAATATCACTTAGAATTCAGTCCGTTTTATTACTGCTTCATTACAACCCTCACCCCTTTGCTATCCTTGCAAAAAACCTTTCAACATCGTCACAAAAAAGTCGAGGGCTTAAACGTGAAATAAAACTAATGTCAAGAGGATGAAGTGTTTGAATGTCAGCAAAGTGACCATTCCAAAGAACGAAAAGGCCTTTATATATGAGGCAATTAAACAAAAGTTTTAATACATTATTTAATTGACGTGTTCTCGGTCATTTTAGGATTGCATTGTTTATAATTGTGTTACAACTTTAGATTGGATAAAAAATAATAATATTACTAATAAAACTATTGACGTAGCGGTAGCACCTACTTTATATTTATGTTTTGCATGAATATGGTCAATATTAACAATGTTTAAAATAAAAAAAGGCCTTGAGAAAAAATATATATATATTTTTTTAAAATAAATAGTACAAAAGTTATTTTCCAAATTGTATCATATATAAACACACACAAACATATGTATATAGGTCTATAAATATATATTCCTGTATTGTAGTATGTATATGATTGTGCCAAAAGCGATATATATATATATATATATAGTCTATATGTATGTACCAGAATTTGTGTGAAAAGAAAGCGAGTGGGAAACCCGGCCGGTATTCTAACCATCGAACCACCCCACCATCACCAGCCATACATGACTAATTTAGCTTGACAATAGAACAAGTGCCCATCGAGGCAGGTAATTCTAGTTATTTTGTGTTTGATGCTCTAAATAAAGTAGCTTTTTTGTTTAATATCATGCATTATTCTTAACAGGATTTTTTTATAATAGGGACATTTATAAAAATAACATATTAATAAGATTGACTTAAAATTGCGGTTTTTTAAAAAAAATTCACGTGTTATATTGATAAATTTGGAGAGGTATACCTATGAGGTGTTACTATATATATATTTCTTAAATTGTCAAATGCAAAAAAAAAGATTTCCGTGTATGCTGATTTTAAGTAAAGTGCCCTTGCTTAGCATGCATATTATTCTATATTAAATATGCACTAAGATTCGTCAAAAATATATGGAAATACTGAGCTTGAATAAAATCAACAATGTCAGTTGGGCTGAGCGCACACGGCTTAGTAAAAAAAACAGTCTTTCACAGTATTGTTTTAGTTTGTTTGCGACCTTCCTAATTTTTAAAATGCATTCTTAAGGGGTTGACACAGATTGGTCATACTTTAAAGTGTAATTCAGCCATGTTCGACTATCGCGTTGCGCTTCACTGGTCTATTTTGCTCAAATCGCTGTTTCAAGTGCTTTGCTGTTTATTGCTAATGATTTTTGTCCGAGATGGAATTTGATGCCGGCAAGCGCTTTGTAGTGACTGAAACGAAATAACCTGTGTATAGTTAGTTATACCTTGAAGAAACATCACAAGTGAGATGTAATAGTTAAGCTATTGGATGAAATAGAGAAATAAATTAAGGTAACAAATGAAAGGTACAACATAAACCGTTTGCTAAATCAAAAAAATATTCTGCTTTGAAGCAAGTATGACTTTATTCACTCGGTTGAAGTGAAAAATCTGCTTTGAAAGCAGGAACGGGCATTATGTAAACTAAGTGATTTATCAACATTTAGCAATTTGTTACAAAACAGTTTTGTCTAGTAACATAGTATGTATTTGATTCTTAATATTTTAGCCAATCAGCGTGCGTCCACCATCATGCGTGGTTAAAGAAATAAATATAATTTGGACGCTTTCTTGTTTTATTTTTAAAGCGCATATCTTTGAAATCTGTACGTTGTAGCTTAACCTATATAAATAAATGACGTTTAACTAGAAGTGTTTATGTAGTTTTCAAGGAAACTCATTTTTTTGTATGTTGATCTGGGTGAAGAGATTCAATATTTTCAATAAAGGACTTGGTTCTGTCAAAGTATCCTCCCATTCTCTTTCATTTTCAAGATACCTTTTAATTAGAGTAGTCATTGATTTGTCTGGATACATAAGTTATGTGAATGTAAGCTTAAATTAAATAAGCATGTTGAACGTATGTAACCTGTGTTATTTGCCAAAGAAACACTTTTTTAATTTTCTAATAAAAATAGGAAACGACAAACAAAACTACTAAAACGGGAAATAGTATTATAAAATCCAATTTTTCTTTGGATTAAACATTGGAATTATTATTCTAGGTTCTCCTTGCTTTTGTAGTGTAAATAACATGTCTAATTAAAACGAACACACGCAGACACACGTATACACACACGCATAAATACATACACACATACACACACACATGCATGCATACATACATACATACACATACACGCATATATACATACACACATACTTACATACATACATACACACATAAATACATGCATACATAGATAAATACATACACACACGCATACATAGATACATACATATACACATACATACATACATACATACACACATACATTCAGCGTTAGGCTTGTATTGATATAGATGGTATAGATATGATAGCAAAAAATGTGTTTCCATTTTTTAAATTAGGTGCTCCAAATGTGTTTTTGTAATAAAATGAAAATTATACCTGAAACAGTTAATGCAAACAATAATAATTTTTCCTCTAAGCTCGTTTCGCTCTCTCTCGTCTGATAAACGTTAAACACAGTTGTTCGCAACTTAGATCGTTATGAGAAACATCAACACACGAGTTATGTTCAGCAATTAAGAAACTCCAAGTTAGAGACTCCATAACAAAGTTAACATCCATAAACCGACAAAGCTATGATGCACCGCAAGTAAAAGAAAGAGAACTTTAACTCTCTTCAACTTGTTTATCAAGGCAAGCTGCGGGCTCGTTTTCCAGGTTGGTTGAAATGGTAACTGCACCTGACGTATCATTGCAAACAAAGTTTCTAACTTACCTCCTCAGAGTTGCAACAGACTTACAGCTTTATTACAACTTGTCTAAGTCTGGCGATTAGCCTTCAGCCAATGAACGTTTGAAGAACTAAGGGGGGATCTTGAACAATAACGCGATTTGAGACCAACTCACCACTTTATATTTTTATGTTGAAACAGTGTAAGACTTTAAAAATATTACAGCTTTATTATTTTTATTAGTATTAGTTGTAGCACGTTAAATACAAGGATTATTATCCATTTAATCTAAATTGGTGGGATGAGAAGGGTAGTTTCGAGGCAAAACACCCGCGCTAACGTGAAGAAAGTTTGAGGAAAACAGACACTGTCAAGCTCAACCAACCGAGATTCAAACCAACGATCTTACCATCATCAGTTACCAAATGCAATATTAATCTAACGGCTTAGAACACTCGTCCACCACTGTCACTTATTTAGTCAAAATTATTTCCTTTGATAGAATAAAAATAATTATTAGTATTATGATTAGCATCGCGTCTTACTACCCGTTCGGGCTATACGCACTTACGCTAATGTGTAATGGTAGGGTGATTGTGAGATAAAAATGGAGAACCTACAGTTTAACGTGAAATCCGAACCACGGTGGAGGCCTGGCATTCCCCACATTCACAAGATGTCTTGTCAGAGGTGAAGGAAGGGTTTGGTAATCAGATAAATCAGTGCCAGGACCAAGGATTGAACCCCGGACCTCTGCACAGAAGTTCGACACCTACCCCTAGACCACCAGGTCACCGATAGAATAATGTTGCGTCATCAATGTAATTACATTTTGTGAGCAAAGTGAAATTTATATTTTACGGATAAACTCCCATCAGTGGGCACGAGGACTAAATGTTAGGCTCCTCTAGTCTGGTTTGACAGTAACGGAGAGGTCAAGGTTTGAATCCACGTTTTTTTCTAAAGGGGTTCCAACTTTTCCCCATGCAAATGCGAATACATTTACTTTCAATTCTACCTTCACTATCCCTCCTTTACTGTTATTAAATGTTTATAGCACCAACAGATAATAAGATAAGGTGGAATAAATAATAATAATTTAAGAATACTTTTTCCTAATTTATTCCTGCACAAAACTCTTTATTGAATAACACTTCAAACTTTAGACGGAACAATTGATGCAATATATATATATATATATATATATAAATATGTGTGTGTTTTAATGAATATTGAATTTCCAAACATTCCTTCCCTCCTTCAATTATCAGTATTGACTAGAAGTAAATTTACATATTAAAATATATGATCACACAGAAACACATGACGTGCTTCATTAGTCTTACGACGAAAAAATAACAGCGACATACCTAGAAGGTAATGTAATTAACTAACCAATTAACGAAACTCAATTAACATTTATTTTGTCTATGTCTTTCTTTCTTTCTCTATCACGCGATGAGCTAACGTTCACTCAAATGAATTAAAGCAATTTATCCGCAACGTGTTTCAATCGAGACCTGGGGGTGAAAAGGTGCACTTAAGGGAGTGGGGTGTAAATTGCTAAGAAAAGGTCACAGCTTCACCAGGACGTCCATTTTCCCTAAAGTTAGTAAAGCACCTTGGCAATTTGAGCTCATATTTAAATACGATATAAAGTTGAATATTAATCAGTTGAAAGGTTTTGTAATAGTGACTTTTATATCACTGGTTGGGTGTACCAAAAATTCCCCGAGTTTTTCCCCTAATTATAACTAGACCAATCATATAATTAAAAATTGTATCCCAAAAATGTAATATAACAACAATGTATCACCAATGCATTATCATGTAGGACGTTTGGCACATTCCCCATGAAAAACGACCCATTAGGACCAATCCATACAGGTTGTTTTGACACAGTATTAGGGAGTAAATGGAGGGTATTTAGACCAACCGAGATAGGACGTATGAACTAAAATAGAATGTTTCCTTACATTTATGCAGACATAGCTTAACACATAATATCATCTAGCCTAACCTAACCAAGTAAGTGAATTCTTTCAATTTGTGCACGTATACTCTATCATAACCTAATTTACCCCTACCATTAGATGATATCCTTTAATTTTTGCAGACCTAGCCTAACATAGCAATTCCCTTTCATTTTCGTAAACCCATCTAACCTAACGTGAATCTTAGCTGATTTAACATACACTGGCTATAGAAACGAGAATAAGAAGTAAACAAACAAGGTAGGATTTACAGGTGTTTCCAAACGTCCTATGAGTTACCTGGTTCAAACGACCCGTGTATTTCAGTTAAATGATATACATATAATATTAATTCTCTCCTTTAAAATGTATGTGAAATCCCAAAAAAGTCTACGACAGTATCCTTTGTGGACCAGACCCCGCCCTATACAAGAACAGCCCTAATTGTGTTGTATTTACCGAAATTTCCCTTGCCGCTGAAAATGATATTAACACCAAGTTGGCCATTTCATGATGAGAAGTGGTTACCAAAACTCTTATTTGAGTCTGTTCACTTTATCATGGCTTTCCTTACTATTTTACTTTCTCATATCAAGAGAAAGTATTGTGATAGTGAAAAAAAAATCAATCTCGAGATTATGATAAATTTTTACTTTTTATGTGAACCCGAATATAAAAAAGTGGATTTTTTTCAATTCTATCTGCCCCTATGCCTGTCTTTCTGTCTGTCCTTGGTTACGGATCCAAAACGATTTGATGGATTTTGTTCAAACTTGTTACTTAGCTATTATAGGGTTATACCACAAAACTTTACTCATATTTTTACCCTAGCCCTTCAATTAAGGGTAGTTTACCTTTAAGTAATTGTTTTGTATTCCGAAATTTTCAAAAATGGTTCTAACACTATTGGGCCAAAACTTTTTTTTTCAAAAACTTGAAATGTTTTGCAAATGGCTTTAACGATTTGGTTTCAAATGGGACCTTAGGGGTGTTTTAAATGACAAATAATCATGTATACTTTAGTTTGGGTAAAAATTCGATAAAGGGTATTTTACTGAGTTGTCGTTTTTGAAAAGCTTAATAATTTTGAAAAAGGTTATAAGGGTTTTGAATGAAATGAATGTATGGGGTGTGTTTGACATTACGATGCTAAATAAAGCTTTAGGGCCTATACTTGTTTTGGTGTAACTTAAAATAAACAAAATGCTAGCCTGCAAACAAATTGTATTATTTCCCGACATATTCGTCACTATCAATAAAGTCTCTTGCGAGTTTTAAAGTCCATTTAGAGCAGGGATTCTTCAACCTGTGTGCCAGGAGATCGGCCAGGGGTGCCACAAGCTTTTGAGGGGTTAGGGGAGGAATGTTAAGAAAACATAAAAAGAAAATATATTATCACAAAATAATGAAAATAAAGAAACAGAAGAAAGTTTTGTCTTGTAGTGTTTCTCTGAATTGAACGTGCTCCGGCACACGAGGTGAGAAAATAATTGTTTTCCTTTTGATGAATACATATCATTCATTTTTAGTGGTATTAACAATTTTAGTAATGCCACATTGTGGTTGGTTAATGTGCTAATTTATTGATTTCCAAAGCTATTTTACTCTATAACTGTACTTATGTATTTCGTTTTCGTCCAATGTTCTCAGTAAGGGAGTAAAGGAAAATATTTATTTTAATTTTAAATTGTTACAAAATTAAAACAATGTTAATTGTTTATTTTCTACTCTGATATACTCTACTTTTAATTATTGTTTTATGTGAAATACGAAACGCTTATGAAAATTCTTATAAGGATGCCACGAAATTCTAATTCCCTTCACAAGGGTGCCGCGAGCCTAGAGAGGTTGAGAATCCCCGATTTAGTGGCCACAAACAAATTTATTTTAAACCCCGTCTTACTACTTGTCCGGGCTACCTACATTCAATTGCATTAATGTGGTGGGAATGAAGAAGTTAGAATTGAGTGTAAATTTAGCCCAATTTGCGTAGAGGGAGAGTGGAAAAGCATTTAGTAAAATCACACGGAGAACACCCAGATTGGATTCGAGCTCAATCCTTTCCATCAGCATGAAACTGAACTAAGCGAGCCTTGCGTTTATTCCATGTGCTCACCAATACGAGTATCAAATATATTATTATAAATATAATTTGCATAATAAGTTGTCACTATTGTATATTAATATACCACAGAAACTTGTATTATTATTATTATTATTATTATTATTATTAGCACCGCGTCTTACTACCCGTTCGGGTTATACGCACTTACGCTAATGTGTAATGGTAGGGTGATTGTGA
>CABFOW010000460.1:160107-197312 GCA_902141385.1 Timema californicum | reverse complement strand
TGTATTGACCGAGTACTGTGTGTATGATTCTCGCTCGGCCTAGTCTTCCAGCAGTACGACCGGTACAAACAAACCTTGGTGAAGAGCATGGACACCCGCGGAAGGCAAACTTTGGGTCGCGGCAGCTAGCCCTCGCCGCATTGGATTGGGTTACTGACCATCCGCTACGTCAGACATGGTGTGGGTCTGACTCCCCTTCATCCACACTGCACTCCATCCAGCAACAATGTTTATCTACACTTGGTATCAAAGCGGTACCCCCGGCCGACTCCGCGCCCGGTACCATGTTGGTACAATCCGGCTCACACACTCACTGTACCGTGCCAATTAGCCGCAGAGCTAGCTGGACGTCTGCATCTGATATGGTGTGGGTTCTACTCACTGCCCTCCACGCATCGTTCGTACCAACCACGCTACTAGTCGACACCGTGTCTTGTACCATTGTGGTACAACCCGGCTCGCACACTCACTGTCCCGTGCCAGAGTGCCGCGGAGCCAGCTGGACTGTACTCGCTTAGAGTGCAAGGACCTGCTTACCAGACTCCACTCTGCCTTCACAGCTTGCCGCCTGATATAGGAGTATAAAAGGTGTTGTTACTAGGTCTACCAGGGGAAGAAGGTTAGTCACAAGCTAGGCCCCCTAGCTCTACTTCAGTTCGACGATCTATTTACTGGTGCGTGTGAACGTTCTGGTAACGCACTCTCACTCTGAACCTATTACCAGCTCTTTCAGAGCTGGGCTTCTGTACTATCCAAACTGAGGGCGAGCTCACATGGAGTACTAAAAGTACTAAGAGCTATGAGATTAGTTAACCTTCGTGTTTTGTGAGATTTTAGTGGATTCCGCGTGTATTTTTATATTTATGTGTCACTATATCTGGTAGCCACTAGATAGGTTATTCAGTTGCCCTAGTATGGGGGAACTACATTGAGTACCAGTTAATGATATATATGTATCAACGCTGAGGCGTATGGGCGACTAGAAGTATGGTTATGATTATTGTGTATGTGAGCGCCTACCCGCCTACCTTGAGTGTGGCCGACATAACTATAGGCCTAATTAGGCGGACCGTTCGGCCCAGTTATCTAGTTAACTGTTGTTCCGAGGTATAGATATGGTCTCTCCGTCTGAGTGCACCAAGTTAGTACTCCGCCGTCTTGGCTCCGCCAATTCTGTTCTCAATTTGGTCCCTTTAGACGGGATACTTGTCTCCTCGTCATGGATTTATTGACGTTCTGTAATGTACACCTCCCTTATTCAGTTTTGATTACCTATATTGCTTTGCACTTCACGCGAATGGGTTACATGCGCTAATGTTTTGTTCTTGTAATACAGATATGTGGTCGGCTGCCCGAGGAAGTATTAGGCAGAATGTTCACTGCATTATCCGAGCTCTCTAAATACTGAACGAGTGTTTATTGTTATTGAAAGAAATAATGTGTATTTCACTTTAGCTTGGCTACTTTACGCCTTAGTAAATGGACAGCCAATTTCCAGTAATAAACAGGGATCTCTGCTACTCTGATGTACTGTGCCCTTTGAAAATAAAATGTATGCTTTTCGTGTTACTAAGTAATGTTTAATTGCACCCCACCCCTTCATTCCTGTCATGTAGGGTGCAAAGGATATAGATTTTTATTTTATTTTTGCCCTTCGGTAAATTATCCTTAGTTTTATAGCTATATATCTAAATCAAAAAATTCCTCCGGTGAACCCTATGAAAACCCTACATACCGAGTTTAAACTCGATCGGTGAAATGGTTTCAGCTATAGTCTGAGATTCAGACAAACAAGAGTGCAACGTAAAAACAACTTTTTCGGTTTCACGGGATCATGAAATTTCAAGATATATCAAAATCTCGAGTTCGATTTTATTTTTATGATCAAAATAATTCTCTCTTTGAGGGGTCGAGAGAAAAATAAAATGTAAAGGACAACAAATATACACTGAATACAAAACCTTCAGAGTTATCTCTCACACCAGGATATACTTCAATGCCGTAGCTTGGAATTAATTTCTCTTTTAACACTGGATTTTACAGGAACTAAAATAACCGAGCTAATAGAGAATTACCCGCCTCGGCGGCGTAGTTGGTTAACGCGCTAGTTTTGTGTCAAGCTTGAATTTTGAGGACGGGGAGATCGAGTTTAGAATCTCGATCGGGTGAACTGGGGGTGGTTTTCCCTAAATGGTTTCCCACTCTCCCTCCACGCAAATGCGGGTTCACTTTCACTAAATGCAACCTTACCAATTACTAATCCATTCACGTAGTTAGTACTTAAGCGTATAACCCGAACGAGTAGTAAGACGCGGTGCTGAATAAATAATACTAGAGACTGGGAACTAGCGATTAAGTTGAACTGAAAGAGACACTTGATCTTTCAAGATAGATACATTCAGTGGTGATGAACCAGTATCTCGGTCTTCCTTGTCACGGGAGGGTTATCCAAAGTACCAACTATTGGGGTCATCCATAAGCCACGTAACGCTTTTTATTACCTCTTTTTGAGTCCCTTTAACCCCCATGAAGACATTTAATCTGAGTCCTCCCCTCCAACCTGTGTTAGGTAACTTTTCATATCAAGAGCGAATGTCATTTTATTTCATAAGGAAGCTTTAGCGACTCTAAAAGAGGGACTCTGATTTAATACAGCTCAGAATAGTAAGTTGTCTATAAGTATGCTTACCAACGGTAAAAGGATTAACCATAATGTTATTCTTTCAATATTAGAATTTAATAAGATCTGTGTTATATAGTACTGTGATGTGGCCACCCTACCCCCATGTAACACTATTTGGACATTAGAGGTCACCCTACTCTCCCCCCTCCCATCCAACAGCGTTACGTGGTTTATGGATGATCACTTATGAGAGGGGAAACTTTACTTTAGTACAATAATTTTACCATTGCCAGTACCAATTTTATTATTCTACGTGTTTACAAGAGACCGTTTACAAATATTGGTCGATAGTTGGTGAGGCCTCTATCTGGGATCGTGCTAAAGTCCGAATAATAAAAATTCCTATACTGGGCTTAGCCCGTATTCGGTGGCCGTGTGGTCTAAGGTGTCGCTCTTGTAAGAGACTAGACTGCCGAATACGGGGAGATCGGGGCTCTAATACCAGCCGAGTGTACTGAGGGTCATTTGTTCAAACTGGTTTTCCACTCTCCCTGTCCACTGCCTCTTAATTCAACCTCAATCATTCCTAGGACATAAGCGTATTTAGTGCATATGCATATAGCCCAAAAGGATAGTAAGATGCGGTGCTAAACATAAAAAAATAAAGAAAAAAATACTGTGCTTGTGTGTTTAATGTTAGGTCGACTTTAATGTAAGTTAGTTTGTAAGTTATGCTATAATTAGCTAGTTAACTATAATTATAAAGGATGCGTTGAATATTCCAAATACATTAACGATTCAAAACATGATGATTTATTACAATAACAACCATTATTGTTTTTCCTCACGTCTAGCGTCAAAAACTCCTGGGTTACAAACATTTTTAATTTCACTTATGGAGAAGGATAGAGGAAGGTAGAATTAAGAAAAACGTGCCCACATTAACGAGAAGTGAGAGTGGGAAACCATTTAGAAGATAAAATATCAACACTTTCGGATGGAACTCGATCCTCGACCAGACTAGTTGAGCCTGACATTTAGTGCAGGCCCTGACAACTCAAGTAGGCCTAAGACGCAATCTATTGATGATTCAAGAAAGTTGTTAGGACATTCAAACCACCTGGCATAGTAAAGAAATAATCACAGTAAATTTCAACTCCAAGAATACTTTCGCCTTGTAATGCTTCTTACTCTCCCGTTCTTACCCTCACCAATATATAGCCCCACATAACTTTAGCGATATATTTTACAGAAAATAAAGGGAAAACGGGGTGAGGGGGAGGATGTTTTTTGCCTTACACGAAAATGTACTCCTGTTAAGAAACTTCTTTCCTACTAGCACTGTGTCCCTAACTAGTAGCTTTAACGCACGGAACCTTTGGTTGACTGTGCGACGCATAACATCACCCGTAATGGATTATGGTTGTAATTGTACTACTTTGAAACATGAGTCTAGTAAGCACTGGTTAAAGCTTGTTTTAAGCCCAGGGTGTTCAGAGAACAAACACCAAAGAAAGGGCGAGCAGAGTTCATTCCAAAATGTCCGTTGAGTAACCAACCTCCCGAGGCAGGATAAATGATAAACAACTAGATTCGTCAGACTTCATTTGTTTGGGATTAGTACCTAGTAGAGTGGCACCTCTCTCTCTCTTTGGCGTATTATCAACGTTGTTTATAAGCACAACACTCAACCTTTTATAGTTTAAAATTACAGCAAAGTGTAGTTCCGATTCTACCACAGCAGCGCCTCTCTCTTATTCTCAACTTGCCATAGTTTAAAAGAAAGAGAAACCGAAGTTTATGTTTGATTAAAAAAAACTGAAACTCTTGTTCCAAAGTAGAGCAGGCTATTAAGCTATCCTGTTTTAAACTTAATGGACTTGATATGACAGTTTCCCAATTAAGTTACATTAATAAATACTTCAAATATGAAATTGTCTGAAATATTAAATAATGAGATGATCTAACCTTAGCCGTCAAAATTAGAGAAAAGTTGTATTGAAAATTAATTTACTTTTTAATTAAAGTTTTAGGGTGCTAATTGATATATAATTTTATTTTACTAGTTCAATTCTTCGTATCGCATTTAGAATTGCAAAACTTTATAACAAAGAAAAAACAGAAACATAGCTGTAATAGTTTCGGATGTTTCGTTTGGAATTACATCAATAGAATATTTATACCTTCTCCTCTCTCCAAATAAACATTTATTGTGTATCTATATCTAGTTATCTAGTAAACGAGAAGTTTTTTGGTCAGTTTATCTCTGTAAATGGGCTATCTTTTCGTTAAAGCCATTTTTATCAACTATAGACCAACTTGCACTCAATTGCTTTTTGAGTCACTAAAGTTTTTCTACCGCACCTTGAGTTTATATTCAATACCGTGATACTTAGTTCTAACAACAAAAAGTTTAGCAATTTTCTTTCTTAACAACACACTACCTTTCTGCTCTAATAACAAGCATGGGAAACACAACAAAGATAGCAGGGGGGGGGGGGTCAAGGTGGATATTGGTCNGGGGGGGGGGGGGGGCAAGATGGAAGTTGTTCTCAATAAAGAGTATGGGGAAGGACGGATACTTTCCTCCGCATTTGCTTGGTGAATAAACCATTAGTTTTTATACTAAGGATCACATTTCACCCCAAATATTTTTATAATTAATTACTGATCGAGAGTAGCCAAGTTGTTTTAACTTAACAAATTGGCATTTCGTCCGTCTTTCCGGATCTTTGTTACGTGATAACTGTCAAATGCGTAGACCCATTTTAGTTAAATAAAGAAGGGAGATTCTTTGAACCAAGCCTGAATGGCGCATCTAAATGGTTTTTCGATCTGATTATCCGTTTCGAGATGCCAGCCATTCAAAATTCTATATATATTTTTTCCACGATAGCTGCCAATCACGTAAAGTAATTTTAACGACCCTTCGCAGGAACATTCTTTGAACCTAGGCTAAACGATGTAGGTACACTCCAGTTAACTTGCCGAATTACACTATGACCCTATTTTATAAGCTATACCATAGTGGAATAATCCAAGATAAGCTTGCTCCTTACAGGGTAGATGAAGTGTATAAATTTCTTCATCTGGATGGCCGTTTCAATATGGCAAACAATAAAAAGGGTTTTAGTTTAATATATCATTTCAAGTGTTTTAAATTTATAATACTAAATAATCCATCGAGTTTCTAGGGCATATTTTTCTAAACTATTTTTTGGGGTCAAATATTGCGAGATTGACGTCTTAAACCACGATAGCTAGTGTTAATCTCTATTAACATAGTGTACTATTGAATATAGTATTGATTTTTTTTAAATCTGTCTAATTTTAACACACAAAAATATTAGCTACAAATTCAGGAAGAAGTTATTATAGGTGTTATTTTAATCGTAAATCTACAGACACAACGCAATTTGGCTTAGTGTGTTGTTTCGTAAGCACCTTAATAGGTAAAAGGGGGCTTTTTATACAAATAAAACTACAGGGGTTGCGTTCCATATCTTTATATGATTTCATTTACAATGTTAATTTGTGTATAATATATAAACAAATATACGACTTCTAATATTAAAAATCGACTGAAACTCCAGATAAGCAAAGGAAAGTATCATTTAAATCAAATGTAAATCATACTTATGTGTAAACGATATACCTTGAAGACTTAACAACTTTGCATAAGTACTTTAGGAAAGCTTTAGGTTTAGGACTTATTTTTTACTTTTACATATATTCAGAGCATTACGCCTTAAATCCCTTGACCACCGGTGAGAGTAACTCCTAAATAAAGAAACCCAGGAAGATTAAATATTGAATACTTATTTAATGAAACCCGAGGGTGTGCACCTTGTGCGCATTTATTTTACTTTAATATCATTTTTATGTATAAATAAAATTTATATATACATATAGCTCAGTGGTCACTAACCTTTATGTTATAAGGACGCATGTATATTTATTTTATTTTCACATCTAGCTCGGTTAATATAAATAATTTATTTTGGCAATACAAAGTCACACTATCTTACAAAGAAGATATTATTTAATGAAACATTCAGGAAAAGGTATGTTAATGTATGATTTTTGATAGAATGGTTGGAAATGCATTTCAATAATTATATTTGTAAAGTCCGGATCATGATTTGACTTGGCAGTTCTTAAACAGTGCCTTAAATTAGCATCTGAAAGGTGAAATTTAAATTTCGTTTTCACCATTTTCACTTTGAAGGATCCAGATTTTCACAGATTAGATGATCCAAAATGTGATTTAATCTTCATCAAAGGAAATTTGGTGTGATCTACCAGTTTCCAGATATTTTTGTCTATATGGGCAAGCCTTAAGGGATAAATTGGTCTGTAAGTCCAAAATCTCAAATCCAATTCCTAAACATTGGTTTCGCACATTGTATTAATAATATACTAGCTGGTATACCCGTTCTTCGCAGGGAGAATCTATAAAGTAGCATTGTAAATTTTAACTACAGGGGAGAGTAACAAATTATTTAATTTTATTTAAATATCAATCATTTATTTGTCTTAATTGTGATACAAAAACTTAAAATAGACTGACTAATACACAATGTCAAAATCGATATATAATCTGAACATATTTTAAAAGATGACATTTCTTTTGAGGATTAAATTATAACTTCTCTATACACAGTACTTTGAACTCTTGCCTGTTGATACTAATAAAAAAAAGTGTGTTACAGTATAAATAATTGGTTGGTAAAGGGTTGTAATTAAATCCAATTAAAAGTATTTTCGCCTTTTTCATGACGCATATACCCCGTTCACCCTTCTTACCCATTTTGACCTTCTTACACCTTTTTAAAGTTTTAATCCTCTTTACACTAAAATAATACCCTTTTCATCCTTTTTTTAGCTTTGGTCCTTTTCATCATATTATACTCTCTTACACTTTTATTTTGCCCTGTTTACTCTTTTTAAAATCTTTACCATTTTTTTATAATTTATATTTATTTTACCTTTTAATATTTATACCTTTTTTTACTTTTATTAGATTTACTTTTTGCTCTTGTTACCATTTTCACCCTTTTCGCAATTTTTGCTCTATTATGTCAATTCTGCCCTTTTTGACCGTTTTGTCTTTTTTTTTTACATGTTTGTAAATTTTTCCCTTTTGGTCTTGCCCTTTGTGATTAGATTTACGTTATACCCTTACTAACATGTTTGGCCCTTTTAGACCTTATTGCACTCTTTACACCTTTTTACATTAATTTCCCGGCTAAGCCCAGGAGAAATATTTTAGGGTAGAAAGAGTAAAAAGTTTAAAAAGGTGTAGAAGTGCAATAAGGGCATAAAGGGCGAACCAAGTAAAAAGTAGAAGTCCAATAATTTGTTTAAATAAAACTGGTAAAAACTGTAAATAAAAAGGTTAAAAAGCGTGAAATAGAATAATAGAGTAAAAATGGGAAACAGTATAAAAAGAGTATGATAAAATTAATATAATCAAATTTTAAAATTCCGCCTTCCTTTTGGTTAGACCCTTGACCTTCTTGCAAAATATAACCTTTATAGAACATTATTAAGTTGTATTTTCTGTTGTTTTTGCGAGTTTTGAACTCCCCTCCACAATTTCGCCAATACCAACTTTTAAATCACAAATTTCTCAACAGTCTATAGGTTTGGGACGGGACTAGTGTGGGGTCACGTGATTGCTGTTCAGAACAGGATAACCTTGATGGGGGATAATATCTACAATCGTCACATAACCTAATGTTTCAAGGAGAGAGAAAAAAGGAGGGTAAATAAAACATGTTTGAATCAGTGTGCTTAGTTTTACGGTTGCCCGCATGGTCTGAACGCATCACTCTCAGTTTAGATTGCCGGTAACGGGGGAGATCGGGTTTCAAATCTCTGCCAGCTGTACTGAGGGTAGTTTTACATAAATGGTTGTACACTCTCCCTCCACGCAAATCCGGGTATATTTCTTTTAAAATTTGACATTCTTTATCCATATCCTACTTGTGTAAATGATGTACGCGTATAACCAAAACGGGTTCAAAGGTACGGCGAAATAAAAGTTATTCGGTTCGTTTTTGTTTTTTTTACTCTAAGCAAAGGTCTACTCTTTAGAGCTTGCAGTTATACGTTTTGAATTTACAAATATTTCAGTTTTTTTGACACACTATATTTTCCCTTTTTTCCCCCAAGCAAGAAAAATTACGTTTTTTCCAGCTCTCCCAGTTTTTCAGGTGCGTGACAGCTCTGAGACCTATATAATATTCTGAAAGTATCTTTACTTATGTACGTACATACATTTAATCACACTTCTCTGTGTTTCATAGGTTTATCAACTAAAAACTATAATTTTTTCCCCCACAAGACCACATCCCTGCTAACACAAACGACATATAAAAGGAAGTATAATACTTTCTATGGAGATTGCTATGGTAAAAAAAGAAGTGCGTAAAAAGAGGAAGCACCTCTTAATGTGGTTAAGAAGCTTGTGGTTTTTTTTAAGATCACTACAAACAGATGATCTCGCCAGGGTGTGTGCTGCGAAGTAATGGATCTGATGGAGAATTGGAGAAGGGGGAGCACTGGAAGGGCGTGGTGAGAACAAAATGGGGCTCCTTTATTCCAAAAGGAGAGAAGGGAGGAGTGAGGCAAAGAGGCCAGAAGGGTACAGGAGTTCCAGAGAAATGAGCGATTCGCTCACCGTCACATCTTTTCCAACCCCAAGGCTAAAAGACACTAAAATAAGTTGAGTCTCAAGCAGGTAAAGGTATGCACAGTTTATAATAATGTAGTAACCTAACAACGAAGGAATAGTTGTTTTTAAATAAGGAATATTGAAAAGGTTCGAATGTACCTCACACGAAGCCATCCATAACAATCACGCTATTGGCTGGCCTTACAAATGTGCAAAGCCTCCTCGTATATTGGTCTCTACACCTTCCTTCCATCTATTCAGAAGCTTTTGGCAAGCCAACACGTGATGCTCGTACGCGAGACTCCTGTGGGCAAGTGCTTCAAAAAAGAGAGAGAAAGAGGGGGGGGGGGAGAAAATCTTGCCAAGGAAGAAAATTATGAGGAATTCTAATTGAAGGCATTTTGCAAAGGAAAAAATTACAAGCTGTTCAATCCAGCGGATATATTTTTTTAAGTTGAGGTGTATATTACTACCATGAGACACAGACAGATAAACCAAAGGCTGGAGTCTAAGTTATTGGCAACTTGTTCAAAAGGGTGAGGATTGATATATTAGATTAGAGGAAATGAAACCTTATTAGTGTGGAGAGAGGGTGAAAAAAACATAATGATAATTTACATGAGAGGAAAATCCCATTGAAATTGATATGGTTTTAATTAGGATGTTCAACTTAAATATGTACCCACACATTGTCAAATTTGTATTCATAAGTTTAAAAGAACACTACCAGTACTGTGATAAAATAAAATAATATATGTTGAAATACAAAGCTATCATATCAAAAAATAGTTGGGTAAAATGTAACACATTATATAATACTCGCAGCGGTGGTCAAATTGGGTTAAGAAACGAGTACCTGGTACAGAGGGGTGATTTTCAAAGCCAATTTAATGAGTACATTTTATCTAATGAACCATAATCATCTCTATCCCTTACAGTAATCAGTAGCGTTTGTGTTAAATGAAGAAACAATTATAAACAAACACACTTTGATGGCCTCATTGTTCGAGGCATCACTCTCGCAATAGACTATACTGCCGATGACGAGAAGATCGGGGTTCGAATCCCAGTCGGGTGTAATGAGGATGATTTTATTAAATTGTTATCCAATCTCTCTCTACGCAAATGCGTATACACTTCGTTTAAATTCAACTTTCCTCATCCTTCATATATTATCTTAATAAGTACATATGTGCATCGCCCGAAGGGGTAGTAAAACGCAGGGGTTTAGGAAAAAACTTAGTTGTTTTGGTTGTTTGTATAAATTTACATTTATAAACTAATACAATACATTTAATTGATTCCTCCAATTAGTTTGATGTTAGTGACAAAAATAAGCGCAATGCGTCATTTGTTATGTGTGTGGGTTTTTTTTCCACCCGACGAAGTTGTAGAGAAAATTACTTTCCCAGTGCCAATACCTTTAGTGGTATTTGTTTTATATACGGTACATCTCGAGACGTAGTTTACAGAGAGTAGCTCTGTTCTTGTGGCAACTTTGCCAATCCCTCGAGAACCACCGCGACACATTGAATCATTGGAGTTGAGCTAAACAAGAGGTTTTGTTAGTGTTTTTGTTTGCACAGAAAATGGATTTTATTTCTAACTCCACCGCTCTATCTACAGGTGCTGGAAGGTTTTGTTTCTCAAGAATGAAACGAAAGGGAGGTGGGTAAATGACATCTTTAGATTTGGTAGAGTAGTTTGAGAGTAATTGGGAAACCACAAATTTAATTTTTTTGCTCGTTGGGGTATTTAACTTGACATTCGGAGCACAAGTATTTATCAGTACACGACCTAAATTAACTTCTAACAACATCGTTATTGAGAAGCAATAAACCCAAATATCAAGGAATTTGAATAGGTAAGTACTAAGAATATTCAGAAAAACTCATACACAAATTAATTATTTAGAGCATTTTGATATTATTTTAAACTTCCCTTGTGTTCTCATTGGAAATAAACCTTGTTCCCTTGAGTTAATTGTTCAAGTACCGTTTACATGCGAGTTTAGCAAGGAATGTATCCTTGGGGGAAAAACAATATTTTGGTTGGAACGTCTTTCTGAAAAAACGAGTCTTTTTATCTTAGCATGTCTGTGTGTTAGTGCAAAGAAATAATTTTAATAAATTAAATTACACTTGTGTAAATACATGTGTAATCACCAGTGCAGCGTTGAATGTGATTTCAATTAAGAGTTGTGAAGACCTTGAATTTTTATGAAGCAATCAAAACTGGCAAAATTGGAACATATATAAAATCATATCAATGGGTGAGATTGTAACAAACTATTTATCTAAGAACATCAACGCTATCAGCAATTAGAAAATAAATTACTACTTTGTCTTTTTAGTTATTTTTAAATATATAATATTTAAAATTGATAAACCTCACATTTAATATTTTTCTTCGCTAAATTTTGTAATTATATTGATTATCTATCTTTGATCTATGAAAAACACAATACATTAATTATGTTTTATTTACGTTCTTATTAATTATTGATATTTAGAAACTATAATATTTTATTATTTATTGTAATACTAGCCTTGTATATAAATGAGTACTCACCGGTAGGATTTTGGTACAGTTGGAAAACATTAACAACATAATTACCACAACCATAATCCACATTTACTTGCCATTTTTTTAAAGTGTATTTGTTATATCACTGATATATTCATTAGATTAAGAGGGATATATTTGATTATCTTTGTTCGTTAAGTTCATTTTACCACAGTTGTAGGCCATCGTTAGTAAGCACTTTGTTGGTTGTTACTGTTGTATTGATTATGTTAAGTTCAGGTCCTACATTGTCGCCTTGCCAGGAATCCCAACACATTCCCTAGTGGTCTTAAGACTTTAGTTTCTTCGCGCTCTCCAACGTATATTATTGCCTTGCTATACTGCGATTTAAACTGCTTTAGGATCCGCGTGGTGGATAGGCTGGGGAGTATAGTTGCCACATAGCGGGGCAACTAAGCGACTAAGAAGTTGACTAAGTGCGAAAAGGTCTGTGACTCAACTTTTCGTCAGCCATTAAATTTGTTCAATTGTTTAGTTTCCTTCCTTCCTTACCTTTAAAATCAACGTCATTTAGCTTAACTTCACCTTTCTTTTGCTTTCTTGCCTCAGTTGATTTGTATTTATGGTTCTCGGGTTTAAAAATGTCTACTCTACGGTTGCTTATAGGCACTTAATGGTTCGTGCTTTTAGAGCTAATGGCCGTTTTTGTGACGCGTATTTAAACATTAAAATTAAGGTGTGTCAGGCCTTATGTGTGTGCATAATAAAATAACAGGCGAGCTATAGTGAGTGGGTCTCTGGTAGAAAGGGCCGTTTCTGACAGTTACAGAAATTATTTAAAATATTCATACACCAAGTTATGTGATCTGCAGTTGTTATTAATTTCGTTATCTATAAAATGAAATAATGACTTATTTTCTAAAAAGTACTTCCTTCCAGAATCATAATATACTAAATCATGCACGTTAAATGTATTGTATGACAAACTTTTAATCAAAGTATGGCCCGCACAAGAAGAAGCCTGTACAAAGGCATCCATCTTATAATGTGTTTTCTTATTAAGGGAAAGTATGGGGTTATAACCCTGGTCAGGAGTATAGATGATTTCAGGTGTTTTTAATTCAATGGCTTTTCAATCTGTGCCAAGAAAATGAGGGTGAACTTCCTACCCCAAAAGTGTAAATATGCGTATAAACCCGAAGCGAAGTTAGACGTGCAGCGCGAAAAAAGAGGATACAGTTAGAGTAGGCTTACCTTGGATTAGCCAATTGAAAACATGACCACAGCAATTGGAGAAAAACTCACTCCATATCAAATTGTAATGGAGTATAAATCCGGTAAGGGATTGATTTAGCCTCACTATTATTTGAGCGAAATAACTCTACTATGAAATGGTAGGGTATTAAGACTCTGGCGGAACTTTGGGTTAAAGTTTCTTTACCGCAATATCTAGTTGAAAAAGTGTCATTGAACGAGCTAACTTTATCTCAGATGTAATAAAGATACGTTCATCATTTCCTTTTCTGTTGTTGTTTATAACTTGATGGGTCTTGGGTGTGAAATGTTTCCCAACTCATGACATTTTTCATTGGTTAGTTTTGACCTCTATTCTTTAGTCTAAAAAGACTATTAAACACGTGACCTTAAGTTTAAAAAAACCTTGAGAGTGAACATCTTATAATATAGTAATAAAGATTACAAGTTAGGTTACATAAATATATCTATAGCATTACAAAGATTTCACGTCGAAAATTATTTAAAAGGAAGTATACTTTCAAACTCTAAATAAATAATTGTTTAAAGTATTATGCTAATTTACGTCTGCTAGCGCATTATACGTTTTCAGGCTAGTAAATTCAAAACTACTAAAACGATTTGATAAATTACGCTATCAATTTATGAAAAAAATACAAATGTAAGAGTTTAAGGCAAGAGTTAGATTTCTGTGCATAGGCGAACCTCATGGGTTGTAAAAAGATGCATACAACAAAAATTGCGGCGTAAAGAGTTTGACCCCATATTTTCTCATTAATTATAAATCCAATACTAGCTTTAGGCAACTTTTACATATGGGAATAAAAAAGAAGGTACATTTTAAGGAATTTTCCCAGCATTTGTTTCCCACCCTACGCAAATGTGTCAACTTACAGTAAGCCCAAAGTTCATATAATAATTAACTTTGGGGGGGGGGGGGGTGAGGATGGTGGTCACTCCAGTGCATCCAGCTGAGATTATAGCTATGACCTTCCACCACAGGTAATCAAGTTTAATGATGGTCTGACAGGTAATCAAGTTTAATGATGGTCTGACTCTTTCTGCGATGTGATTACTGGTCTGGGCCAGTGGATGAGTCAGAGTTGTCTCTTTTCAATAAACTCCCTATATCTGATCTTATTTTAAGAGATAGGTTTCACATAACAAAAACCCACACTACATTGAACCCGCAAATGCCAACCATTCCTCGTCGGTTTCAGGCATTCTATTCATTGCTTGAATGACCCAGTGTTGACATCTTGATGCACTGTATCCGGCCTGAATACAGCGGGCTTCTCGGTGGATTGCTGGTGGTTTTTATCCAGGGAAGATAGAGACTCGTCAGAGGATGCAAGTGTACGAGGGGGTAGTGGAAGAGAATGGAAGAAGATGCTTCAATACGAAGACGTCGCGGTGCCCATTGTTATGGTGAGGGAAGCGGGGGGCACAAGAGAGATTGGCTACATAGAGATAGTTTTTCTTCTGGGAGCAGAGCAAGCGAGCGTGAGATGTCACCAATGGTATTTTTTTTCTCATAGAAATGAAATGAGTGGTTTGCGTTTAAGGAAGGGAATCCGGATGGCAACAGGGTAGATCTTGGCCAACTATTGTTTTTTTTATAACCATTCAACGCCATTTTACCTTTTGTACCCAAAGTACTTGAGCGACTTTAAATGTGCATGTTTCCCACAGAGGCCAAGGTCACTCTGTGAATTGTCGGGCTTAGCATAAAAGTTTAATTTCATACAAACACGTATCAGCTATTTTTTTTATCATAGCATCTTACTACTCGTTCGTGTTGTGCGCATTTTATTTAGGAAAAAGAAGGATTTAGTATATTATTATTATTATTATTATTATTAGCACCGCGTCTTACTACCCGTTCGGGTTATACGCACTTACGCTAATGTGTAATGGTAGGGTGAATGTGAGATGAAATGGAGGACCTACAGTTTAACGTGGAATCCGAACCACGGTGGAGGCCTGGCATTCGTCACATTCACAAGATGTCTTGTCAGAGGTGAAGGAAGGGTTTGGTAATCAGATAAATCTTTGCCGGGACCGAGGATTGAACCCCGGCCGCCAGCATAGAAGTCTGACACCTTACCCCTAGACCACGATTTAGATAAATGAGATGTACCTGAATTCACGTGAAAGGAAGGTGAACAATTATTAATAGACCTTAATTTTTAATATAAATTGCAGATTATGAGGTCAAACAAATAAAACAAAATGGGTTTGGCCTTTTATTTTACAAGACCATAGAATTTAAAAAAATTCATGTCAAGCATAAGGTGACTTGAAAGAAAAAAAGTATCTATTTTAATAAATAACGGAGATATCGCATGTAAACCGTTTTCTATGTCATCCTGTACGTTAATTTTTCATAGTATTACTACAGATTCGTTTTGTGCCCCAGCATTCTATCAGAAACAGATGGCAAGCCTAGGCTTTGATGGTCGGGTATAATTTAACTCGAGCATAGCATACAGCTAAAAGTAAAAATTATATTTTAATTCTTCGGGATTTTTCATAATTATTTAATGAAAAGGCTAAATGAAAGAAAGGGAGAATGATTAACATTCATTTTTGAAGGAATGGAAAGGGGCACTGGGAGAATATAATTATGTATGCGTATTTTATGTAGGTCATAGTGAGGGCACTTGAGTTATTTACAAATTCTCAACCTTTTTCATTATTAGAAAATGGAACTTTTAATTCCATGAAAAGGGGGCGTTTAATCTTTATCCTGATTCCAATTTACCATCCAGTTTTTTGTTTTTTTTTTAAGTTTCTTTGCTAACGCAGGGGTCAAGCTGAGTTAAAGTGTCGATCTATTGATCGGTTCAGTACTGGCGATCTAGTTATTTGAGTTTGCTAAAAAATAGCTATAAAGTTAAAATGCATAATCAAATGTTTATAAAATCACAACTAGGATATTAAAAATATAGTGTTTCCTTTTTTAAATGGGAATTTTTTTAGTACCACGTATTACTACCCATTTGGGTTATACGCTTGTATAGTATACGTACTAATTACACCAATGCGTTAGATATAAGGAAGATTGAATTTAGAGAAAGTGTATCCGCAATTGAGTGGAGGGTGAATGGAAAATAATTTCGGGAAAAAACGTCAGTAACAGGATTCAAACCCCAATCTCCCTGTAATCGGCAGTATATACTATTGAGAGAGTGACGCCTTAGACCACGCGGCCACCAAAGCGTGTACTAAGGGAATTAATCATTGATAGTTATTTTAATTCGACAATAGTTTCTATCAAATTGAACTTTAGAATGGTTCAGGCATTTTCAAATTCTAATTAAATATGGGTATTGTTCTACTCCATTACAATATCAACGTGAAATATGTATGCCCTCCTTTTAACGAGGTGATATGCTGAGTCGAATTTACAATACGTCTATGGATCTTTCTCGAGCCCATTGTCCCATTTCCATCTCGCGAACTCAGGCAGGTTTTGGAGAAGGAGGGATGGCGATGGTCTCTCGAGGCTACTATTGATCCTCGGACAATGCCGTGCGACCAGAGAACGTGGGTGAGGGTGGAGATACACGCGGAGGATGGTTGTGGCCACAGCATCCTGTATTCTCTCATACCTGCGCTTTACGATGCGAGGGGACAGCTGCCAAAATACAAGCCCTCTGGCCAGAAGTGGTGGTAAATCATCTAAGTTTTTTTAAATTTAACTCGCTACATTATTTTGATAATAAATTGTTTCATTTGTAGAATTCAAGTCATTGAAATTAGCCGCTAACAGTGTAACTTGCACTGAAAATCAAGTGTAATTATCTTTGTTTGTATGTGTTTACACACACTACATCCGACATCCTCGGTAATATATAAAAGAAGGTGTTGATGAAAGAGTGGAAAATTCTTCACACGGCGCCTAAAGTTAAGTATGGAGGGGTTGGTGAGTGAGTACCAAGTTCTTCCCACTGTTTCTATCATTGTAAGTATGCAGGTGTTGGTGAGGGAGTACTAAGTTCTTCCCACTGTTTCTATCATTGTAAGCATGCAGGTGTTGGTGAATGAGTGACACGTTCTCCCAATGTACCTATGGCTGTAAGCATGCAGGTGTTGGTGAATGAGTGACACGTTCTCCCAATGTACCTATGGCTGTAAGCATGCAGGTGTTGGTGAATGAGTGACACGTTCTCCCAATGTACCTATGGCTGTAAGCATGCAGGTGTTGGTGAATGAGTGACACGTTCTCCCAATGTACCTATGGCTGTAAGCATGCAGGTGTTGGTGAATGAGTGACACGTTCTCCCAATGTACCTATGGCTGTAAGCATGCAGGTGTTGGTGAATGAGTGACACGTTCTCCCAATGTACCTATGGCTGTAAGCATGCAGGTGTTGGTGAATGAGTGACACGTTCTCCCAATGTACCTATGGCTGTAAGCATGCAGGTGTTGGTGAATGAGTGACACGTTCTCCCAATGTACCTATGGCTGTAAGCATGCAGGTGTTGGTGAATGAGTGACACGTTCTCCCAATGTACCTATGGCTGTAAGCATGCAGGTGTTGGTGAATGAGTGACACGTTCTCCCAATGTACCTATGGCTGTAAGCATGCAGGTGTTGGTGAATGAGTGACACGTTCTCCCAATGTACCTATGGCTGTAAGCATGCAGGTGTTGGTGAATGAGTGACAAGTTCTCCCAATGTACCTATGGCTGTAAGCATGCAGGTGTTGGTGAATGAGTGACACGTTCTCCCAATGTACCTATGGCTGTAAGCATGCAGGTGTTGGTGAGTGAGGGACAAGTTCTCCCAATGTACCTATGGCTGTAAGCATGCAGGTGTTGGTGGGTGATTGCCAAGTGGCGGAGTAAAGTGTCGGTCACAAACATTGCCTGCCACCATCAACCACGCTGTAAGAGCCAGTCGCCACGCCCCTGATAACAACGCGCTCTTTAATTTCCATCAGCGTCAGGTTGCGCTTGCTCCGATCCTAATGGCCTTTAATCACGACACTTCACGTCACCCAGCTACTCACTTCAGGATCTACAAATAACCGTATTTAAAAATATTTACCTTTTTAATCAAGCCTACATAAAAATATATATTGGGCGAAAATAGCTGTTTTTTAAATGTCATTTAGGCAGGTTATTATTTTTATCTCGACTAAGATGAAAAAAAGTCAGCAGCTGGAGGTGGACAGAAATATTTGGTAATGTTCTTAGATAGCTATTTGGTCAATTCAGGACTAAGGGGCCAATCTATGTTTGGCCTCCTTTATGAGCAAACTACTTAAAGGATTTGTAAAGTTGATACTCAATAAGCTTCGTAAAATACAGTATAATAGTTGAAGAAAACTTAGATACACTTTGTTTGATATGAAAGATAGCAAGCTTCCATCGACAGGTTACACTTTGGTGCAGATTATAAGATAGTGCCATGCTGTAAATAATTGATCAAGGTAGGACAGCTACGCTTCAGGTAAGGTGGGGTGGACACATTTGTGTTAGTAAAAACTAGTAAAACACATTGTTTTAATATTTTTTATGAATGGGGAACCCCGAAATTGCATTTCACAGGCCCCCCGAATCCTTAGAGGCACTGGCCAAAGCTATATTTAGTAACGTTAACAACTGTCAGAAAAGGACAAGTCCCCGTGGGCAGACCACACCAAAACAGTGTTAAATACATTTTTATTTAATTCTCTATTAGAAAGGAACGTTTATTGCTTACAAATGTTCTTTGGTTGAATTTCGATTAATTATTTAGAACAGTTATTTATACACTAGATTAAAAAAATGTAGGCCTACATGATTAATTCTAATAACTAATCAATTAACTAATAAATTTAATCTAAAAATGATCTCATCTTTAAAATTATAAAGAAATTTTAGTTGTTTAGAAACAATTAACTATCTGATGACAGTCCTTTCGCAATTAATTAGTTTTAATAAAGCCTGCCAATATCAATCGGTGATTAGTGACCTGTCAAATAAAAAAAAATAGTTTTGGGTGAACAAATTCAAAACTTTCCCTGCATGAACGGTGACCGCATTATTTGATTAAAATGTTATTATACCCAGAGAATAAATACTCCAGAATAGTGTATGTTTAAATATATGTTAAGCTAGTTAGTCAAAATTGTAATGAAATACATTAATAACTAATACACTTTACTAAAAAAAATTGTTTTCAAATTACATAAATTCAACTGTTTAGATCCAACATATTTTTATAGTTCGTTTAAAAAGACATAAAAGATGTAACCAAAATTTATATTTAATAGTTGTATCATCTTTTCCATGGGAATACATTGATTTTGATATGTTTTATACATCATATTTTATAATAAACGCATGTATACATTTTATTACTCTATTTTTTATTTATTTATTGATACACGTTCAATGTTTATTTTCAATTAAGTACGTTGTTGATTTTATTTGTATCCAATTTTAATCGAGTTTTAATATTTGTTTATGAATAATTATGTTTATTTGTGGCACTGGAAACTTATACAAAAAAAATATGTGATTTTAAAATAGAGGCATAAAAGACCAGTATAAACATTTTCAAAACTACATGGTTAAATATGCCATCATCATGTTGAAAATAAGGGGTAAGGAGTAGGGGCGCATTAGTTAAATATTTGATTAGGTAGATTAGTTAAATTGATTAATTACATATTTATTATTTTGTCAGAAGTTTTTTAAATATATAAATTATAGTATAATTATGTGCATACATCAATTAAAATTGGATTCACATTGGGTAAGTTTAGTGCCACCCTTCTACTTTCCTTAGTTTTAAAATAATGATTACCTGTGGCGAATAAAGGTTAGTAAAACAAATAATGTAATCAAATATTAGCAAACGCATTGCCTAGTTTGTTTATTTTTGTAATTTCCAAGTAGTAAAATTATATTTGATATAGTATGACTATAAACAATGCTGCCTCCTCCTCTCCACACACACAAACACACACATCAAATATCCCCCTAGGCGTCTGAAGTGTTCAATAAAGTAATTTATATTCTTACAAAGGACGATTAAATATATTTTCACACAATCTCTTAAAAGTAAAATAAGTAAAGCGATTGCGTGCTGTAAACAATTCTAGCCACACATGGCAACTAAAAGCTTCCATCTTCTTTATAGGCAAATAAAGTTAGTTTGCGTGTTTCACTTTCGATCAAGTACGCTTGTAGATAACCCTGTAATGTAAATAAAAAGGAAGGAGTGTTGTTTGAAACACCCCAGTGACTTTCGCTCTGCAGTATTAATCGGCTAATAGAAAGTATACCCCCACACCCCTTACCACCCCTTTTACCCCCCTCAATAGCTCACAGTTCCCTTCATTAAATAATTAAGTGTATAAAAAGGTGGTCGCGATATGATAGCAGGGCGATACTCGGACTGAATGTGCTGCGGGATGATTCAGAGTAGCCCCTTTTCCTTCCCCCTGAAGGTTGAATGGGGCGTTGTCACGACACCCAGCAGGGGTGAGTGGCTGTTTAATTAGGAGACATTTTAATTACCGGAGTCGGATGGTCGTTGCCTTCAGGAGAGCGGTATAACTACTGCCCTGAGGCCTCAAACGAGAGAAATGACCTTGTGTAACACCTTTTCAAGTAAATAGGAGGGGGGAACCTCATCTACTCCTTGATTTACTTCTAATATATTTAAGAGGCGTAATTAGCTTATATTTATTTTAAAAGTAATAATCCAATTGAGTAATTTAATTTAAGCAATTTATATGTTAACTATTGAATGATTCTATTTTTATTTTCTCTCGACCCCTCTTGAAAGAGAAGTAGACTATTATGAATCGTCCAAAAAATAAACTTGAGATTTTGATCAAATATGTCGACGTTTCATGGTCCCCTGAAACCGAAAAAGTTGTTTTCGCGATGGCATCTGTCTGTGTCTTGGACTAAAGCTGAAACAATTTTACCGATCGGTCTAAAATTTGGTATCTAGCATTTTAATAGGGTTGCCCCGAGGAGTTTTTGGAATTAGACATTCAACCCTGAAATTAAGGGGAGATTAATGAAGGGCAAAAAGAGAAAAAGTATATTTTCTAGAAATACGCTCTACATATTATGATTAAAATTAATCTCTAGGCTCTGTTTAACATTACAAACTAAATGGTAATGCTCATTTCTCCATTAAAATGACAAGAGTACTTTACATAAGCATAAATATCCCATTTTGATCATATCTCAAACTATTTAGATACTAAATATCTTATCATCGCAAAGTTGCTGTACTAATAAAAATAAAAATAAATTACTTTAAATATATTTATATAAACCTAATAGTTTCTTAGATATAAGCCAATAGGTATGTATATGTTTTATACAGGTTTTTGAAAAGTAAATTGATTGCTATGCTCTTTAGTGGACAGAAATGTTCCTTTTATTCCTCAATGTGTCTGTAACAACCTATAATATTTCATTTATGGTATTTGATGAAGTGTTTCTACAAAAAAGCATATTATTTAATTTCGCAAATATTAAAGAGTTTTTAGTAAATGTCGCTATTTTAAGATAAAAAAGAAAGTCTGTGGGGTGCCACATACCATTTATTTTAAATTTATTTGAGTAGTACGTAAAAGACGGAAGAAAATTTACATGTTAAGTATTTATTATTATTATTATTATTATTATTATTATTACTATTAGCATCGCGTCTTACCACCCATTCGGATTATACACGTATTTATTAATCGCAGTAAGGGGTTAGGGATTGGAAGGTTGAACTTAGAGGAAGTGTACTCAAATTTGAATGAAAGGAATGAGAGTGGAAAATCATTGAGGAAAAACCACCCTCAGTATATCCGACAGGGATCGAATCACTATGTGCTCGTGTTCGGCAAGAGTAGTGCCTTAGGCCATACGGCCACCGAAGCGAGTTTCTGCTGCTGCTGCTGCTACAAATAATAATCAGCAGTATTGACCAGCCTCTTGGTCTAGAGGTCCCGGGTACGATTCCCGGCGGTACCACAGGTATTTTCCCGGAATGGAAACTGTTCCTTTGGCTACCGTGGTCTGGTTAGTTAGGCTTAAGTTAGGTTTAAGATTTTCATTAGCTCCACACCTTCATAATCACTATTATAATGTCATATTATTGCGGGTATGACGTTTAGACAACCTCCCAAAGAACAGCTAAAAGTATACATACATGACCAGCGAGCTAGATACTGCATCTCTCAAATATACCATACGCTGCTAATAATAATAATAATAATAATAATAATAATAATAATAATAATAATCAGCAGTCTTGCCCAAAGCCAAAGTTTGTAGTGTCAGCAATGAGGGAGATATCATTTTACTGCTAAAAATCTAATGATAAATCTTATATATATATATATTCTATGAATTCATTTATTCCACTTATAAAATTGACCCGATGTATTAAGGCTACCTCACAGTGATATTATACACTGTTTCTAGCGTGTTCAATTTATTAAATAATATGGTAGATCCCTATTTACAAGTTTATAAAAAGTAATATATATGGGATTCACTTTCCTTTCTCATATCTAAATTATAAATGAACTTGTATTGATCAAAAGTATTGAGTAATCATATTTTAATTAAATAATCAAACATCTAGCTTTCAATCGATTTGCATTAAAATATGTTGTATGTGTATTTTTTAAAGGTGTTATTTAAATACATACTTTTTAGGGGAAGGAGAGAGGGCTTTTAACAACTCTTCATTATATAGCATTGTTTGATTATGTAGGCTTTCATCTTTTACTACTCTTAAAAATATTAGAGTAGACGCGACCGAGAGATGCCATATACCAGAACTTGAATTGAAACAAATAAACCTAGATATTGGCTTTGCGAAAGTAAACAAGAAAAAATAGCTTCCGGAAGACAAACTTAGCCGGTAAAAGTTTGTGAGCGAAGTAGACTTTAATATGTTAGCTGGTGGGATCTACTGGAGGAAAGGGCTTTGTTTTGAAGAGGGGCCTTCAATCTCACTGTAAATAGGGATTGCGCCAAAACTTCACCCCGTTGCCCTCCCCCTACATTTTCGCGGCTTCTACTACTCTCGACAAGCTTCGTTTGCATGGATTACCTCGCTAAAGATGTGGGCTTTAAAACCTTGTGCACATCGAGGCCTTCAGCGCCACAGTTTCTCTTGCCTGTCGCACCTAATCAAAACTGAGTTTTCGTGGTCTTTAACACTAGGTCTACTCTATAAAAACGAGTATCCCGGCTATATCAAGGGCGTACAATAGAACACTTCTTCCAAGGATATACGCTCATTATGTTTGTTATTCCGACCATCTCGAAAAGTAATTCTTCATTTAACGGAATACTTAATTACATTCTTCGGTGGCCACATGGTCTACAGTGCCATTCTCATATTAGACTATAATCCGTAACTCATTAATGTAATTAGTACATATGCGTATAATCCTAACGGGTAGTAGTAAAACACAATGTTAAAAGAAACCAGAATAGTTTAAAATTGATACATGGTTATTTGTTTGGGAATGAGAAGAAAATCATCATAAATATCAGACAATAATAAAAAAACTTTAAGGTAGCTACGTAAAATGTTTTCAACTTTGAAATAAAATAAAACCAAATGGCTCGTTTCGCAATCCAAAGGAAACAAAATATGTATCCCAAGAAAACTCGCTAAATGGCTGGAAGCCCAACGCTAGTGTATTTTTACTTTCTCGGTATCTTACAGGTAAAGGAAGTATTGTGATCGTCAGAAAAATACAACTCGAGATTTTAATGAATCTCAACGTTTCATGACACCACCCTTACCCCCCTCCTCCCGAACCAATAAAGTGGTTTTAGAATTTCCGTCTGTCTGTATCTCCAACAAGAGCCTAAACCATTTTACCGATCAGGCTAAAACTTGGTATCTGGGGTTTTCATAAGGTTGCCCCGAGGGGTTTTGGAACTGGATATCTAGCCCTAATATTAAGGGTAGTTTACTGAAGGGCAAAAAGAGAAAAAGTCGATTTTCTCAAAATTGGCTCTAACAATTTTTTTTTTATTTCATTTCAAAACATTTAATTAATATTCAAAACAAAATGGTTATTCTCAATATTTCAGCAAAATTACTTTAAGGGCTACATTTTGATGCGCAAATTCTCATTTCTTATCATATTTTTTATAAAAACAATAACTTTTAAGCTATGCGCAAATTTACATATTTTTTAACTTTTTGAAACTAAAGGTAAAGTATTGCCACCGCAAAAAAAATCTAGCCCGAAATGTTGATTTATATCGACGTCTCATAACCCCCCGAACCCTAAAAAGTGGTATTTCCAAAGCCATCTGTCTGTGTGTCTTTTTAACAGTAGTTTAATAAAAAGCGAAAAAAGAAATAAATATATTTTCTCAAAATCGGCCCTAACGATTCTGATCAATATTCGTATCTAGGCGTTAGTTAAGATTATAAATAAACTGGCTATATTTATTTTCCAATGAACATAACTTTTAGAGTACTTTACAGAAGCGGAAGTTTCAGTATCTACGCAACTATTTAAGATAGTAATTAACTTATTGCAAAATTGTAGTACTATTAAAAATAAAAAACTTTTATTTGAAATATGTGTTTTATAAAACCAGCAGTTTCTGAGGTATTGGCAAAAATATTTTAAAACAATTTTGTAAGCATTAGTTGTGAAGAGATACTACTTAAGTTTTAACGCAATAATTTTTAATGCCATAAAGTAAGAAATAAGTAAGTCTCTCAAAAAGTGAATGTTCTCTTTCTTTCAACCTCTTAGGGGAAATGTTTGTACAGCACTGGCTGGGGCGAATACAGGGTTTTCGTGAGGGAGGGAGGGGGGGAGCGCGGGTGCTCCAATCGAGTCACGGAGGGGGGAGGCACCTCAAGAAATTTTGACATAAAAATACTTCAAAATTTGAGAGTATAACTTTAAGTATTTTTTCAGTGTAACGCTACACTTGAGAATAATCCTCTAATGAAGGGTATCATTCAAAATTTGGGATTAGTATTGAATTTTATTATAAGCAAATAATAAGAATATCAACAAATAATGATTATTAAGAGGTAAATAAGTTTAAACATTATAACAATTACTATTTTTTATCTATTCAATCAATTAGACAAAATAGATGGAATTATTCAGATTTCGAAAAAACGAACTTTAACTCCACTGTATAGTAAAGCAAGTTGTTTCTCATTCTAAATCAAAATTTTACCCCTAAGCTATACTAACACGTTATGTGTGTGGTATTTTTCAAAGATTTTGTTTCAAGCACGTTATTTAAAAATAAATTAATTAAAAGATATTTATTTATTATTAATCATTGAAATAGTAATAATAAAAATGATAAAATAAATTTAAACTCAAACAAGGTTTGTGCAACAAGGTGAGAGGCGCGCAACTTAAATTTGAGTAATTTCCTTAATGCCCATTTTTACCACTTTATTACTTAATGTGATTGGCTTAAGTAGTTATAATAACTACCGTATATTAATAATTTAATAATATTACCAATAACAATTTTAACAATAAAATCTGGTTAGTGAGATAGTATTAAATGACAATAAAATTAGTAGTGAGTGACTTTAATATTGATTTTATTGGTTTAATTTTTTAAAGGGGGGCGCGCCCGCCCCATACTTCCTTCCTGGATCCACTCCTGGTTCAGCAATGACCTATCCCTCATTTTAGACTCAATAATCAATAATTTCCTACTTATTGGTCAAAATTTATAAAAGAGAAATTTAGTAGCAATGCGATAACCATAACCATAATCTCTAATAAAATGGCGAAAATTGTAACCGGAAGCCAAAATTATAATACTAAATGTTGACCATTGGGGACCCAATATTGATATTTTTTATTCGTCTAAATATACAAATGAAGACGTTAATTTTTAAAACTAGAACTATAAAATTTAAAACCGCGAGTCAAATAATGTTTTACGTATGTATATTGCAATTTGTTTTTGGGATCGTTAGTATGTATTATATTACGAATTTTGAGTAAATATCTTTATTTTTAAACAATAGAACGAGAAAGTCCGTGTGTAATCCCATACCATTTATTTTTAATACGAGCTATGAGAGTATTTATTAAAATGAATCCACTCTCCATTTACCATAAAAGTTATGTCTTTCCTTAATGGATTACACTACGTACCTATTTTATACGCTACGTCATAGTAAAAACGTGCTAGGTAAGCTTAATACTTTTCAGGGTAAGTGGAGAGTATACTCTGTTTGCAGTCTTAACAATGAGTGATAACAATATCTTATAACCCACTTCGGTGGCCACATGGTATAACGCGCTACTCTTGCAGTAGATTAGATTGCCAAAGACAGGGAGATCGAGTTTCGACTCTATGTCGGGTGTACTGAGGGTGGCTTTTTAAAAATGGTTTCACACTCTCCCTCCACGCAAAAAGGGGTAAACTTCCTCTAATTATAACTTTCCTAATCCTTAAAGCCATTAGCGTAATTAGTACATAAGCATATAACTTAAACGGGTATTAGGACACGCTACTAAATATAAAACTCGAAACATTTTAATAATAAAGTACTATTTGAAACTATAAGTTATCCAGTCGAAACAATATTTCAACTACTCTGCAAAAAAACAAAAAACACTAAAACCTATGCTTTAAATTGAAGAAGAACTCAAAATTCCCATTCAATGCAAACAAATACCCCACGATGTAATTAAAAGCTGCCATGCAACTTAAATAATAACAATCGTCATCTGAATAATAATTATGTGAATAATGAACGTTATTCATGATCTCTCTTGTAGGAATGTAAAAAATAAAACAACCTCTGAATAAAGTAACCAAGACGTTGAAAATTAATAATTTGCATTACTAACAAATTGCCCCTGAGTGTTTTCGCCACATTGTGTGCATAATTCTTTAGGCATGATGAGAAATGTTTAGTAATATCCTTGCTTAAACTAATTTCCCAAACAGCTTCGTGAAAGTTTACCCACCCAAAAAACATTCATTTGCTTTCCCTTTCTCTAGCGTTTTTTTTAATGGAAACGTTGGTTCTCTTTCTCTCTCTCGATGTTTTTAATTCTGGATCGCATCAAAACTAGCCAGCTTGAAACTAGCTAAAGCTAACAGCGGCTCACACAAACATTTGAACAATCCGGAAGTAGCGTGACCACAACGTAACTTCCCTCACGAAGACATTGATCACTAATGGGTTGTGGAGGGGTGGGGGTGGGGGGTTTGTTAAAACTCATTTTTAAGCTCTGTCCAGTAACAACCACGCAAACGCCGGGTTGATTCATTCTTATTTTGGGGGAACAGTTTTGTATGGTCATAAAGCTCACAACAACAACAAATATATTGTAAAAGAATATTAAAGTTGAACCAAATCATTGTTTTAAGATAAAATGAAATGTATTTTACGATAAGATAAAGATATTCAAAGATTGTAAGTGCCAGTTTATCCCACGAATAGATTCAATGTTTTGAACGTTTAGTTTCTGTCATAACTGATCAACACACAGCTCACTAAATTAATGATATAATAGTCAAAGCCCCCAGTCCTCTAAATATTAATTCACCACTGTTAAATGGAAAGTCCCCAATTTCACCAATGACATTATTTTTCTGCCATGTTGGGACTCTGAACACAATACCTATAGTCCTGTGGGCAGACATACCACCAACGGACCTAAGAAGCCAGACGCACAACATTGTTAAATGTAAGCGCCTTTTCAATCAAAAACATTAGCTTTTATATTTTTAAAGTTATAAAACGTTTTACCAATGAGTTTCACACAATCTCTTTGCCCCTTTATAATTTTTAACCTATTGTTCACCGGGAGTAGCTACTCCCGTCTTTAAATAACGAATATGATTTAATAACTAGACCGCAAAGACAATCTTTATCATTCCACCCCAATTATGACTTAATGACAATCCCGCCTTCTACCTTGATCCATGTCTTGTGTTCACACGCGAAGAAACATCCCGAGTTCATATTAGGTCTCGAGGGCGCTTCTGCCCCCCTTCACACCACCCAACCATACCCCTCAAGGCCCCACCCTTTTACCGTCCCGATTTAATTTTCTTCCCATAAAGCTTGCGCTTTACCTACTCATGAATTAAATACGGCGGTATAGTCCTGTCGGTTTAAATTGTAAGTCGGCCCCGGTAGTTTCCTTCAAGTCGGTCTACTGCTGCCACCCCCTTTCCCCACCTTATTAAAGCTATTAATCTTGGGGACTGGTAGCGGGGCAAGTCTATGGCTGTTTGGTTCACGGATTTATTAGGTATGCGGCATGAGCCCCGGGTAATGTGTGTGTGTGTGTGTGTGTGTGTGTGTGTGTGTGGGCGCGCGCGCGCTAGTTCGAAGGACAAGATTTGTTTCAAAAACTTCACCTGAAATATAATTCCAAATCCTATTTTTTGAATATTTGGCAATGTAAATCACGTACACATTTTAGTCCCTCTGATTTTTTTCCTAGGCGAGAACGTGTTCTTCTGAAAGAATGTGATCTCATTCTGAAACAATAACTATACGGTATTTTTTTAACAGTTACTCTCTCCAAAGCGTGTTGAGAACTATGACGCGTTGCCACCATTTGCAGGCTCTCTCAATTCCTTGTGCTATGCAGGTTTTACAGAAGAAACTTCCCATTTTACAGACAATTTAGATTTCAATATATAATAATGCCATTTATTTTTTCATAAAACTGAATAATATGACGTCATGTATCTGACGTTTAAAAGAGGATGAGTTGAAATGTATGGGAACATATAATATGCAGTGGTTACGGAGCCTAATGTTTTAGGAGGGGGGAGGAGGTATAAAACATATAATCGAATCAGTGTGATTAAATTTTTAGTAAACTTTGGATTTTCTCAAAATTCGCTTTAACGATTTTTATTAATTTTTATATTTAGAAACTATTTTTCACTGTAAACAATACGGCAGTTCTCGTTTTCTCGTGAAAAGACTTAAAGGGTAATTTACACAGAAGAAATTTTCTAGTTTTCATAATTTATCTGCATTATTATTATTATTATTATTATTATTATTATTATTATTATTATTATTAGAACCGCGTCTTACTACCAGTTTGGCTTGTACGCACTTACGCTAATATGTAATGGTAGGGTGATTGTGAGATGAAATGGAGGACCTACAGTTTAACGGGGAATCCGAACCACGGTGGAGGCCTGGAATTCCCCACATTCATAAGCTGTAGTTAATACACGTATTGTCAGAGGTAAAGGAAGGGTTTGGTAATCAGATAAATCTGTGCCGGGACCGAGGAATGAACCCCGGCACAGAAGTCCGACATCTTACCTCTAGACCACCAGGTCACCATTTCGCTGCAACTATTTGAAACCCGAAATAACTTATCATTGTAAAGTTGTAGTCCTATTAAAGATACAGATATTTTATTTTGAATATATGTTTTATAAAAGAAATAGTTTCTGCGCAATAAGCAAAATCTAAACTAACAAGATATTTTTTACAGTTGTCTCGCTAGTCAACTAAGAGAAGTCGTTTGCCCCCTATAGTCATGAATCACAGTTTAATAATCACCGCCATAAATCACCACTAGTGTGTGTTCGGGACATTTGTTTTTTCGTGTTCCCTTTCGTGAAATAGTTTCGGGTGGCTTTAGTCGATCGAAACCACAAAATATATCGGTCATGTATATAGAGGAAATAACAAATGGGGAACTCTTTTAGCGATCTTCTATTCACACGAACCTCGACCCCCGGGTTCCTCTTCTTTGAAACCACTATGGAAGTTTCCTCTATTCAAGGAAGGGGGTCGAAGGAAAGGAAAAGGAGATTGGATTGAATAACGAGTTCCATGTTTTATTGAGGAAAAGACGATGTGTAGAGAGAAACCAGCTATTAATTAAAATATGGTTGACTTACACCCCCACGATTTTACTCTTCCACCCCATAACTAGAGGGTGAGCGAATTGTAGGTCAGTGTGTGTGTATATATATATATATATATTCTCTTAATAGATTTCTAGGATAATTTATTTATTTTATGTCTTATTTGAAGTATTTAACATGGACTTTCTGAACCGACTCATTATTTCAGCACACGCGAATTTCTATGAGCGAGAGCCAAAGGTCCTACCAATTTTACCGGGAAAGGTATTTTCATATACCTCCCAGGGTTATTTTACATGCCACACTCAACATGGAACCGAAAGCCTTACTTTCCCTTCAAAGGAAGTTGTGCTATGGATTTTTATCGCTCAAGAAAGATTCGTTGACCCCGGCTGGGTTTGAACACACGAACATCGGATCTTGAGGCTAGCACTTTATCCCAAGACAACCAAGGTTTACTCGTTAATGTAATTAATGTATTTGTAACAATGGCGGTACTTTGTACATTTGGCGTCTGTCAGCAATGTGACCTATCGAGTTCAAAGGAACAAGATGAGGGCGAATTTTAATTGCTTGCACTAGTAATCTCTCGGGATGATGAGTTCAGTCAGAGTGGATCAAATCCCATCTTATCGGAACAGCGGCCAATCGCTACCAACGTGCGGCCAGCCTTGCCGAAAACAGAACAAATCCCTGTAATAGTGGGCGCACGCACTCTTAAGGTCAAACGCAGTTTTGTTTACAGGTAATGTTTTTTATTATTATTATTAATTAGCACCGCGTCTTACTACCCATTCGGGTTATACGCTTAAGTACTAATTACGCTAATGGGTTAGGATTTGGGAAGGTTGAATTTAGAGGAAGTGATCCCACATGGCGTGGAGGGATAGTGGAAAACCATTTAGGAAAAACGACCCCCAGTTTACCCGACTGAGATTCAAACCTTGATTTCCCCGTCCTCGGCAGTCTAATTCAACATAAAATTAGCGCGTTAGCCAACTACGCCAGCAAGGCGGGTGAACAAAGGTACTCGGGTAATCTGTAACTTTTCGATCATCCAGTACCATCCACCTGCACGCCTTAAGTCCTCAAACGGCGCTGTTTAGTCAATTACTTCCATGGGCACGTATCAGAATAACAGTGGGTTCTAGCAGACACTACAAGCTTCCGGTCATTCACTTCCTCCTATATTTCCTCAACAACATTTGACACCTCATCCGTAGGATGAGGGAGAGTTGGGGGAATACAAATATAATTCCCATATCCGTTAGTGTATAGAAACCACGTTATGAAACTTTAAACACCGTAATAAAGTTAATTGGTTATTAATAGTTGTGAATGAAAAAGTTATTAATATCAATATTAAACTAACATGACATTCTGCGTTGGTACATTCACCTACATTATTAAGTGCAGGTGTTTATTTGTTAATTCAGTTTAATTCAGCTTTGATTAAAATAAATATTAAGATAGTTTTATTATTAACTTCCGGGTTTAATATATTTATGCCAGGAATAGGTTCTAATAAATGAGTCAATTAGGTTAAATAATAATAATTTTGATTATAGGTTTCATTATATTAGCCTTTTTAATCTTTTAGCTCATAATTTATTTAAAACATTATTATTTCTATATATTGGTCCTTATTTTCATATGTTAAATATTGTCAAGATATTCGTAATTTAATATTTCAAATATCGTTGAGCTCGGTTTGCTTTTTTCTTTAATTAACTACTATATTATATTATGTATGAGCCTATATAGATTTTTACCACAGGTACCTAATAATAATCACACATACGTATTATCAGTTAATTATCTATAACTATTGTAAATACAGTCCTATTTTTACAGACAGGATCTTATCTGAAAGCTAGAAAAGTCGTTAGATCTACTTTTCTGTATCCATGCGTCAGGTCATGTTAAATGCAACCGTCACTTTTGATGGATATTATAGAAACCTATGAAATATCACAAGTTAAATAGTAAAATGTTATAAATTTGGGTAAAAAAATCCGTTTATATTTTCTAAAATGCCCTTTTCATTAAAATTGAACTGTATAATTATATTGTTGATAGTGATAAAAATGATATATATATATATATATATATATAAAAAGTGTAGTCAGGTAAGTCAAATAGAAGTCAAATCTAGGGGAAAAATAGCAGGCATAGTTTTAGTTGCAAGAGTGAGAAACACTATAAATGATTGTGAATGAATTTTACAGTCAAAATGTTGACCTGGTAGGATACCAAACCTTGACCCTTTAAGTAAATATACAAACTTTTACAGATAGTCCAAGTGTTTGACAAATCAATTACACTTTTTTCTTAAACTATAGCAAATAAAACTAGACTTATTTAAAATCAGAGTAGGCCTACTATTGCCTAATATTTAATTATATATAAAATATTTAAGGGTACGTAGACGAATTGATTACAAATCTTGCTTGTTCTTGACAACAGCCAGAGTGCGGAATCCCCCTTTCCAGTCCAAGGAACGAAAACATCAATATTTTAATGGTATCCTACGATTGTCAATAAAACAGCGACTGAAACAGACAACCTCATGTTGACAGAGCGTTTCACTGAACTCTAATAACAAAGGAAACAACACGGGAGAGGGAGGGGAGGCATAAAAAACACAATAAAGCTTTTTGTAAAAGATGTTTCTTGTTGTGGAAAAACTACAACTACAAAAACAAATAAAATATCCACTTTGAAATCCATTTGCCGTTTAATACGATTGAAATCGTATAAAAGATGTGTTGCTGCGACCCGAGAGAGAGAGAGAGAGAGAGAGAGAGAGAAATTCGAGAGAAACGGGGAAACAACGCAAAAAACGTTTATAAAGCGCTCGAAACAAAGCTCCTCCCAATGGGAAATTTAATTTCCGTTTGGTTCAAACCCAAACAACATGACACTAAAAGATTATTTGGCTTAAAATCTAAGATAACTTTGCTCAAATAGAGGCAAGAATATCTAATAGAATACACGATTTGTCATATATTATATTTTTTGCAGCCAAAATCTAAATTTTTAGTTATAAAACTCGACCTATAAATGAAAATAACCAAACCAGATGACTAACAGCTAAAAATGACAATAGCAATGAAAAATTTAAGCTTTTTTTTCCTCCTTTTTAAAATTAGTTTTACATACACAATCGATTTAACGGTTGCTAATAGAACGAATAAAATTAAACATAAACTTTTACTTTCAAGAAATCAGCAAAAACTAAACTAAGTTAATCACAGATTGAACATAGTATGTGTTCGGAAAAAATACCAAAAATACCTATGGAAGTTCTGCGTGTGTTATAAGTATTATTCTAAACAATTAATGTTTAAATTTATTATTTTCAGTGCGTTGGCTTATCTGAAGACGTATTTAAAAACATAGTCATTTAAGCTATATTTTATTTTATAGTAAGACGACTCGTAACTCAATGATGTGTAGGACCTACTTCCATTTGTGCACCAAGTTATTAATATGTTTTTAATTATTTAGACAAAATCATAATAGCCTTGTTCTGATTATTGATTGACATGAGCCGCTAGAAGAAATTAGTAATATATTGATTCTTTCCAAAAGAAGTTGTGTGTGTTTAGGCTTACCTTATGCATAAATATGATTAAAAGGAGTTATTTTTAAAATTGTGTACAACATTGGGTAAAGTAATATAGGAGTTACCACTTGTATATATATGCTTTAATATTCCAGTAACGATTCAACCTTAGCCCATCTGAATCAATTATTCTAACTTTGATAAGTAAAATAAATACTTGATGTTATTCCACCTCTGACCCCAAAATGAGGTTTCGAAAAAAAAAAATATTAACGATTCAACCTTAGCCCATCTTAATCAATTATTCTAACTTTGATAAGTAAACTAAATACTTGATGTTATTCCACCTCTGACCCCAAAATGAGGTTTCGAAAAAAAAAAGTCTGAATATATGTATTGCCTTTGTGCTTTATAAGTTCGGTCGAGATCAATCCATTGTTTCAGAAGTTATTCTAAGTAAAGCCACATATAAAACAGACATAATTGTAGTATTAGTCATTTTTCCCATTGCATATTTAAAAGGCATCCCTTTCGCCAATTTCTTTCAAACAAACACTCATTCTCTGTCCTCCCTTCTCGTGATTTTTTAAGCATTTGTAGCTTTAACCCGCACAACTAAACATTCCCCAAAGTAATAGGTTCTGCATTTTGATAGGGTTGAATTAACTATGCATGAGCAATGTAGTTCAATAACTTACTTTGATCATTAGTGTAATCCCAACGTATGCTCAGTCAGAGAAATTAGATATAATTGAGTTATTGCGAACAATCCTCATTAATTTAAATAATATGATTTCTCGGCTACTAACCTTCAATCAATTTATGTGAGATGATACTTAAATTATTTATTAATTACTGTGTTACCTCATATCAGCGGGCCTGCAGCATACACATCAGAGCTCGTCTCATCTGATTTGTTAGTGACGAAGAAATCAGGATTTGAATCCAGCCCGGATGTATTAAAGGTGATTCTTTTTAAATGGTTTAAAATTCTCCCTCCACGAAAATGGGGGGTACATTTCCTCTAAAGCTCTATCATTCCTATCCCTACTATATTCGTGTGAATAAATGTGAATAACCCCAAAGGATATTAAGTTATATTAAATTTAAAATGTTTAGGGGCTTAATCGTCTATTTTTGATTAAAATATCTAATAATATCAATGAGCCCGCTTAGGTGGCCGCATGGTCCATGGTGTCCGTCTCTCTCTCTCTGCGTGCAAATATAGGTACATTTCCTCTAAAATTAACCTTTCTCATCCATAGCACATTAACATATTTAGTACATACACTTACAACCCAAACGGGTAATAAGACTATGTGCTAGGAATAAAATCATATTTTTCTTACCACCGCGTCTTACTACCCTTAGGGTTATAGTATGCGTCTAAGCACTAACCACACTAATGTGTTAGGGATAAGAAAAGTTCTATTTGGAGGAAGTGTACCCGCATTTTCGTGGAGAAAGAGTGAGTAAAACTGTTTAGGAAAAATATTCTCAGTACAATCAACCGGGATTCAAAACCCGATCTCTCAATCATCGGCAGTCTAGATTGCAAGAGTGATGCCTTAGACCAGGGGTCGGTAACCTTTTGGACATCGCGGGAAGTATGGGTGTACACAAAAATTTGGTGGATTTTCCTTAATCATGATAAAAATATATATATTATAGTTATTAGTCTATTTTCATGAATAAAGTTGTGTGTTTGTAAATATTTTTGCAGATCGGATAAAATCAGTTAAATAAATAATGTATAGAAAAATTAGGCCCGCGGGCCGTAGGTTGCCAATCACTGCCTTATACCATGCAGCGACCGAAACAGGCGGTTAATAAAAAATTAACATAAGTTATAAGTGAAGAGGATTTTCAATGGGATATCCTTAAACGACAGTTCAAAGTGTCTAAATATAGGCCTACTTTCGTGTATTTATGCGTCAAGTTAATCCTGTGTGTTCTCCAGCTGCCAATATTGGAATGCCAATTTTTACAGCTTTTAGATAAATTTAGTAACACTTTCATAAATATTGGTCAATATTATATGGAGACTGACACTATTTTTTAGCATCAATTATTTTAAAAATTAGCATTACGTAGCAAAGTGGCAGGTATATATGTCTAGGCATATAAAGACCATTCCGTTTTCAGATACTGGCGTATAGCAGGGTGATCTAGTTTTTGTAAAGAAATGTTTTCTTTCAAACACATTTTCACAGTATCGCTTATGATGGCAGTATTTTCTGTCTTGGCTTTCTTCGCCCTCTGGTTCATATCTAAAATCTTGCTTTGCCGTTTGCTGCAGCCAGCGGACCCCTGCGTCCAACGATTTATTTGTAACATGCCCGCTAGAGAGTACATGATTCTTTAGTGCGTCCAGTATTTTCCACTTGAGACGATTGTTACATACACCACACATTAAAATTCTTTAATCACTCACGTAAAATTTTCAGTTTTAAAATAACGATGTGAAAATTCGCGCAATGATGCGAGCACGTGCCTGCATCCCATCAAATATCCACAGGAAGAATGCCGTGACTGTCCTCGATGGAGGAAGACACCTTCACAAGTTCATTTGCATGGGCTCAGTGGCGGAGGGAGGAGTATAAGCCAGAGGGGGATGCGCAAGAGGTGGTCTATTTTTAGCACTTTATCATGTGATCAGCTCGTGGTTTTGGGAATTTATTATTATTTATTATTTAGAACCACGTCTTACTACCCATTCGGGTTATACGCTTTAAGTACTTAACTACGCTAATGGATTAGGAATTGGGAAGGTTGAATTAGAGGAAGTGAGCCCGCATTTGCGTGGAGGGAGAGTGGAAAACTATTTAGGAAACCACCCACCCCCCCAGTTCACCCAACCAAGATTCGAACCTCGATCTCCCCATCCTCAGCAATCGAGCTTAACACGACTAGCGCGTTAGCCAACCACGCCACCGAGGCGGGTGTGGTCTTGGGAAGATACCAAGAAATACCAATCCGAAGCGCCTCTAATGTGTTTCTTAGGTTGACCAGTATTAAAAAATATTAAATCTAACAAATTGTTCCAATTTACATATATATATATTTCTGTAAATTGGGACTATATATATATACGTTACTCATAAAAGCATTTATCACGGAAATAGTCGTGTATTGCTTTATATTGCGAATATAAAACTCATTGAAAATTCAACCAAACCATTTGAAGCGTGAACACTTAGGAAAAAACAAACTATTTTGATGATTTTTTATTTGTATCGCTTTTATCGCTAAAACAAAAAGACAGAGTCTTTAGTAATATGTTTTATACATTTTCTAAAATATTCTTCCTACGCCTAAGATTAGTCTACATTCAAGGGGTTTAAAAAAAGTTTAATATAATTAATAAGTTACAACTTAACTAACTTAACAAAGTTCAAGCTTCTAATTTTTTTAAACAAATATATTAGTCCTAAGCAAGTCACTTGTCCCAGAAATTAAACTCCGTACATCTCTGGCTAGTAGTCATTGGCCTATAAAATGTCTGAGCGCACGAAGGCATTTCGTGTCCCGATGTCATCTGTCATTGCGCTACGCGGCCTAGCCACCCACTCACTCTCTACACGCCGCACCGGTCGCTCTAACCATCGCATGCTCGGAACACGTGGGTTGGGGCGGATCTAGAAAACAGATGATCGTTGCGCGGCACTGTATTTTATTGCTCATTACCCCCCCCCCCCCCCCCCC
>CABFOW010000460.1:142794-159350 GCA_902141385.1 Timema californicum | reverse complement strand
AGGAAAATCCATCCTAAGCGCACCTGATCGAACTTCAACCTCCCTGTCACCGGCAAACCATGGTAGACGAGTTTGACTTACTATAATTCGCGCGCCAAACGGTACAGGTAAAGTAAAAATTTTGATACCATACATGAAAATTGTCATGTCTAAATCGTTTCAGTCGGATGATGTGGCACCTTATTAGACCTGGCTGAAGGTAGAGCAAGAACAAGATTTGTTGGCGAGTTTAGGCCCAAGCGGACCAAACTGACAGCGCGATGACGCTCTTGATTGTTTTCCCCTGTTCCAAATTTAACAAGTCCAAACGCTTCATATCCCAGAAAGAGTGGAAATTTACCAGCCAAAATGGGAGTTATCTCAGGTTAGTCAATCCAAGGCGTAATTGAACCAGAAGTGTTAAATGTTCTCACAAATAAAAGGGGCGGGAAAAATTGCCAATCAAGAGTATCGTATCGCACGGGCTTTTCGCGTGGTACAAATGGAGGAAAGAAAGTTTAACACGCGACAGTGGTGGCAGGGTCTAACTAGGCCAAAGCATCACACTCGCAATACATTGGATTTCCGCTGACAATGAGATCGGATTTCGATTTCCGGTCTGGTGCACTGTGGCTTAAACAAAATTGCTTTCCTCTTTTACTCTTCATCCCAATAGGGGTACATTTCCTCTAAACTCTACCTTCTTCATCTCTTACACTTTAGTGTATAAACATACAAATATACCGAACAAGTAATAGGGAGCAATGCACACAAAAAATAAATGTTTCGACACCTTTCATATAAGGTGCTAGAATGGTCTAGCCGAAATTATTGCCGCCAGACACCAAGTGGGTTTATAACGTTCCTGGCTGAAGCAGTAGGAGAAGACATGAGGGAGGGAGAAAATACAAATGTCAATATAATGTGTGTTGTGGCCTTCCAATTAAATTACACCATTTGATTCACAAAGATAAATTCTTCGCTTCTAAATAAATTACCTTTTGTTTCTCGGGCATTTTGGTCTTAATGTTCAACCAAAATATGTGTTTATTACTTTTCAGAGTAGAAAATTTCAAATTCTAAACTATTTTTATGAATCTATATATTTGTATGGGGCCTGAAAATAGTGTTTTATTCATTCCAGTAAGCAAAAAGCTCTTTAAAAAATTCTGTTCAACTTAAGGTGCGGCAGAAGAGAGCACGAGTAATTTTACAGTTTTTAGAGCATTACATTTTTTTAGCCAAGATAAATAAAATATTTCTACAGTAACAACGAAGAGTTTAGTTTTCTGCACCTGCTAATATCAACAGATCTTGAATATCTGACAAGGGTGTCCTGGAATTTTGTCAAACCTTTTTCTATTTATTTAAAAAGTTTTGACAAAATACTAGGACACCCTTGAAAGATATTCACGATCTGTTGATATTATCATGTGCAGAAAACTAAACTCTATGTTGCTACTGGAGACATATTTGATTTGATTTTCACAAAAAAAATCTATAAAAACTGTAAAAATACTTGCGCTCCCTTCTGCCGCACCTTAAGCTCAACAAGAAACGTAGAAGTTTTCAGGGATGTTTTTCATCTTTTTCAACTTCCTCACATAATAAATATACAATAACATCTAACATAATATTGCTAACTACTCATGATTAAGAGCATTAGCTAGAGTTCCGCGCGTATAGTGGGAGTGGTCCACGGTGCAGCGGATATTGTGTGTGTGTGTGTGTGTGTGTGTGTACCTTAACACGGCGCAAGCGCTGAGCTCACGCTCAACGAGAACGCGGGTGCGTGTCTGACGTCAATATCAACAAACGTCCGCGGTTATTGCCATCACTCAGATGTTTGAAAAAATTCAGCAAATAATGGCGGGCATGTCTACAAAATTATTTGTGAACCTCATAAAAAGTTTTAGAGGACAGGTGAAACGGCTTTAGACAATTTGTTTTTATTTTTCCTTGCAGGGGGTGGCAATAAAAACCATATTATTTGTATAAATGGGATCAAACTATTTTTTTTAAACTGTATAACATTTTCATTTTTTTACTATTTTTATTACCAAACTCGACGTAAAGTTAAGGAAAGAAAACAAACATTTTACTAAATCAAATCTAATAATGTTAACTAAATGGAAAATTTACCGAGAAATCTAAACTTAGTGCTGTTACTATGTTTATTTCAAAATAAATGGCTCTTGCAAGATTAATAAAGTCCAAACTAGTTCTTAAAAATGACCGTCGATATCGTTTATGGTAATATTTCTATTGTTTCGTGATGTCGTTGCACTGAATGCTCGAGTTTGAGATCAAACAGAATTCTTCGTAGGTAAACATACTGTAGAAATATATTACTTTGCTACCGCATGCGGGCTACACGTATTTTACAGGGTTACTATTATTTTCGAAATACCAAATTCCCTGTGTTTTCTAGAAGGAATATTTTTTTTATTACAGACATGATATTAGTAGTATACAGGTATAACATTTAATTTAAATAAAAGTGACTGCTGTGAAGGCATTCTTTTGAAGTTTATTACAGAACGATTTGAAATGAATGATGACATTGATGCAGTGGTTGAGTAACCCAATGTTTTAACGGGGGTTGGCGGGGGGAAGGAGGCAGAGAGTAAGACTTTGTAGTGTTATTATTCACGTTGCGCGTATAATCTTATCGTAACACTACTTGGGCAACCATTTTTTGTAATGCTAGGTTTCGGTATTCATGGTTCGCAGAGGGAGCGTTATTTTGTATCGACACGGACTCACTATTCACAATTCATGCGTTTTGATATCATACTGATTAGGCTGATGTGATTTATTATCAGTTTTTAATTAAAATTACTTAAATAAATTTAATGGATAATTTATTTAGCGTCATTGCTGTATTGAACAGGGGGAATTTGCAATGTGATATTACACGTGTTGCTATTATACTTCTTAGGGAACTGGGATGATTAAAATGTAATTGGATCAAGATTGATCCAATCTAGTGTCAGACACAAAATAATTATGGTCCTCAATCTGCTTGGTAAATAAAAACAAAGTTTTATCTCGACAAATGCAGGTCATAACTGCTCGGTGACTAATACAGTGTCCTCAACTCTGTTTTCCAACATTACAGGGATGCTTTTTGAAAACTCTAGTAACGGGATGCATTCATCCCTCGTGTCTCCCCGCTTGTCATCCGAGAAGATTTTGTTTGCTTGGCCGATAAGAGAAAGAAGGATGTTGCTCACGTATATATTTAGTTCGAAATATAATATAAATAAATCAATTTTAAATATTATTACGTTGGACTAGATCTGATTCACTATTAAATGATGATCAAAAGGTATGTGTAAAATACAATTGTCACTTCATTTTTCCTTTCACCCAAATACCTACTATTTTAAACTTTCAGTTAAATGTCTCAAATTCATCAATATTAGTTTTTGTAAATCCCCTGTGTATTTTCCTAATACAAAAAAATTCCTACTGTTTTCCCGGTTATCCAAGGGCGAGAAAACTCTGCATCTAATCACGCTAATGTGGTAGAGATGGGGAAGGTGTTATTTAGAGAAGATGTTCCCGAATTTGAATGGCGTGAGAGTGATACACCATTAAGTGAAAAACACCCTCAATACACCCGAAAGAGATCAGTATCACAACCTCTCCGTTATCGACAAATTAAACTAGATAATCTTAGCATTTAGTTTGCGCGTCCTTCATTGCGGGCTTGAGGAAATAAATAAATAAATAAAAAAGAGTATTTTTTTTAGATAGTGTTTCAAAATTTAATATTAACTAAAGATGGGCCCTGTGAACCAATAATAATATTTGCGATTCAAGAAAAAGTCGGATTCAAAATTTTAAAAATTGTTGAAATTGTTTCCTTCAAATTATGAATAGGTTTTTTTAAATTATTTTCGGAGCTCTTATAAAGAAAATTATAAACTAAACAACCAAACCTAATATTATTAATTTGTGACTTGAATGAATGTATAAATATGATAGTGAATTCATTATAAAACAAAAAGTGTTTCATTTCATTCTCATTTAATTTAAGTATTTAACGTGCACTTGATGAACCAACTGATTATATCAGCACAGGACTTTTAAACTAACTTACTTACATATAGAACAAACACAACATCCAGCCCCCAGCCTATAATTCAACACTGGTAAAGGGATAAATCTACATTTCACCAATGATAGATTTTTCGGCCATACCGGGAATCGAATTTCCGGACCTTAAGCTCAGTACACTGAGACGCTACCAGCTGAGCTAAGGTGTCGGACATTTACTTACGAATGCAATACCTATGCAAAAAAATGTCAGAATATTAAGGTCGGGGATCTGCAGATGATAAAGGGTAGGGAATTGCGACTGGATGCAATGGACAGCTCCAGTCGCAAGACCCCCCACCACGGTCCCTTGACATTACTCCTTTGGACTTTTATGTCTGGGGATAATTAAAAAGTTTGGTGTATTCGTCTTCAATAAATTAGTATCTAGCAGACTTACAACGGCAAGTTGAAAACTGTTGTCAGACGAATGAATTAAATTCAAGGATCTTTCAAAACGCATTTAAACAGTTTTATTTATGTAAGGATTTTCTTTGCACAGCCATGTTGTCTTGAGATATAGTTTTCTTGCTAAAAACTAAATTTGAGCGTCCCTCATTATATTTCCTTCTTTAATTCAGATTGCCTATTCTGTATGGTTTTGTTATTATCTTCTTCTTTGGTCAACAACACGAAAATTGGGTTGATGCGATTTTTATCTATCTGGAGCTGGACATGCACTTATCCCTTAGGATGGTTAGTGCTGCCTGCACTATATGGTAGAAATCCCATGTACTAAAATAATTCACGAAGTGTGGTGATTCTCTGCTGCCTCCCTTCCACAATGAATGTATGGGTATGAGCGAGCGCAAAAGGGCCTACCAATTTAGCAGGAAAATTATTTCCACATACAATCTAGGGTTATTATAAATGACTCAATCGACATGGGACCGATGTAGTACTGATGCTACTGAGTTTTATCGCTTAAGAAAAATCCATCGACCCCAGGTGAGTTTGAACCCACAAGTATCGGGTCCTGAGGTGAGCCCTTTATTTCAAGACCAAAGAGGTCGACTAATTTTACTAAAGAATATGAGTAAACATATAATTTATTTTAACCTCATTTTCTCATTATTGAAAATGGAGTGTTACAAACATACATTACCAAGCTAAATTCAACATTATGTTATAAATAACATAAAAAGCTTTAGTACACGAAAACACGAAATAAATTATGATTCATTGTTTCGTTCCAACCAAATTGTGTAATTTTGGAGGGTTTTTTTTCCTTTCAAACATTTCGAGCATAAATATATCTAGGAATGTAATGGTTTGGACCAAATAGAAACTAATGCTTCAAACTGTTTTTGTTAAAATAAAATCACGAACTACATTATTTCTTTTCGTTTTGACATCCACTAAAAATCCTACTTCACAACTTTTTGCAGGAAGCACTAAATTTTCACTGTATATACTTCACCCATTATATATTCTTCCTCGGTAGACATCCATGGACTTATAATGTCCTGCTGTTCATCACTCAATAGCCTAAAGTTGTTTCTGTTTGTGAAATCCCTCTCTCTCTCTCAAAAAAAAAGTATTATTCACAAAACTCTATTAAAAAAAAGATTTGTTGAAATTATATTTTACAAGAAGATATACAATTAGTCATTAAACAATTAAAACAAGAAAAAAACGTAAGTAACGGAAAGCACAGCTTTGATAAATTGAGAAATTTTAGCAGATAATACGTTCCCCTTATATGCATACTTCCAGAGAGAAAACAGACGCCACATTTCAGAAAAAATGACTTGCTGAAAATTAACACGCATTACTTTGTACCATGATGTATAGAATAGACGTAACATAATATGTAAACCAATACGTATATACACTTAATCAGTTCATTTAAAATCTGTGTACGAGTTTGTTTCCCAAAAGAATTTTTGAATATATTTCAGGTGTTTAGTAAAAATGTGTAAGTAATTCTAGAAGACCAAATAAACATCTATGTGTGTGTGTCTTTTCTGTCGTAGCAAAAATTCTCTTTTACGGTGGTCCTGTCAAATATTTTACTAAATTATTATTATTATTATTATTATTATTATTATTTATAGGTATGGATAGTATATTTAAAAAAATCCATAGATTCATCCTACAATCGAGGTATAACGAACAAGCGGCTGCCACATGTTGGCGAAGATAGTGCCAATATTTGCGGCTAGAGCACATCATTTGGTCAGTACAAGAGCCCTCCAGCCATTAATCTCAGTTTTCTAGCCACTACTTATTTATTCAAATAGCTCCTCGTTTATACTCATGAGGATAATCTTGATCCCGTTCCAGTCACATTGTTTCACAGTACAATCTGGAAGTGCCGGGGATCGAACCCGGAACATCTGAATATTTTGCTAGTAGCTCTTACCACTAGACCAAAAACGGGGTCGGATGGTTAATATCAAAAAGGAAAGCTAAGAACACATAACTTGACATAATATGGCTAAGTGAAAATATTAACTTTTATAGTTATAAGATAAAGTACGTCCTATGAAAATTTTACTGGAGATACTATAACTAATGTAAATTGAAAATAACATTACAGAAGGGAAGTTATTAGTTTTGTAGAGGAAGAAAATTGATATCTAAGATGGGTGGACTCATCCATTCCTGTTCAAGAATACCCAAGATCATCTTCGAGGGAAAGGCCAACTTTAGGTCTTAAGGCCCTTGGTCCTGTCAAGTGCAAGTCTAAAACCTATTTTGTGGGATGATGGACGGGAGGGTATCCTTCCGCGCCAACAAGAACAGATGGGTCACGGAAACCGTAGATGGCGCTAGCTACCGGGCAGGTCTTGCAGAAAAATCATACGTTTGTAAATATCAGTTTTTCAGAGAACAAGGGAAATTTTTATGTTAATATTTTCAACACCTCTTCTAAGATAATGTATCGATGTTTGTTAAGAGTTACATTTTCATATTTTGTGTTATGAATCCGGCAGTTTTCTATTGAAAAATATAATTTTATCGATATTTGATCACTGAGGAAGTATGTATATGAAAAGTATAACTTAATAGACATACTTCTATTTTTGAACAAACTGTTTCTGAAAAATAAAATGCAAAACAATAAAAAAAATCTTGAAGATAACCGTTTGTTCCCATGGCTGTGCATTTCCACGCCAAATGAAAAGGGCCAATCGCATTAATGGGCCCTAACTCAATCCCATACAATTGCATATAATAGAATAGTGTTTTTGTATATGTTCATTTCACTTCGAAGGTATTACTAATCATGACATTAGTATTGGAAGTTTAGTGATATGTGTTTTGTCCTAGGTTGAGTTAGTTTATTGGATTAAGTAGTTTACTAGTATGCTATAATAATGGAACAAAAAGGGATGAGTCTACTGGGGAAAGAAGGGGTTATAATGATGAGTTACATACCCTGTATTCATCTCAAGACATTATTAGCATAATCAAATCTCGTAGATTACGGTGAGCAGGACATTCAGCGCGAATGGAATAATCCATGTCCAGGTTATTGACTGGCAAACCCAATGGAAAAAGACCATTGGGAAGACCTATACACAGATGGGAGGATAACATTGAAATGGATATGAAAGAGATACTGTAGGGTATAATGACGACAGAGGTGGACTGGATAGAAATATCTCAAGAGAGGAATAGTTGGCCTACTTCTGTCAGTGATGTAATGAGCTTTCAAGTTCCTAATGCCATAGAGTGAAGAAGTAATATTCAGTTTAAGATAGTAAAGGTTAAATACTTTACCCTCTCCTTTAAAAACAGAGTACCTTAGCAAGAAACAAATATATTAAGTAACAAATTAAAATATCCCTAAATATTTGGGTACACGATTAGTATAGCAGACTTAAGACTCAGTAGAATGGGCGAGATTGCATCCCAATTAGGTGCGCTAGTAGGTTTTCATTGTTTTTTGATTACCCTCCCTACAAAAGAATATTGGTTAATTTAATTCAACTAGCCGCTAATTGTATCACATTACCACAATAATCTAAAATAAAAGGAGTATCGAGGATTATTTTTCCTAAGTGGTTTTCTACTCCCACTTAACACAAATGTGGGGGCACTTCTTCTAAAATCAACCTTACTCATCCCTAGCACATTAGCACAATTAGTGCATATTCATATAACCAAAACGGGCAATGAGAAGTGGTGACATAATAACACAATAAAGGTAGTTCAGCAAGAAGGGCACAAACCTTGTGCCCTCATTCTTACTTTAAATACTGTTTAGTTACTTAAGAAATAGTTAAAAGTTTACTATTACTACCTATTAATCGAATATTATATATTTCTAATGGTAAAAAATAATAATATATTACTTAGGTTAAAATAAAGTCGAGCCAATATTTAAAGAATTTGATCAAACAATATTTTTTTCTTTTCAATATGGGTCACAATGCTAATGAATAATTTTTCATTCAATATTTAATAACTGGCTACTATGGATCAAATCGATTTTAATTGAGAATTAATTAAAGCGTTGTCGATTAGTTTTTTGTTGTTTTTTTAAATGTGAAACCTTTGACACGGTTAATATGAGTACCGTAGCAAGAACGAAATTATCAAATATTACAAGAGTGTTCAAATGAAATAATAATATACCTAAATTTGGGTTAGAGGCTACCAAGTTTCGTTTATATTTAATCATTATATTTGACATTCCTGGCCCAGTATACATGATTCTCAGGTCTAAAACTATGGCGTATTAGTAACGTTAAACCTACTTCGATGGTAAAAAAAAAATATTCTAAGCTCTAAGGCGTATGTCTCTCTCGCAATAACTGAACTGTAAATTACGGGGAGATCAAGGTTCAATTCTCGGTCATATGCATTGGGGGTGTCTTTCCCTAAATGGTTTTTCACTCTCCCCCACGAACAAGTAGTGTTTAACACTGTGTACTCACCGCTTATCCTGAAAGATAGCGGACCAATCTTGATGAGTTACACCACGACTCTATCTTATAACCATGCAAGGCAAGTTTGCTACATTACAAGCCAAACAAAGGACCCATACAAAGTTTGACTAAACTCTGTCTAAATAGTTGTTGTTTTTACAAAAATTCTGGCTCCGTGAACCGGTTAGTAATAATTATATAAAACCACTTACCAATTATATTATTATAAATGATTTTGATAAAAAATAATAATGTATACACAATTTTAACTGAAATTCCCTTTTATTTTTAGGTATTTTAGGCCAATACAATATTGTTTTAGCAACAACAAAAAATTGCTCGAAATCATTGACTTTGTAACTGTATACATTCCTGGTTAAATAATAAATAGAATATCAGATCACTTAAGTTGACCCCCCCACCCCATCAAAATTAAAATTTAGATGTACCACCGTTTTGCACCCAAGTTTTACGTTTTGCACCCTAACCCAAAATACGGCACGACTGTTTATGTTAAGGGGGGGCCAAGTTAAGGGTAGCCCCCCTCCCCCCTATCAAAATGTTGGATTTTTTTCATGCCATCTTAAAAGTCCTGTTTTGCACCTGAATAGTTATGCAAGAAATAAATATTTAAAACTGAAAAAGGTGGGGGGCCAAGTTAAGTGTAGCCCCCAACTCAATAATTGGTTGTTTTTTTAATGCCAAGAAGTTCTGTTTTGCACCATTTTTCACCCAAGTATGGCGTTTTGTACCCTAAAAGATTAGCGAGAAAAAATATTTAAGATACAAAAAAATCAAGTCGTTGGACTCTCCTAGCGGGGGAGCAACTGGCTTGCCGTGTGAATTTTTGATACAGTATTGCCTTGTTTTTTTAGTTATTAATTGGCACCCCATATAGTTCAAAAACATATATTTCCACTTCCGAAAATCATTGGGGGGAAGGGGGGCTGGAATGTATGGCGAATGGGGCAGGGGGAAAGGAAATATCATGTTACTTTTTACTAAAACATTATTGACTGTAACTTCCATATATTTTATGATATAAAAGTCCACAATAACTAAAATTAAAGCTAATAAATGTATCTACAATTTGGCCTACAGCATGTAATAAACTTATTATCTCCAGAAATATTAATACACGATAAAGATTTTAACTTCTTTTTTTCTATTAGTTTTGGTGGTAGTAAGCAAATAAATGTTTTAGATTTACTAATGGTAACAACTATAATAGTGTGGGTGACCCGGCGTTCTAGGGGTAAGGTGTCAGACTTCTGTGCTGGGGGTCCGGGGCTCAATCCTCGGTCCCGGTACAGATTTATCTGATTGTCAAAACCTTCATTCACATATAACAAGGCGTGTATTAATCACAACTTGTGAATATGGGAAATGCCAGGTCTCCACCGTGGTTCGGATCCCACGTTAAACTGTAGGTCCTCCATTTCATCTCACAATCACCTCACCCTATCATTACACATTAGTGCAAGTGCGTATAACCCGAATGGGTAGTAAGACGCGGTGCTAATAACAATATAATAGTGTGTTTAACTTAACTTTCTTTAGTTTGAAATATTTACGGCCTCCATATCACAAACATTAAGGGGCCCAGAGGTGGCTCTCTATCCAGCAGCTATGAAAACATTAGATTAATATTCCCTCAGCAGATGTGCACATTAATGTAATAACTTAACTTGTTCAATGGCATTATTGGCTTCGAAAAATGTTATACTTTAAAAACTAACTGTGTTTAACTCTGAATAAAAGTACTAGGAAAAATCTTTTACATTCAAGGCTTACGAGAAATTAAGTGGTCTTGCATAAACTTTGTTTTGAAAAGTAAAAAAATATATATAAGTTGAAATATTTACTGAACCATATTTCTTATAGTAATTCACAAAAATATAGTGAATTTGCTCATGCATTTGTTATTCAGTGTAAATAGAAACAATACACAATAAAAATAATAGAAAATTAGTACTGTACGTTAGAATATTGTTTGTAAATGCTGTGTTATAATTTTAAGTCGTCACAATCACAACAGGAGCACAACTTGGGGAGAAATTTTGGTTTTTCAAGAGCATTTTATGAGTTTTAATATTTCTTAAGGTGCTGGTGGCATTTCTGTAATTGTTGGGACATATTAACCATTAATATCTTCCCAACCATAGCCCGGTTCAGGAGATGGTACATTTGGATGAGCAGTAAAATCATTGATCCAAATTATGAACTGACAAAATAACCCTCAATATAGAGAATTTTGGAGCAGACAACTTTGATGGCATTTTTAAGATTGCACTTTTTTTTAAATATACCACCTTACTTCTCCCACTGTCAATGCTGTAGATCATGGCATATAAAGTTTGCAGACAAATTTTTCTATTCTCTCTTCAACACAATCCCAAATTTCCTTTGCCTGAAAAACATTATGTGGTAACAAAGCCAATGAGGGAATGAAATACTGGCAAAGCATTGGCTTTTTGTGGACCCATTACTAGATAATTAATACTTGGTAATTGAAGTAGAACAGTTAACAATGTTGGCTATTCTGTTGGTGGTGCAGGTATCAATGAGGTAACACGAACTGCAGTTATTGTCAAAGCTGTGATTATATGAGAAATGAAGGTAGCTCATGTTGGAATATTTGAATTTCACTTCATGTCTTCACTTACACATAGTGTGCCATCTTGCAGGGAGGCACTTATGATTTTGTGGATGTCTTCCCTATAAGTCATACCTTTATTTCGGCAATAACAGGGTGGCTTACAGAAGCTGGGCTGAAATCAGGATAAATTTTGAATTTTATAATCTGTTTGGGTGGCATAAAACAATCTTTAATAACAGTTGAACAGTCATGAAGGTTTATTGCACAGTTTCCAGACGTTTCCCACAGTGTTAGAACTTGTGTACTGTCATCTGCTTCTTTTTGCTGATAAATAGCCAGCGCTGTGGCATGTGTAATCTTTTTTTCCATTAGAGGTATCTTCCATAAAATCTGCCATGTCTTCCGCGAAAAATATATATCGGCCCTTGACCATATTTGCAGATAAATGCGCACCATTACTCCTCCAGACATCATCCATATCACACTCTGCGATATGAGCCTCATACCTGATAAGACAGTTATACTTGATCGAGAAGCACAATCCATGAAGCAGATTGACAATACTTTTGTTTCTAGTGGCTTGATAAATTGCCATTTCTATGGCAACTTGTTGAGGCCAACATGTATTGATTCCATATTGTCAGTACATAAACGGTACACTTGTCTCTCATTGTATGTCATATAGATACTCATGGCTGCTTTATTTACAGCGGTTGGATTTCTTTTTGACGAAATTATCTCTTCTCGCCCAATAACAAGCTAACTAAAGAATGCATACACTTCACGTGGAATAAGGTCCTTAGGCGTGTGCATTTTTCCTGTGAATTTCCATTGTTTAGCGTAATGTATGCACTTTCGGAGTAAAAGATCTGCATTATAAGGACACCGTATGTTCACAACCGTATCATTACCACAATAATATATGGCATCGATAGAAACATCTCTTTAAAAAAAACTATTTCTGGTTAGTTTCTTCGAGCTGGTCAGTAGAATTCAATATCACCAATGTTGTCAATGAGTATTTGCTTTATTTGTTTCCGAGATATCCTAGGATAAACCATCTTGTTCATTGCCCATATGTTTTCATAAGTGGTTCGGATGACAGCCATATTTATAGCCCACTTTTGTAGACATTCAAGAATGAGATTGATAAATTCAATTTCTGCTGCAGCTTCTGTTGTAGAGTCTTTATACGTAGTGTTCGTAGCCTGCCTTAGCATATTACTTACATATTTGGCAAGAATAGCAAATTGTATCTAACATCAATGGTATGCCCATCCTCCTCATTGGTATCTGTGTTGAGTTTAATATTTAAAGCTTCATTCCCATTTTTGTAGATAGCATCACGCAGATTACGGCCATTTTATTATATACAACTATTGTAGATAGTTTAACTGTCCTTAATTTGATACATTGTAGGCCTTTCTATCACAAATATTATGGAAGTTAGAACCAAAAATGTTGTACTAGTCTGATTTCACCCTCTAGATTCCCCTCACGGCCATCACCTCCTGTATGAGTTCCGGAGGGGGCAACAAGTGTTTTTTTTAATCTTTGGGGCACCAGTTAATAAATAAAAAAAACACGCAAATTTGTATCACAAATTTCTCAGTGATTCTAATATTCGACCAGTTGCTCTCACACTATCCCTCCAGCCCTCACACCCTCAAATTAAGAATGAAAATATGCCATCGTTTTCCACCTATTTAGCACCATTTTGCACCCAAGTACTAAGTTTTACAAACCATCCCCAGAGACTGTACGATTGTATTTGTTTGGGGTCAAAGGCAAGTTAAGAGTAGCCCCCTAATATTAAAATGTTATTCTTTTAATGCTAATATAAAAGTTTTGATTTGCACCGCTTTTCACACAAGTATGGCGTTTTGCACCTTAATAGTTTTGCAAGATAAAAACCCATACAAAATAAGATCAGAGCTAATTAATGGGCCAAGCTCAGCGCATGCCTTGCTTCCCCAAAAAAGGTTGTGATTTTTCCTATTATAATATTAATGTATAGTTTGCACTCAAACATTAAGTTTAGAACATTAAAAGTTTAGACAGAAAAATAATTAACTATAACACAAAGTTATAGTGTCACATTATATTCATGGATTTCCAAAGTTTATAAATGTGTTTAGTTTTAAACTGTTTTCCGCGGAATTTTTTTACACCTTAGTAATTAACTTACTTTAAAGTAGAAATAAATATAGTGTTTTAATGTCTTGTTTAGAAACAGTTTTACACACTAGTTTTTTTTACTCTTTTACTCTGATATACACGTGTCTCATAGTTGAGTTTTAGTGTCAGCATATTTGAGAATTATTACCTTGTTGATGACGTTTCTATTTTATATGGACAAGGCTGGTGTCCTTTTCTGACAGGTTTACTTTGTAAATATAAATGGTATACCCTACTTTTCTCAATATTCCGTTACTTTAAATTTAAGTAGTTCTGAAAACGTTTCTTATCGTTATCTTAAAAATGCTTGCTGGGCAACTGTCGGTACCGATGGTTATCTTGCCCGCGTGGTCAGTGTAAGAAGATAACTATAAGTCATTCACGAGCTAAGTTTACCTAGAAGACAGCTCGAAATGTTACTAGAAGTAATCCCTAATATATCACTACGCCAACAGCTGATATCTATCACTTTGGATGACTGTAATGAAAACATATGGTAATATATTAATGTGATAGTTAACCACAGTAATTTAGGCCAATATTATTTATATATTTATTTGAGGTCGGACACAAAGAGTTTATTTATAGTTTAATTAGACTTTAAAAAAATATTCACACCACTTTCACAAAAACTTCTAACGAACATAGATTCAAAATGGCGACAGACGAATCTAAACCATATGATTGAACATAACAGTAATACAAGTTTTTTACAATGATGCAGATACGCAGTTGATGAAAATATTTTATTCAGTTAAATATTTCAAAATACGATAAAATAATATAAAAATCATTTATTGTAAGTAAAAAAAATGACAAGATTGTTCTCTTTTCCTAGTAAATACGATGCCTGTATTAAAAGGTATTGATGTGTGCACTATATTAAGAATAATCAATAACGTTCTAAAAAATAAGTACTTTTAATTATGTTTAAAATATTGTTTCGAGTTGGATAAAAAGAAATTATTTAAAAAAATGAAATAGTATTTTATTTTAAATGTAATATATAACAGGTAATTAAAGATATTTACATTTATAACAAAACTGTGATCTTTTACAAGTGTTGGCAAACCAAAACCTAAACATATTATTTTCAAACCGTCATCCATGTAAAAACCTATCGTGAACGGAATATACCCTAGTTGAGCTTCTTTTATGGAATGTGTTCGACCTGGAAGGGTGTGCATGGGCATCTTTAATACTAGAAAGCTACAATTTTTCTATATTTCTAAATTATTATAAAGGTTTGATTTATATATACATATAATAAATGTGTGCATTATAAAACTAATTTTCATTGACATTTAGAGTTTAAGAAACAATTTTTCCAATCAATGGAAATTATTAATTGGCTCATTAAGTAGTAATTTTTTTTCATAATATTCTGCAATAGTGAAAAATATAATTTTTTAGATCCAGTTAATAGATACACTTTTGTGCTGAATAAAATATTTTATTTAACTTGAAATGGTCCTAGCTATACAGCTGAGAAATGTAAAATATTTGCCCCAACATATTTTAATCAAAATTTGAAAAGTTGAGAATGTTTAATATATTTTTAGAAAAATTAATTTGAATCTTATGTAGAATTTAAATAACAACTGTATTTTATATTTAAATGTTTGACTTTTAAGAAATAATTATTCACAAGTTAGAAAGTATGCTTTAAATATAATTTTTAACTTTTATTTTTTATGGATTTTTATTTTCTCATATAGAGAGAAAATAGTCTTATTGTAATTATGAACATTTTCAACCTAGAGATTATGATGAATCTTTACGTTTTATTTTATCCTGAATTAAAAAAGTGGATTTCTCTGAATATAAATACTAAATTCTTTGAATGATTTTGTTCAAAAGGTAATAGCTATACTTTGGGAGTTTGTGTTGATTTTGACACTAATCTTTATACTAACGGTAGTTTATTTAAGAGTGAATTTTGAAAATTACAAATATTTCGAGAAGGCTCTACCAATTTTGCTTAAATTGTATATCTAGCTAGTGTTTGATCTGACAAATAACACTGTACACTCGAGTAAAAATTTATTTTAGTGCAGTATAATGAAGAATTATTTCTGGAATGTCAAAAGATTTTTGAAAATGGCTTTAACGATTTTGGTTAGATATGTAAATCTGGGAAGTTTTCAATATGACAAATAGAAATGTACGCTTGTTTTTTTTTAGGGAAAAATTCACTAAAGGGTAGTTTACCAAAGACTGATTTTTTATAAAATTTTAAATGTTTTGAAAATATCTTTAACGATTTGGCTCAAAATGGGTATCTGGCAAGTTATTTATAATAAAAATAATGTCATATCTATTGTTTTTTCTTAAACAATAAATTTAATAGTAGTGCTGATTACTGATATTTGAGCAATTGTAGTTTAAAAAAGAAAAAAAAATTAATCACATAGCATCACACTGCCTGTTCAGCTTATACGCATCTATTATAATTACTCTAATGGGTTATGAAGGAGGAAGGAAGCGTTTTAGAGGTAATGTACCTGCACTTGCGTGGAAGGGGAGGGGAAAACTATATTGGAAAAAATACCCTCAGTTGACACGACCGGTATTCGAACATCGATCTCTCCATCTCCAGCAGGCCAGTCAAACAAGAAATTGACGCCTTGGACAATTCTGCCACTGAAGTGGATTTTTTGAAAATAGATTTTACCATTTTGCTAATTGAGGACTATTTTACACAATTTAATAATAACGTATGTTGATTTTTATAACATACTAGCAGTCCCGCACGGCGTTGCCCGTGAACCACTGTAGTATAATAATTATATAAGCTTGACAACCCCCCCCCCCCC
>CABFOW010000460.1:109093-140005 GCA_902141385.1 Timema californicum | reverse complement strand
TTAGGGACAGGAAGGGACTACTAGTAGAGGTGGACTAATAGCCGGCCGGAGGGGAACAGAGTTGGCTCCTGGCAACCGGAGCCCAGCTGATGGTGGACTGTTGCTGGATGCCAGCGGTGGAAACCGCTGATGAACCAGTGGCAGTTCTGTTCCAGCTGGGGAAATAAGGTAGCGATGGAAAGAAGAGAGAAGGTGCGAAGAATATGAAGAGCCGGCTAATGATAGCTTAAATTAGTATTTAAGAATGTAACATTTCATTTAGATATAGTTTAGTTTTAAGTTATAATAGTTTAGGTCCATGGCTGTGGTTTTTCTGTTAGAAAGTAGGCGGAGCGAAAACTCCGATAGGGCGCCTCCCCAGGTGGCGGATAGGGGGATGCCCGTTGCTGCTGCATGGGCCGGCGGCTCTGAAAACATGGTCCCAGGCGGCCGTGGGTCCATGGAGCGGCGATGGGTACCGGGTGTAGAAAACCCGGGGCGGACCAACTATAGAGTAGGGCCGTGAATATACGGACATTTAGGTTAAGTATCTTATATCTACACATAGTTTATAATAGGGTAAAGGGTATGTATGGGAAAATAATGTAAGTAGAGTTCTAGCATCCCAGTATATTAAATAGGCACTGGGTTATTGTAATGGATAAGTAAATGAAAAAAATGAATGTATCTTACGTAAGCATTGTCCTGACCCTCCACCCCCTTGTCAGAAAAAATAATCAAAGCTCGAACCCCCTCCTCCCTAAGGTGCTTACGTAATACTTGAATGCCCCCAAACCACTGTTTTTCAAATTAGTTAGAGGTATCTATCATATAAAGAAATAGGTTCAAAACAAGTGAGGGGACCAATATAGAATGGAAAGGACATATTGCGGTCCCGGGAACCAACCGTTCATTATTCCTTTACCTTTAGCATACTGTCTGTCCAATGGGTAGAGGCACAACAATTTCGTCGACAATGGATATAACCAGGCCAGATTCCTTCATTATTAACCGGTCAGAGAACCATTAAAAATATCATACCCCTCCCACCCCTTTTCCTCTCGTCACAAACCACTGTAGCATGACCGCATCGTCAGTCGACACATACATACGCCACTCGTTAACTGTATTATTACTGCACAATTAAACTTTAATAGTAACACGGTTAGCAAGGCTAGATTGTGAATACACAATAATTCGCTGCATGTAACCATTACCTGCGCCAGTGCATGGAACACGAGCTTTAACACACGCAGGTAGATACATAAAAAGTGGGAAAGAGAAACTGAAAAAAAAATTGAGAGATAACGAGAGAAAGAAGATATTCCACAACTGTTGATCACCATATAAAGAAATCTAAGCTTGTTGTTTGTATTGAATCAATATTTTATTTATTTTGACCAAAAAAGGTTTGGCTATAAAAACTGCATAAACAGTGGAATTTCCTCGCGTTCCCTACCTAGGTATATAATGCCAATCAAATGTTGAGCTTAGGTTAAATATTGTTAAAACTTTTAATAGTACACGAGTATGGTATTTACTGGAATGAATAGGCTTACAAAACTATTTTCTATGGTCCTATATGTACGGATTTATAAAGATAGTTTAAAAGTTGATATTTTCCAGTCTGAAACGTCCTTAAATCCACATATTTTGGAATTACCAATAAGACCTCAATTCTCGGGATATAATTTGCAAGCATAGGATTAAGAGGGAATTTATCGTAAAGTGCTAGAATTCACCTGAAGAGAAGAAAGAAACATCACAGCGAGAATTACAATGATGAATATATATTTACACGCTTCTGAGATTATAACCAAATTCGGACATTTCTTGTCAGAGCTTAGCTGGCTGGCATTGAGCCAACCCTATCAATCTACACTAGTTGAAAAACTTTTTTGAACTGGACTAAACTATTTTGAAATATAGAAATTCAACTTTAAAAAGAGACTTAATTGCCGAAGATTTTGAACAAATATGTTACCCACACAGTCCTTAATTAATAATTATCATATTTTTTATATTCCCTAAGAGATCATTTAAAGCATGGATAATCTAAAACAACTTCCTGTGAATTTTCAATTTATATATATTGTATTCTCCCCCATTTGCTAGACCACTTTCTGGCATCCAACGATTTAACCATACAAAGCTCGAGTGCGTAATGCGATCCAGCTCCATTTGAGTCGTTGAATTCTTCTAGAAGTCACGGCGGTGTACATTCCACAAGTTACGAGTCCCTCAGGTTTCAGAGCAGTCTTTGAGGAAGAGACTCCCTCTGACACAAATATCTTTCTTCAGAGCGCTAACTCATATCATTGCGAAGAGTAAGTAGTACGATAGAGCTAGCTAGCTATGTGTTTAGCGGCCAAGCGTTCCACTTGTCGAATTTTGTAAATAGTGATAACATAAATAAAATAATAAAACTTCAAACACATATAAAGATATTTAATTTAGTCCGACACTCTAGCTCAGTTAGTAGTGAGTTATCTTTCGAGCAAATGGTCCCGGGTTCGATACCCCAGCATAGCCAAAATATGTATCATTAGTGAAATGTGAGTTTTCCCTTTCACAGTTAGGAATAATGGCCGTAAGCTGGATGTTGTGACCATTCTAAATTTAAGTTAGTTTATAGTTTGCATCCTGATACAATCAGTCGGTTTATAAAGTAAACGTTAGTACCTCAAATAAAAAATAACATATTCTGCTGGTTCATAAATTAAATTTAGCACTGTGGTGATTAACACCTTAATTTAAGATATGCCTGCAGGGATGAGTTAAGTCATTTATAAGAGAATTAGAATGACGATCGTATGGAGAGAAAACCAATTATGTTTCACACGTGAAAACCAGTACAACACGTCAGGATTCGAGCCTCGACTTCCTGTCATCGGTAAACCATCCAATAATGAGATTGACGTATCATACCATATAGCCACCACTCATCCAGGTTTTCCACATATTTACACTAAAATGTTAGAAATTAGTTTAGAGGAAATGTACAGGCCTTGGTGTGGAGGGAAACTAAAAAACATTTAGGGAAAAGTATCCTTGATATACCCGTCCGGGATCCTAACCTCGACCTTCTTGCCACCGACAAACAAGAATGAGCGAGGCTGACGCCTTAGTCTACGTGCTCACCGATAGGAGCAAGAATAGTTTTTATTAGAAGACTACACAATCAAGCTCACAAAGTTTTTAAGAAATAGCCAAAAATCAGCTATTGCTTTTGGACAGAGCACGTGGCGCAGCTGTTTGACCGGAAGTGCACTCTTAGAAGATCCTACACTCGTGACATTTGAAAGAGATGATTGAAAGAAAAGAGTGGTTCGTTGATAGAGTGTCGAGGAAAGAGATTACGGCGAAGCATCAGTTTACTTTGCCCTCGGCGACACGTTTTCTAGAAGGGCCTAAATGTGCAGCGCAAAAGAAAGCATTAAAAACACACCCAGCACTATTGATCCGACGACTGCCTCTTTGAGTGACGCGGCACATCCACACGCCGGGTATGTTGAGAGGGAACCATACCCTCGGTCATCGCGGGGCGTCTAGGGCGTAACGGATTGTCGATACACGACTTCAGGTCTTGGAGAACCTAGTTAGATTACAGGTGATGCCTAAAATAATTACGCTCTAGAGAAATAATGTGCTTGGTTTTATTGATTTTGTTAATGTTTGATCATTTTAGAGTTATAGGTTTGCATAAAGATTTCTCAAATGACCAAGAAATCTAACCTCACAATCTACCAACTAACCCTACCCAACCAAAATAGATAAAATTTAACTCTACAGGAAAAGAATTAAAAAAAATGATATTTTTTTTCAGAAAATAAAACAATAGAATTTATTTCGTAACCAACAACACAATAAAAAAAAAGCATTTCTACAACTTCAATCTCAACATTAAAAATCAATTTACCAAAAGTAGTATCTACAAATTGACATGTGAATTAATGTTAGGCTGTATACATTGGAAAATCGGAAAAAAAAACCTTTCAACTCGATATGCTGAACACAATAGCGATTTTAAATAAAATATATGCAAATCAAAATTAGGCGAACATCTTAAACTTTCCGGACATCAACCAACACCATTCAATAACCGTTTGAAATTTTTACAATCCTCTTCAAAAGGTCTCGAAATGGACATGGCGGAAAACCAAATAGCCATTCTGAACAACATTTTAAATGAGCAAACTAATTTTGAAAATCAATCCATCATTAACACAATTAGAAAACCTCCCCGGCACGTCATACTAAAAAGTAATCCCTATTCCAAAAATTATTGCTCTCCATGCGTCACAATTAAAACCCATTCGAAACATGATTAAAAAGATTAATACCGTAAATTTATCGGCCTCGTTTTATTTCAATTCAAATTTTTTTGACAAAATTATCAATAATATTATCTATTTATATTTACTCATATAAATTGCATTCTATGTTACAATAGCAACACTAATTTAGAAATTGTTTTATTTTATTTCTTCATATTGGTAACTTACCACTTATTGTTGTTCATCTCACAAAAAAGTTTCTTACAAAGTAATACTTCAAAATTTCACAAACCTTCCGAAAATGTGTATTAAAATAATTATCATCGTCATCATAAATGGGGTGTTTATAAACTTGTTAATTTAAATTATTATTTATTTAATATTTCGTATATTATCTTCTAATTTCTCTAGACTGTTTACATTTCTAAAATTTTACTTTATTAAACTTACAATTTTACTAATATATCTCTAAACAATATTTCACAATGCATTGGTTTTCCGCAGACCTGGAGATGGTGTAACATGTAACACCGAAACATGTCGTCATACTAAGACTAAAACTCAAATAAGGGGAAGGGAGGAGAAGGGAATAAAATAATAACAAAGAAGATTTAATTTTATGTTATTCTACACACATTTTTAAGTATACACTCAAAACAAATCAATTGTATTGAAATGTTGCCCGGGTCAAATCATAAAATGAGTGGACTAGCAATTTTGTGGTTTTCTTTGAAATTGTGATTGTGATTCAAATATTGTAAACTAAAATGGTTATAACCCACCTCAGTGAACACGCAGAGTCAACGCCAGGCTCATTTAGTTTGGTTTATCGGTGCTGGGAATATCGGGGTTTTAATTCTAGCCGGATGTACTCAGGGTGGTTCCCTCCCTCCCCCAAATTGTTTCCACTATCCTTCCCCGAAAATGCAGGCGCATTTCCTCTTAATTGACCTTCCTCATCCTTATCTTATGAGTGTAAATAACACAAGTTATATGATGATGTGTACATAAGAATTATTTTAAGTCGACCGCTATCCAGGTCAAGAACGCCAATAAAGTTACTGAAAGTAGTATGGAAACAAAAAATAAATCACTAAAATAGCTCTTTGAGTTAATTAATTAATTGACTTTACAGGACAAAAAATGCAAATATTGGAGTCAGTAAAACCCCTCAAATGCGAAGAAGTGTTCAGCCAACAAAAACAAAACAAAACAGCCTTGTTAAAACATAGTCGTAGTTTCACTAGAGCACTAAATTACATTGACAAAACTTCGTCGAACTCGAGCTGCAAACTAAACTAAGAGATGTAGACGGAGTGTGAGACTTAATTATTTATTTTAAATATTAATGTGTGTCACCTAAAAGAAAAAAATACTGTCGCGTGATTACCTAAGCACCCATATATTTCGAAACATTAACAGAAAACTAAGGTTACGTATTGGAAGAGACCACAAAAACTTACATCGTGCTCAGAGCAATCAAACATGTTTTAAAAATTCATCCAAGCGAATGAGATAGTTATGTGTGTTAAAAATAACATGCAAACAAAAGAATTAAAGCAATATATAACCTAATCTAAAATAACCTAACCTGTCCAACTTAAATCTAAGGAATTAGGTGAACCTGCAAGAAAACGGCACAAAACCTGTATAGAACCAGATAAACGAAATAATAACATATTCCACGACTTCTAAAGGATGAAAAACTTGAAAATATATCTTAATTAGAATTTTGTACATATGTATTATGAACATTGTAGGCCTACATTGTACTTATTGTATGTAAGAATAAACATTATTATTGACAGAGATTACATACCCGCAACTAAATTCAAATAAGTAATCGGCTAGGTACGCAAAAGAAAAAATTACTCCCAACAAAATGTGGTCGCTTCCAGCCCTCGTGTTAAGCATCTGGTTGTATAAAACACGATTTTTGCTTGACCGCTCTGAGCACGGTCGCTTCAAACATGGTACCGAAAATTAAAGGCAACATGGCGTTTAGTTTTTTTTAATAAAAAAACGCACTAAAATAAACGTTAATACGTTTTTAAATATTATTTTTTATTTAAGCATTACATCAATATTTCTTAATGCCAAACCTATTTTAAATTGCGGAATTCTAAAGAAATGTAATTAGTGCGGGAAAATACTTCGTTTCTCGCCTGAATAAAAATGTTTCTGTATAGTTTATTTAACCACTATATTGTGGTTTAAAAAGTGTTTACGGATTTCATTTTATCCAATAATATGTCATTAAAAATGGACATACACAGCCTAGTCCCTTCTTAGTTGTAATCTAATTTTGTTCATATGATCACAACGTGCGACCAGCCAACAAACCCGAGCACGACAATTCGCTGAAACCGTCAGAATAATTGGTCGACACTGCCCTAAAACAAATGGGCTTTACAACACGCTCTGAATATCAAAAGCATGACGGGTTTTGCGGTGCGCCGAAAAGCGGAACCAGACTACAAATTCCATTAGCAATGCCCTATAGACGTTCGCGAACGCTCCGCTACGTGATCTTTTTTTATTTTTCCTCTTTCTCTCCTTCCCCCTTTTCCATTTCAACAACTAAGACATCGCAACCGTAAGCGAACAGAACATAATATTATGGTTCCTCCGAGTTCAGAGTTCATATTCGACGAGTATTTCTCTGAAATTGAGTTTCACCCTTCTAGCTACAATTTAAATAATTAATTTGAGAGATATAAGATTTTAGATCTCAAACCACACCCCTTCGGTCAAGGAAACTTTGCTTACAACGGGGTTGGATTCGAAGAACTCTAATATTCCTTCCTGTGGATACGAGGAACTCAATACCCTTTAATCCACTATGAACTGAAAGAACTTTAATATAAAGAGAAAACAAACATGAAGATAATATTTCTTTTGATTACATGTTACTAACATTTAGCTTATGATTAGTAATATTTTCAATTAATAAAACTAAGAAAAAAGTTAAATACTAAGTCTGGATAGGAAAAAGATTAAGTTATAAAGTTTGTTAAATTGTTTATAAACGAACTATATCTTATTCAAAAGTAAGCTACAGTATCTTTAATTTTGTTGAAATAAATAAATATTAAACAGTACATTTTAAAATGTATGAATACTACAAACAAAGGAGTATAGAATATTTTAACATTAATGAAAGTTATTATGACGTAATACTGGCTTAGGCATAAATATTGTTCCAGCATAAGTTAAATTTATTGTTTGTATCAAAACAAACACATTTTTAAATTTATTTATTTTTAGCTATATTTTGGTAAAACAATCATAGTAAAAGTTAGCAATATTTGTGTTTTCAGTTTTTCGTATTTTACTTTTCAAAAAGGGATATCAAATAAATTGTAATAGCTATAGAGGTATATCACTACTAACAAAATGCTATAAAACTGTATCTAACATAAATTTATGAGATTGACGCCATATGCAGGGGAAATAGTGTGGACTTCGACATAATAGGTCAACAGCGGATCAGATCTTTACTACTCAGTAAATATTAGAAAAGAGTGTGAATACAACATGACGGTAGATCAATTATACATAGATTTTAAAAAAGACTATGACAAAGTTAAAAGAAACCAAGTATATGCAATTTTAGTAAAGTTCGGGATACCCAAAATACTAGTCAAGCTAATTGAGGTATGTCTGACTTATACGTGGGGCAATGTACAAATTGTATGTAGATTGTCAGACACTTTTGAAATATATAATGGACTGAAACTAGAAGATGCCATTTTCCCATTACTTTTTAATATAGCCTTAAATTATACTAATAGGGTAATGCGAGAGATTAGGGAAGGACTTGCATTAAACACTACAATGCAGCCGATTCAGCTTTGTTGGTCATAGTAAGGAAGCTATTGAAGAAATTCAGATATTTCACTAGAGACTAATAGAAGTGAGCGCTAAGTTTAAGATCATAAATAGAGCACAGATTGACAACGATAATTTAGAGATTTCTGCGAACAGCCTGTCATTTGACAGGATTTATGTGTTAAAGCATTTAGGAAAAAGTTTAACTAGCAATAACGATATTAGAGTGGAAATAGTAAAAGAATAGTCGGGAAATGCATAATATTACACAGTCAGTAAGTTGTTAACATTTCGCCTACCTTTAAGTAAACTAAAACTCAGAATATACAAAACAATAGTTTTGCCAGTTGTTCTCTATGGTTGTGAAACGTGATATATTAACTTAACTCAGGAAAATATATTTAGGGTGTTCGAAAACAAGGTGCTTAGAAGATGGTTTGGTCCAAAAAGGGATGATACTGGGGATTGGAGGAGGTTAAATAATGATAAGTTAGGCCTATATAATCTGTGCTCATCACAAGATTTTGTTAGAATAATCAAATCTCGTGGATTACGGTGGTTAGGACCTGCAGCGCGAATGGGAGAACCTAGAACCGTGTTTTCAGGGTATTGAGTGTCAAACCCAATGGGGAGACCTAGAAGAAGATGGGAGGATAACATTAGAATATACCTGAAAGATACAGGGTGTAATGATGTAGACTGTATATAATTAGCTCAAGATAGGGGAGTAATTTTTTAATTGCGGCAATGAACTTTCGAGTTCCTAATGACATAGAGTCAGTAAAGTAAAATTGTGTAGTAATAAGTTATGTTGTATGTAAAAACTCTACGATTTCGGTCTAAAGCGAAAGAACGACAAACAAATAAATAACAAGCCTTCTCAAGAAGACGAGGGGGAAACTAGCTGAGCAAGATTATTTTTTCCCTTCTCTCAGAGCACGCAATAATAACCCCACTTGCCCACTCTCTTTTTCAGACTTATAAAAACAAGGAGCAACTGAAATTGTACATAAAACAAGCAGTAAGTCTTCAACTGTTAAAATGAAAAGCACAAGCGTTGGTATTATACAATTATTAAGTACTGCGAAGGAGGAGGATAAAGAAGGAAGCACATTCACTGGGAAAAAATAATTAAAGTGTGTTTGTTTATATGATACGCATGAGGTAGAAACTTGACTTCATATAGTAACTTTACTTAAAGAAAGTTTAAATATATCACATCCACTTTTTGAAAAAGGTTTTTAAAATGCACCTATAAAAATGTGTAAGGTTGTTTACATTAGAACAAATTTAAATCTATGTGATTAATATATATTTTAATTACTTAAGTATGAAAATAAAAGAGTACTAGGTAAAAATTGATTTATTATAAAAATAACCAATAAATTGTTTCATTTTAACCATTGAATTTAGCATAATATGTTATGTATATAAATATATTATATGAAAAAGAATGCAATAATTAAAACCAAATTCCAGGATGTAAATAAATATTAACTTAGTAACAGTTTAGTTTAATAAAACATATTATTGATATAGTTAAATTTCTGACACAAAAAACAACATATTTACAGTGGCCCCAAAGCGAGCATAACTGTGTCTGAAGTGAACACAAATAATTTGAAAATATGTATGGTTGGTAAAAAAAAAAGTAATCTCTTAAACAATAGCTAATGTTCGTAGTGTTGGCAGAGAAAAATTGCAGCTTATAGAACTTATAAAGTTGAAGATGAATCGGATCTAGTTCTAGTTTGCTAATACTCTTTGCCAAGGGCAACGCCCAACAACATTCTTTTAGGCAATGTGCAGGACTACACTTTAAAGAGGATGGCCTAGCTTGCAGGAGTACTCATTAATAAGAACTTTTAAATGTATAAGAAAATAACAATAGAGCACGTATTAACATTTTTAAAAACAACATATATTGTATATTTATTACTCTGCTCTGAATGAAGGTGCATTAAGTAAATTAAAATAAAACGTTATGGTTTTATTACAACATTAAATAACATAACTCCGAAATAAGATGTGTAAGTAATGTTTTGTAGATGGCTAATAAAAGGTTAGGACGGGGTCAAGAACTCTTCCATTGGAATTATTGTAACGATATTCAAACCCAAAACAACGTTAACGTTCCAATGCAAATAACATTGCTTGAAACCTACCAAATAAGTTCAACTTACTCTCAAAATAGTGAAAGAAAAAATACATCCCGACAAATAGCGTTTTTATTTAAATAACATAATTGTTTTGTTGTTTTTGGGGCTTGAGATCATTTACAAAAATTATTTTGATATTTTACCAAACAAATGAGTTTCAAAATTATATGTTGTACATCATCGGTTAGCAAAACAAATCAATGAGAATAATTTGGTTTGAACGGTGTAGTTTTTTTTGTACCGTGTTCTACAATCTGTTCTGGTTATACGCAAGTACTAATTACGCTACTGAGTTAGGGATAAGGAAGGTTAAGTTTTAGAGGAAGCGTACTCGCATTTGCGTGGAGAGAGGCAAACCATTTAGGGAAAACCACTCTCAGTACACCCGACCGAGATTCAAGCCCCGATTTTCCCGTCATCGGCAGTCAAGTCTATTGATAGAGTGACGCCTTAGGGCATGTGACCACAAAACCAGGATTGATCAGTGTAGTTAATGAGTCATGTGTTTAAAGTAACCAATCTTCGAAAAGTAGAATACTTACTATTCGGACTTATTATTGATGACACTACACGTGTAAACACATTTAATTCACGTGAACGCGAATTAATTTACTGTTTTCTCAATAAATAACGAAGAATATAATTAATTAAAATGCAAGTTATTTAAATTTAAATATATTTTCTATATATAAAGCATCATATTTATTTTTTCACTTTAAGGCTATTTTCTCTACAGTTCGATTTACACTAAAATAGTAGGACCGAAGAAGGTAAAATTTGGAGGAAATGTACCTGCATTTGGGCGGAGGAAGAAAGGAAGACAATTTAAGAAATTTCACCCCCAGTATACTCTACCAAGATTCTAACTTTAACCTCCCCGCCACTTGTAAACAAGGCCAGTGTGCTTGATACTTGATAATCAAACCACGTGCCCACCAGCACGCGTAACCGCCACTGACGGGGATGTCAAGAGTACACATATCAATTGAGTGCAGTATGGGTGATTTTTCGAATGTGATTTTCCCATCCCTTCTGCTAGCGAATGCGGAAGAATTTTCTTTAAGATCTCATAACGCGGCCAATTAACTGGGATATTAGATACAGGATTACGATTATAATAGAAAAGTATCTAATTGCGATTTTATTTACTAACTAATTAAATAACAGCGAAACTGGGATCAGTTTTTTTAATCTCAAATTTTTCGAATAATAGATTCAACGATTTTGTTTAAAATTGATATCTAAGGAGTATTTTACATGGCAAATAACACTGATTACTTGTATTTTTGGTAAAAAAAAATTCGTTAAGTGTGGTTTATTAACAAGTAATTATTGAAAATTCAAAATATTTTGATAATTGCTCTGATGATTTTGTTTAAAATATATATCTGGGGAGTTTTTGACGCGCGAAACAAATATATAAGGTTTCAATAATAATTTTAACTTCGTATAAATTGTCTAAATATATAAATAATACTTAAACACACCAGATAACTTGTAATTTTGAATAAACACAAAATAACACCAAAAAGTGAGATTTAAAAAACTAAATTTAACTATAATAAAACCATTTTTACGGTTCTCCACTAATGATAGATTTTTTAAATATAATATTTTAAGAAATGGCTCTAGCCAATTGGTTTTAAATGGGTATCTGTTACTTTTTTTTATATTATAAATGATTATAAATATTTGTTTTTCTTTTTAAAAAAATTGATAGTAGTTTACTCATGAATGATTCTTGAAAATTTGAATATTTTAGAAAATAACTCTAGCGATTTTGTTCAAAATTTATATTTGAATATTATTTTATATGATAATAATTAATGCTGATTGATTTGTCTAAATTTTATTAATTTAGGGGTAGTTTACTCATGAAAGGTTTGTAGAAAATGTGAAATATCTTGAAAATGGCCTTTAATAATGAGTTCAAAAATTTTATTTGAGAATAATTTTTCACAATTAATAAGAATATATAGTTTACTATAGCAAACATAAATTATTTGAATGTTAGTTTACAAATAACTCATGTTTGAAAATTTTGTTCCAAACTTTGTTTATTTATGAGAAATTTTGTACGATTGTGTCATACCATTTATTTTTTAAATGGATGGTCTCAATTACATTGTTTTATGATGAATAATCCAGGTTGTCTGCCGATATGTCACCTGATTATAAATGTATTACAGGCTCTTAAGCTACCCTACTTATTCTTGCTAATATTTTAATTTGTTAATAGCTCATGTGTTGTAAGTACAATTAAAAAATAAATGATTTAGACACATGATTAAAACATCTTTATAAAATAGTGACCTGAGGACGTCTGTGAAAATGAAACAATATTCCCATGTTGTATATTGTCGTCATAAAACAAAAGCTCTTCCCACCAATGAGCAGCCATCCCTCCCTTCGTTTGATATGTGATTGTTTCGTTTAGAAACGCGATTTAACAAAACTGTGTCCTATATGTCACTCGACACATTTATTACAGTCATTTTTCAACTAGAGACAAATCGGATTTGTACGACCAACATTTTAGTTTGAGGAATATATGTTCATAAACTAAAAACAAAAAGTTTAATTTTGGACTCTTGGAACTTGATGGCAAAATGGATTCCACAACTTGTTGAAACCAAACAGACGCGAGTTTTATAATTCAATAAACGGTGAGAAAAAAGACATACTTTGGCTGTTTGATATTTAATCGAAGATTTTACATTAAACTTTATGTGTGTGCACACGTTTTAAGTTAAGAGTAATATATTCTTCAAATTGAAAAATGACAACTGGACACGGGAATTTAACCTGGGACTTTGGCTTAGTAATCATATGTTCTCATCACTGAGCTATTCATAGTTTAAGGTAGGGTCTGTGATGTGCATTCGGAAATTGTCAGCTACATATGAGCGCTCAATTAAGATCGCGAGCTAACAGTTAACGCAGCAACCTTTGACTCAAAGAGTTGTGGGAACTACTACTGGATATCAGTGGTAAGAGCATTGGTGTACTAAGTCAAAAGACCCGGGTTCAATTTTCGTGTCCAAGTGTCATTTTTCAAATTAAAGAATCTGATATTTATATAGGGCTATAACCGTAACTAACAACTATAATAGCTTGGATATTTTATCCATAAAGAGTAGTGTTGTATTCTTGTAGGAAGAAAATATTAGAAAATTACATATATATATATATATATATAGGGTCAATAATGATAACATTTTAATTTATTATTATTAGTATCTATGTAAATCAACAGTTTCAAATAACATGTATTGACGTGTAAATATATATAATAAATTGTTTTAGTAAATTTTATGACTGTAAAAAAAGTTCTCTCCTATCTAAATCGGACTGTATATAATGAAACTCGGAGGATGAGCGTGAATTTTAAAAGTGCTGCAATTCTTTATTCACAAGATGTGCTAGCAACCTTGTAGGCAGTAACGGGGTATTGTAAGATTAATAGCCTGCTAACCAGGTAACCCTGTGCCAGATAGACTGGTGCTTGCACCGGTTACCTACAGGTGCTCGGCAGGCGCGGATTCAGGGGGGTCAAAGAGTCAGTTGGCCCCCCCTGTGAAAGTTAGAAAATTATCATAAAATACAAAATGAAAGTTCAAATTTTAGAAAGAAAATCCAACACAGATAAATTATACATTTTTTTTATCTGTCTACGCGCAGACACCTCTTAATCCGGGTCCCCACGTGCTTTATTCATTCATGATTAATCAATGTTCGATATGACTCACGCAGGTGTGTAAAAATATTCGTTTTCATGTACGAATATTTGTCGTGCATAGCGAGTAGCCAACATTGTTCCGCATAGAGACGGTAGAATATCACACATCAAAGAAGACTAATAATCACCCGAGAGCAGTTCATCCACGAATACAGAATATAGAGTATGTGTGGACAGCAGGAGCGGCGGAACTGTGGGGGACTCTGCCCCCTGGAAATAACTTGCCCCTCCCTGGAATAAATTGCCCCCCTAGATATATTTCAAATCCTCTGGTATTATCGAATATGACCCTGAAATATGGCCTTAAATCAAACTCCAAATGAGTTCTGGATGCATTATATTGTCAAAAATTTGCCAGAGAAGACCGCTTATAATAACTACTAGACTAGAGGCATCTAACTGGCAGAAAATTTCAGGGGAGGAAAGCTCTAAATAGCTTCCACGGTCATTCAAATTTCAAAAATGTCTAGAAGAGAACAACTCCAGATAGCTTCTAAATGCATGTCATTTTGAAATATTTTCAGGCGAGGACTACCTCAAATAGCATAGTTTCTGAAATAATTCAATTTTCAAAATTCTGTAGGTTGAAGACCACTTCAAAGATTATCTTCTAGAGGTATCTAACTATCGTAAAAAATTAAGTTGAGGATCACTCTAAAAAGCTTTATGGTACATCTAAATTTCAAATATTTCTGGGTAAGGAACACTTAAAATGGCTTATAAAATAATCTGATAAAAAAAATAATCAAAGCGAATACTACTCATAGTTTCTAGAATGAACCATTTTCGAAAAAATTTGTTGAAGGAAGGCCACTCTAAATAGTTTATATAAATTATCTGATTCTAAAAAATTGGGGAGGATGATAACGGTTTAAAATATAAATAAGATTAAATATGAATCAGAAACTATTAAATGGCTCTAAACAGAAATCTAACATTGTAAGTAACCATGGTATTTATAATTATGACCCCCCTATGAAAATTATCAGGATTCGCCCCTGGTGCTCGGGGTGGCTGTGTGGACTGGTATGACTCCGTTAGACTACTTTCGTTATAGGTACTAAGTAGAACACAGTGCTGGGTTCCCAAGCCCACGTCACGAGCTTCTCTCGAGGCGGCGGCCCAGCAATGGGTTGGACTTTGCGGAGTAGTTTGTTTAACCGAAGAGTAATGGCGTTGGCAGCGTGGTGGGTTTCGGGCCTTCGGGTCCGGGCTCCTGGGGTTCTGGGCCACCAGGCCTGGGCCTCACTGTTCGTGCGGTGAGCCGTTTTAGAGCTCCGATGCTAACCTGGACAGTTAGTAGTGCATGGGCTAGAACATGGGCACCTCCACTCGCACGCATGCGGAGTGGGAGATTACTTTCCCACGAGCAATAGGCGTAATCTTCTGTGAGCGGAAGTAAATAGCTCCGGTTACCACCCTGGATAGTTGGGAGGCACGAGTCCCCAGTGTCGGTACCACCAGTGACTGACTGGTAGGAGGGGGGGAGGAGTTAATTCTCGCCTCCCCTGGTATCTGGCCTGAACCGGACCAGCCCATCCTTCGGGGTGAGGGGGTTGTAGCTAAATTATCCGGTACCGACCTAGAAACTGCCCTGGACCACAATGGCCAGGGGTGCGTGGGAGCTGTGATAGCTTAAATACCACAAGCATGTACTTCATATATATAACCAGGTATTAAGGAATATGGTGAGAGTCACCGCTGGTACAATAACAGCTTCTTCCCTTGTCTTGGAACGTTAAGGGTCCGTGGGACAGTAAGATTCGTCCATGTTGGATCTTGAGGACCGATGGGAGTGTTTTCCTGATAATTTTTTTTAAAAAATATCAGTTGAGTCGATTAGGAGACGCGTTACGCTTGTGTGTGTCTCGACGGGCTTGCGCCAAGGACGCTCCCGGGTCAACTCTTGGGAGTCAGGTTTTTGTGAATCTTTTATCAACACCTCACGTTAGTCGCTCGGGTATTCACCGCAGGCCGAATTAGTATAATAGAAAAAGAGGCGTGATAATCAATAGTAATTATATTACATCAAGTACAAATCAATTAATATTGCGACTTTACCACAATCAGTTGATGGCCACTCTCACACTAACCAAGACACGTGAAGTGTATTAAAGGAAATAATAGAATTCAACCAGTATAATATATAGTAATTTAAATATATGATTTCGTTAGTTAATTTAACACACTGGCTAAAGATTTGGTGCAAGTGAATAGTAAATAAGAGTTTAAATTAATGATGTTTTATTAATTTAACAAACAACGCAGCCACTATACTATCACTACAAACTAGAGATTGAAAAAAAAATTCATTCCATGTTGACTTAATTTCATTTGTGAAGCCATTATGATCATATACAGGCTGGCCACGAAAGCAAGTGTGTTAACTGAGGTCCGCTTATGCACGTAGCTGGGCTAGAGTGGAGATATAAAACAAAATTCCCATACACCTGATCCAGTGTCGGGTTGAAAACCAAAGTAGTCAATTAACTATCAATAATAATATTAAAGTTTAAATAAAATGTTAAAGAATTAGATGGTGGTAAATATGTTACAAATTGGCGCTCAAAAACGAAAGATGTGTGTTTTTGTGACTATTGGATTGTGTTTTATATAGTTTCAAAACATCGCCCCAACACGTCCTAGGAATCAAAATTAAGAGGAAAGACTTTAAAATAATAATGTTAAACGAGTTTATGAGAGTTAATTAATTTCGCTGCACTAAGCGAATTATACTAATTAACGTAATATCATATTTTTCAAAATAAGACTATGTTAAGAAATTAGAGACCGTTTCAGCGTCAATTTATCATATTAATTTAATATTTTTGGGAATAATTTGTTATAAAAGAAGTAGCGAGAATAACTGACTATGTAAAGTTATACAGGCATAACCTGGCACTTTTCAAATGCCACTTTGCTTCGAACTTGAAGCGCTTGTTTCGCAGATGCGACATGACCCCTCACATTATTATACTTTGATTTATATGCTTATACTTTTACGAAACTTAAGACCTACAGTGTTTATTTTAGTTATAAATTTGTTATTTACGACATTTAGGTCCGTATTTGACGATTTCAGTGCATTGCAAGCTTGAATAAGTGTGCGTGGGTGTGTGGGGGAGGGGTTGGGGGTGCAGTGCTTCGAGTTATGACAGTGGTCTAAAACCTATCCTGTCGTAAGTGCGGGTTTATGCCTATACCATTCTACGTGCGTTGCCGGTTTTTAAAATAATTTTCAAATTAATTTTTAATGAAATTAAATATGAAATGGGGGAGGGGGTGGGGGTGCAGTGCTTCGAGTTATGACAGTGGTCTAAAACCTATCCTGTCGTAAGTGCGGGTTTATGCCTTTACCATTCTGCGTGAGTTGCCGGTTTTTAAAATAATTTTCGAAATAATTGTCAAATTAATTTTTAATGAAATTAAATATGAAAAATCAAGCTTATCTGTTCAATTAACTACGCTTTATTTTTTACATATCCCCGATGTAACACTTTTTCAGAGAATAGCCGGTCAAAGCATTGACATTTTAGACTTTAAAATATATCTTGGCGGCGCAGCAACTGAAATACTAGATTGTTCAGCATGGCTGCTCCATAGAAGACAGCATAAAAGGAGTTTCCAGGAGATGTTATAAAGAAAAACAGTCTCAGAGGCGCCAGAAACGTGCGCGTATACCGGCTTGAGCTTTTAATTACAACTTGAAACACACGCTTCTGAGGGTTCATCTAATTTACACCACCACAACAGGAGAGCTCCCTGCAAGATACAAACAAGAACATTCTCCCCCATACTCAACATCAAGAGTGAATTTTGGCCTTTAATAAAAAAAGTTAAAACAATCAAACTAATATAGTTGTACAAATTTTTCCTAAGCTTCATGTTTTTAATTGAATAGTATTATTATTAAAGATAAATAAACGTAATATATACTGTAATAGAAGTTTATTTTTATTTTCTTGCAACCACTAGGAGAAAGGAAGTATTGTGATAGTAAAAAACTAATTCGAGATTTTATGGCTGTCGACATTAAATGACAACACCCCCCTTTCCCCGAACCCAATAAAGCTGTTTTTGCAATGCCACTTGTCTGTGTGTGTGTGTGTGTGTGTTAATCAGCCTAGAGTCGTAACCATTTTGCCCATCAGTCTAGAACTTAATATCTAGGGATTTCATAAGAACCCCCAGAGGTGTTTAAGGATTTATCTACCTAGCCCTAAAATTAATGGCGTGTACTTAAGAGCAAAAAGTTAAAAAAAAAAAATTCTAAATGGGATTTAACGATTTTTATTAAACTTTGATAACATCTCCGCAACTCTTTGAAACACAAAAAAACTTATCGTTGCAAAGTTGTACGATTATTAAAGTTTTTAAAAAAACTTTTATTTGAAATACATTTTTATTAAATCAATTAGAGTATTGTTTCCGAATCTTAAGCATATACATTTTTATGTGGAGTGCTGGAAGCTGAAAATTTTCAGAAGTAATACACTCCGGATGATCAGAAACGTCTTTAAATTATAAACTCTAAATAGGCGAGGACTCTCGAAAGTTACAAAACTAATAGAAAGAATAAACTACTTCTTGGTGAGTTAAAAAAATTGTAAATTGAAAAAGGAAACTGAAAATCCCTTAAAATGAAAAAACACAAATTTCAAATGTTATCGGGAAAAGGGTGAATTAGTGTAATGATTAAATTGTTAAAATTTGGAGAAACCTTGGAATATATCAGCAATTTAAAATAAACATAAATTGTTGACAGCGCGGTTAAATGCTACGCCCTTTGGAATAACGGAATCATTAAAACAGATTTTTGTGGGATATGCAAAGATTATTAACGACATCATTTAAGGTAGGAGGGATGATAATTTGAGAAAATACAACCGCAATAGTGGGGATAGAAGATGAAAAATCTAATGACAAAAATTTTATGATATTATGTTGAAAGCTGACGCAAATACTCTTGGCAGAGTGTAACTAGTCAGCCATCATACAGCTGATTGATAAGAAGACCCTCGTTGTGACGCCATTTTAGTACCCAGTTACCTACATGTGGTCATCTCTGGTTTGATGATAAAGCTCATCTTCTTACGTTGTCTCGTCCACGGCAGTCAGTATCGGTAGAGCATCTCGGGGTTAATTAATTAATGGTGGGGGTAGAGGTATCCAGTCGATTTAAAAAGATGTTGTTTAGTTGAATTAGAAGTTTTATTTTAACACATGATTTACATATTATGATCCAGGATATTTAATTTAAAAACACGAAATGATTTTGCCATGGCTAAAGATAATTTAGCCACCTGGTCTACCTCTCCTATCTCCCATCTCGAGACTCTACACGTCTTTACGCTATACGTGCTCAACGCTCAGTATCTGCCTCTACCCTTCGCGTGCTAATAGAAAAGTGACCGCATCTGACGCTTTCCTTACAGATAAGGTCAAACACAGACGCTAAACCAAAAGCACTTATTGGCCAGTAGTCCGCGCCAAAACCTCCCCCTCCCCTGAAAGGTTGCACGTGCAAGAACAGGTGCGTCTCCCAGCTTCCGGGTAAAGCTATTGATACATTGCACGAGGCATAAAATGAATAGTAAAAGTAATAAATTTGGATGACTCGAATATTCCCACAAAGACTTTAAATAATGAAAAACTATTAGATTATAAATTTAAAGGCCTGAAAATGAAGTTAATGAATTGAAATTTGAAACATATATTGCTTACAACTTTGGTTATGATTTACATAACTTATAATTACCATAAAACCCCACACTTTCTTATAATTAACCATTTGATAGTAATAAAGATAATTAAATTAGGCCTAGATGAATGGAAAAGAACAATGTATTTATCAGTTTAGTACTCTCAATAGCTTGAGTGTATTAATATGTAAACTAAAGGAAAAACTAATATAATTTTATGAATGAAAGTTGAGAGCTAAGGGTCTAAAACCCTGACCACTTTACAAGAGCATCAAACCCCGACCCCCGGCTTCCACACAACGGTGAACTTTCGCTATCCAAAAAAATAGAGTAGATTTTAGAAAAAAATTAATGATTTTATAAAATTTCCAAACGTAGTTTTAAAACGTTAATAAAAAATGATAAATGTTTGTCAGTGTCAAAATGTCTGGTTTTATATTTATGGGGTTAAAATCTCGGCTAGATGTAATAAAGTTTATTTTTACAAAATAGTTTCTTACCCTCTCACCCCGCAAACGCAAATACACTTACTCTAAAATTCTATAGTTTTCTCCTTGCCACCACATTGGTGTTTAATATTAGAATCCCGGACAGGTAATAAATATTATGTGGATAAAGTACGAGAGACAGCGAAGTGATCACCATCATGCAATCCTATCTTGTACAAATCAACGGTTGCCACTATGTTTCTGCAGTTGTGGTTGACAAAATATAGACAATATTGCACTAATAATGGTTAGACCTGTCTTCGAAAGGCACAATTTCAAATTTAACACTAAGTTTGTCCCTTGTTGTTTTTTATAAAGTTTTCAAAACATGATGTTGCGTAATTTTTGTACATAGCTTTGTTTCGGATTTGGCATTCTCCTTAGGCCAAAAATACATATAGCTCCAGCCACGTGTGTGCTGAATCTCTCTTGGGGTCACCCATACCCCTCCCCCGGTGCAAAAATATTTTACATATATAATAATTAGTCCACAGCCAGACGCTTTTTCTGCGCGTGCGCGCCCGCCATCTTTGAAATGTTGGTGGAGTTGCCACGTTTTACCGCGGCGCACAGCTCCATCCCCCCCTACAACACATTACACTCAGCCCTACGAACTACAATGTTAAGTTAGTGCGCTTATTATTACATTCCCTGATATCCTCAACGGGTAATTCACCCCCACGCCGACAGCACAATGCAATCTAATAGCGGTTCGTTACCGTATAAGCGTGGGTGCAACAACTACGCAAATCCTAGTGTTTGGGTAAACAAAATCAAATGATCGTGTAGAGGACTAAACAGTTATTGGTATAAAACTACACACGGTCCTTATACAGATGTAGATTACTAGGTAATCATTTAGGCTCTGTTGTGCTCGTAAACATTAAGTAAATGAACAACTTGATTTCACTCGCTTCAGTAGCCGAATGGTAATCGAGATTTTAAAATAGAATGATTGGTTTCGTTAATAGCTTCTTTCGAATGTGATTATTTATATCAACGTCATTCTCTAAACTGTAAAATATTGTATTGGTGTGCGTTATAAGTTTCTAAAATACGTTTCTAATCAAGTTCTAAGCAAATGAAATGTTAAAATAAAGCCACTCTGCTAAAAAAGCGAGCTCTTGAGAATACATCTTATGGCCAATTAACGGGGAAACTAAACCTTGATTTTTATAAACCAACATTGATTGAAAGTCAGTAAAATGGTATATTGCATAACTATGTTTTATTTGTTTTGTTTTTTAATTAAAGTTATCAAAAGCTTCCAAAAATAATCCTCATAGATTACTGTATAATGTAATTTAGTAATTAAACGGACTGAGATTATAAATACAAATGTAATATTTTTATTCACGCTATTGTGACAATATGAGTAATGAGTAAACAATTTTCAAATAACGGGATTCCTTTGAAAATCAGACTGTAGATACACTCATTCTTATAACTGAACCACTAGTAAGACACAGTGGTAAGAAAAAAAATTACACTCGAGCAAGAACACGTAAGGAAATGCGGTTTTCTGCTTTCATTTGTACCGTGTTAAGCTCTTACACTCGAAATACTTTTTCTAAGTCCTAAAGACATAGTTTTATATATTAGGGAATAATGACTCCCTAAACGGTATGAACATGTTTAAGATCTTTTTATGGCTGAAATCAGGTTGTCTGACGTTTTATTCAATGACCTAGTTACGTCAGTTACACTTATTTCTTTTTTATTGTATCTATTTATGGTGCGCAACCTGTGGAAGCACTACTTGTTCGTAATGGCCCGCGGGGATAGTGCTTTGTCTGAGGCCCATTCAGGCACCGTTTGTATTAAGTAAAACAAATATTGTTTGTACTATTTATTGTGTGTCCAAGTTAGGGTGGAAGTATAAACATACTATTGAATGTCCAGGCAGTACTTATTAGGAATTGACCGGCCATAGTAATCTATCCGCATAGATGACTGATAAGTGATAGCTTGCCATTTACTATTTGTAAAATGCTGGTTCCTCTTCAAGGAGATTATTCTTAAGTTTTCGTAACTCTCCATGGAGTTAACTCAAGCTAGCTAGCTTATATAACTTTTTTTTATTATTTAGCACCGCGTCTTACTATCCGTTCGGGTTATACGCTTTAAGTACTAATTACGCTAGTGGATATATAACTATCCTTATAGTAACTCTATAAAATTAGGATCAAATACGCCTTATTTTCATTCATTATAATTTCACTATTATTCATGAATAGGCCTTTCAGATTTTAGTCTGGGATCAGCTATGCTGGATTGTCTTTATGTATTGTGGCTTAGCCTTAAATTAATATTTGTTGCCTATTTTTTTACTGCCGCTATGTGAAGCAGGCGCTCCTTCGTGGGAGAATGAGCGTTAATCCTCATTTCTAGAGTTGCTAAACTAAACTATATGTTCAACCTTACTTCTGTTAGCTCCTAGACATCGAGGAGCTAATTTATATTCCTGCCTATCGGGAAGTATACGACTATGATAACGGAATATAGTTATCTTTAATAACAATGGACTGTTTGATCTGATATATATTTAAAACGCATGAAATTCTATTTCTCTTGTTTACATTTAAATAAACTGACTTGTTATAAGTGTATATTTCTCTTACGTCTAATCCTGCCCAAGCCTTCATGTTATAGATTCGTAATTGTAATCGTCACTTCTTCTACATGATAGGAGAAGCCAGGATTCACATTTGACAACAGTGAACTTTGAATCAGTTTAAAAGTATTTACATTTTAACACGATTATTTTTTAATTGTGTCATTTTTTATCTGGTAAATCTTTTTCAATGGTCTCACTCAGTTCCATTGTTTACTAAAGTAGAATACAGAAAATCGCACAACAATGTTAAGTCTGGTTCGAGCTGTGTCTAAGTTAGGGGCCGTCTTAAATTTCGTAAGGTTTTTTCGTCTCTACCATCACTATATTACGTTGTTTTTTACGATTTAGTAGATTATTTTAATAGTTTAATTACTTTCAAACCTGAGAATTGGAAATAAAAAAGCGTGTCATATGACATTTTTGAATACTTTAATTGTATTAAAAATAGATATAGCACATAAGTAAATTAAATATAAGTGAAACTTTATAATTTTTATATTTAGTTTATGACCAAAAAAATATATTTTATTTTAGAATTTGTTTCACTAAACAGTGATTAAAAAACCTTAAGTAGTAAGGATTACTACACCCCCCTTCCACCTCGTAAGAAAACGTACTAAAATACTGAAACCACCCTCCTTATCACCCAATTTTTTAATGTAATTTGTAATTCAAGGGCGGCCCCTTAGGTGTTATCCGGGGGTGAGACACGCTCTTAAGAGCCTGTTTTTTTTCCCAACGATCAACAACCCCAACCATCTTTTTTTCACCCATCTTTGTGGACTAGGCAGAACAAAAGCTCCACCCACTCGACACGAAGGTGCCGCTGACAAATGAAATGAAACAAATGACGCGTCTCGGCTTTCGCATTTCATTAGTCTTCATGAGCGACGACGGTGTTTCAATAAATCATGGACGTCCAAGTCAGCAATGTTACGACATTTCGGAAATTGTACCTGTCCGCTGAATAGGATTTTAACATTTACACAAGTATAAATGGGGAAAACTTCACAACTACAAACTTGAAGATACTTCATTTATAAGTTCCCAATTTAAAATTATCGCACTCAAATATAATTTAATCAAACAAGAAATTTATTTTTTAGGGGTAAGTATTAATTTTTGTACCACGTCTTCAAGGTTGTTACCAGTTTCTTAATACAAATTTTTCTGTATTTTGCAAGGTTTTCGGAAAGAGTTCTCAATTTTTAGACACTTTTGAAAGTAATTAGGGCAATAAAATATTATTTTTTATACATTGAGTGAACTGACTGGTGTGTACTCAGGCAAAAAAAAATCCCAATATTTGACTAGACGGAGGTAGTTGAAAGTTATGGGCCTACATTACTTATATTTATCCCTTATCCTTACCTTATCACATGTGCTTGCTGGGGAGTCATATTTATTGGTAATGTTGCATTCCTCAAGAGTGAACAATTATTGTTGAGACAAGTTTTTAAAAAAACACTTGATTTTACAAGTGTATACAAGTATTGAAAATAAAAAAGAGATATATTATATGTTAAGCGCTTAAAATAAATTGACCTTCCAAATAAACAAGTGAAGTGGATTATGTCGGCACTCGCTAGCGTTTTAAATAGAGATTATGGTGGATATGTTAAAATGTTTAGTCACTCGTGAATTTGAAATAAAACCTAAGTGTAACTGTTAAACATTTATTCTAAGGATACAGGTCAAAATTATATCGTTAAGTTAGAGTTGGGTCTCTCTGATAAATATGTTAGAGGCGGAAATTTGTTTACATTTAAAGTAATGATAGTTCAATAATTTCATATTTTGTTTATAATATATGGTACAACGCAATCGTAGAACTTTTTCATATAGTATATTAAAAGATTAAAACCAAATTTTAAAGTAAAAAAAGTGTTTAGTAAACTATCTCTAATCAAGTTTTCGTCAGAAAAACAAACATATCTTGTCAATCTTAAAAAAGACTCTTCGTATATAAATTTTAAACAAAATTGTTTCAACTACTAAAATAATCAGTTATTAGTAAACCACCCTCAAGTTATTTACATTTGTAAAAATAAAATATAGTATACAGGAGTGGGCAAAAGTCATAGTAGGATTTAAACGAGGCATCATGAAGTGAGTAATGGAGGAATATATTTTAAAATAGCGAAAGTATATGGAATAAGATATGCCAAGTAATTTAATGAACATCATATATCTCATTTCTGGAATATTATGCCAGGTAGGTGTCCACCGTCACGCGTAACACACTCCTACAAGCGGCGGACGAAATCTTGCATCACACGACCCAACATTTATAAGGGGATGTTGCGCACTGCAGTTTGTATGCGAGCCTTCAGCTCAGCCAACGAACACCTGACTCTTGAACCCCCACAGGAAGAAGTCCGGAGTGGTTAAATCCCGTGGCCGCGCTGGCCAGTAAATGCACCCAAATCTGGAAATAAGTCGACCGGGAAAAGCACCTTGCAAGACCGTCATTGACTAGCAGGGAGTGTGGGCTGTTGCCCCATTTTGTTGAAACCACAGCGGTGGCAGGTTTCGGGTGTCCAGCTCCAGAAGAAACAACTCGTTCAAAAGCGGGGCGTAGCGATTGCTGTTAAGATGCAGCGGGAGTTGATTTCAAAACAGCATTTTAGTTATCAAGTCTGCCACAGTATTTCAGAGCGTTAGTAGTTATTTTCTAGATTGGGATTTGTTTTCGTTGAAGAGGAAATAAGGGGAAATTTATTTTTCAAAGCAACCGACGAGAAATTATTAGTGAAAGAAAACAACCAACACGGCTTGCAAAGGATTATTTCGTGGATTGCAAACTAAAACTAACAGTAACAAACTTTAGCTGTGTGTGTGTGTGTGTGTGTGTGTGTGTGTGTGTGTGTGTGTGTGTGTGTGTGCGCGCGCGCGCGCGCGCGCAGTCCTCGCGATCTAGCGCTACTCTCGTTTTAGACTTGACTGACAAGTACGGAAAGATCGGGGTTCAATCCCGGTCGGGTGCACTTCCTCAATTTACACCTATCTCAGTCCTTACCCATTAGCGTTGTAGGCGTATAAAGGTGCGTATACATTTCGAACCACTCGTGAACCGTTCGTTGAAATTATTTTCACAACAAACTTCCAGCTATCCATGGGAAAGGAAGGAACCAACCGCGAACCACCAGCAGTCGTTTGTTATCGGTGCGTGTATTTGCAATCATGTCTTCGCACGAAGAAAATTACGCGATTTTGGTGATGAGCTATGCTACTTTAGTGTTGGCTAGTTTTTGCCAGAAGAAGAGGAAACAACGACGTTGGTGGAACATTGACCTGTATAAAAACGCACTGGTACGGAGCTTATGATGGACTTGAAGTCACAAGAAATAAGAATTTCACGTGAATGTCGCCTTCTGATTTTGAGAATCTGCTGCAGAAGACTGGACCACATATTTCCGCGTTCCAATCTCCGCTCAAGACAGGTAAGTAGCTACACTGTGTGTGCTAGTATACACTGTTGATCGAACTTACAAATTTTATTTCTTTATTTATGTTACGAATTTTATTTAAAATCTTTTTTGAGATGGTCCTTATATTTAGGATCCCAGAGTAAAGATTTGGTATTATAAATATCAATCAGTTTAAATAAATTTTCCTCTGGCCACTCCATAATAAAATAAAATACGGTAGAACAAAATCAATAGGTACAAAATTAGAAGATGGAGGCTGGAGGTTTGCGAGCAGAAAGAAAAACAACGAACTACACACGATGCCGTTCCAATGTGAACTGAGAACGCCTTTGTGTTCGTCAGAAAAACCGACAGGAGGCGGATCGCCACGAGCGGTTCACAAGCAGTTCATTCGGCGCTCCAAACCCCGTCCCAATCATGAAAACTTGCAACTCGCGAACGGTTCGGCTCGCAGATGTATAAGAACCTTAACCCTTCATATTAACTTATAGTTTCAATAAGGGGAATTTATCTCTCACCTACTATTAAAAGCACCACTCCGAGCATCCTCAAAGAAATCTGGGCCGATGATGTCAAACGCTGGACACGCAACACTGTCAAACGTTCACTGTGGAGTGGTTTTTCATGCATCTGGAGTGGGTTCACCGGTCTCCAATATCGGAAATTATGCTTGTTAACGTCCCCACGCCTGGTAGAGTCTATATCTTAGGCATGCGCACACAGCAAAGCTCATAGCTTATGATGCGCATACAGCATGTCAAGTGAAATGGCATATCTTTGTTTATATACTGTTTCTATTTTGAAATATAAGTTACGGATAATACATTATATTAACATTCAAAATATGTGTAACGAATAACAATTTTTTTACATCCATTACTGTTCCCAGCCTATGGGCTGGGTCGGTTTTTATTCAAGCCATATATTTTCCGTTACCGGCTTGTTAGGCCTGTCATAGCTTCATAATCCTTAAAATCTGACAAGACTAGGACAGGCACAACATCCAGTCCCCGACCGTTTATTTATCAATGTGAAAGGGTAAACACATTCTTTCGTCAATGATAAATGTTCGGCCGTGCCGGGAATCGAATCCAGGACCCTTAACTCAGTAGGCGGACACACTACCGACTGAGTTAAGGTGTGGGGTTGTAATGATTAACTATCAAACATATAAAAAATATAATTTATTTTATTCTATCTTCTATATGTATTAATAAAACGAAAACGAAGAGTTTGTTTGTCATGAGTATTGCGCGATATCTACCGCACGTAGAGGACTGAAATTTATAAAACTAGTTGCCGCTGTGCACAAACATGTGCACCTCGAAACAGGATTTTTAAAATTTGGATTTGATATTTTTTAATTTATTAAAAACTGGATCGGAAAAAATAACATGAAGAGATTTTTTTTTCTGTTTGAAACAAGTGTAAAAAAACGCTGCCAGGAATATACACGCAATCAATCGCGTGGTTACCTCGGGCAACGCCGGATACTTCTTCTAGTACATTATAAGGTGGAAGTTAAACTGAATTTACTTACTTCAGGAATTATATCAACAAGTTGACCTTCCTAAAATATCAAACATATCTGCATCAGTGGTCACGCGGATCAAATGTCAAGCTCGACTAGTCTGGTTTGGCCTTGACGGAGAGGTTGGAATTAAAATTCCGGATATAGAGGGTGGTTCTCATTACAAGGTTTCTCATTTTTCCTTCACGTGTAAATCGTCTATAGATTTTACCTTCCTAAGCTCTACCCCACTGGTGCAATTAAATTCAGACACACCGGACGGGTAGTAAGATTTTGTGAAAAAAAACTAAGCGCGTTAAACACGAACTTAGGGAGTTTTAGTGATAGTGAAAAACTGCTTTGTTTATTTTTAGATTTAAAGATTATTTTAAGATCTTGCTGTTATCGTGTTTTTCGAATTTTCCTTCTGGGAAGATTATCCTAGGTTATCGGTAAATGTGTTTTGACTATTTATTTTAGTTGATTTTTATTTTGTGGCGATCCCTTTCTCCTTTGTGTGTAAAGGAAAAATTAGGTAAAAAGAAGATAAAAAACTAGAGGAAGAAGTCCAACAAAAAACGTTTACAAAACTATAAAAAAACATAATCTTGTATAATCAAAATTGTTGATGGCGAAGAACCTTGACGAGACACTCGGAAGCAGAATTATTGATCGCTCGTTAGGAACGGGTCACACTCCCCACCTCTCTTTCTCTAGCCAAAACTTCACCCTGTAAACCCCGTACCCCTCCTTAACCGACACTCAACCATAGCACAAACAATGGTCACAACTTTCATCCTGCTCACAATGTCTTCACCCTTCCCTTCTCTACTCCTTCAAGAGAACATTATTGTCTTTGTCCCTACCTATCCGAGTGTTTGCCCGGCTCCTATATTTTTGCTCGCACGCTAAATTAAGGAATAATTCATAGTTGGGAGAGAGCTCCCTCTCTCTCTCTATCTCATTATTGCCTTCATCCAACCCTTTAGTTATCCAAGTCTCAAGTCGGGGATGGAACAACACATCGCTCGGACTATTTCTAATTAAAGGAGGGCGCTCTCCAAGTCCACGTCAGTCAAACGCACCCGTTTATGTCATAACCAGGGCCCGGGTTTCGATGACATGTCATTTTTTTTTTCACATCACAGACAATGTTCATGTGTACATAAAATTCTGTTCGTGATTCCCTTGTTGTGGAAACGATGATTTATAGGTTATTATTATTTTATCATTTTGGAATATTTAGGTAATATTTCCTTGGTTTGCAGCCTTTTAGCGTCATTTATAGACATTTTTGATAGGCCATAACGTATTAGCATTTATATTTGGTAAGTATATTATTAAATACTACCAATATTTTATAAATAAATTCTCAAATATAATTTTTTTAATTACACAGCTGTCGGAATGAAAAGATAGGTAAGCCGTGCAATTTGTATACTCTAATTTTACGGTAAACTGGACATGGTTGCTTTAGGAGGGCATGATTTTATATTTTTTTATGAAGCATTTATTTGTAAACTAATGCTATATTTAACAGAATACAAGAATGTACAGTATCCCCATGGCTTCTTTGGTGCTGACTGACAGCTCACAGCTGACTTCTGACAGTCAAAATATAGGTATATAGCTAAATGTTGAATGTCAGAAGTTACAGCTGCTAAAAACATGTTTTTGCGGATCATCTGGTTCAGCGTAAGAGTACGTAATTTGGTCTGGTGAATTTTTAAAGCTGTCAGTCAGCACCAAAGAAGCCATGGGACTACTGTAGTTGTTCAAGTATTCTCATTGTATGGACATTTTTTTAGTTTCCGTTTGTAAAGTGCGTGTTTAATTTAGTCCTGTGCATTTTTTTATGAATTTTTGTTCAAATGTTTAGGTATTTTTTGTAGTTTTGAAGTAATTTTTTAGTATTTAGGTCTTTTTCGGTCATCAAAGTCCGGGCTTTGGTTATTACTAACAATATTTTTTTAAATTTATTTGACGTTTTGTTTGCTATAAGCTTTACACCCTATAACGGGAAGTTAGATATTGGTTAGCGTTGTCGACTCTGTGACCCGGGCGGCCGGGCATAGATTATTATTATTATTATTATTAGCACCGCGTCTTACTACCCGTTCGGGTTGTACGCACTTACGATAATGTGTAATGGTAGGATGATTGTGAGATGAAATGGAGGACCTACAGTTTAACGTGGAATCCGAACCATGGTGGAGGCCTGGCATTCCCCACATTTACAAGATGTCTTGTCAGAGGTGAAGGAAGGGTTTGGTAATCAGATAAATCTGTGCCGGGACCGAGGATTGAACCCCGGCCGCCAGCATAGAAGTCTGACACCTTACCCCTAGACCACCAGGTCACCCCGGGCATAGAGGTTTACAAAACTTATTATATAATTCCCAGACTTTTGCAGGTTTTTCAGAAAAAGTGTTATCAATTTTTTTTTTGCAACTACTTCATTACTGTTACCCGCCTCGGTGGCGTAGTTGGCTAACGCGCTTGTCGTGTTGAGCTCTACTGCTGAGGACGGGGAGATCGAGGTTCGAATCTCGGTCGGGTGAACTGGGGGTGTTTTTTCCTAAATAGTTTTCCACTCTCTCTCTCCACGCAAATGCGGGTTCACTTCCTCTAATTCAACCTTCCCAATTCCTAATCCATTAGAGTAATTAGTACTTAAAGCGTATAACCCAAACGGGTAGTATGACGTGGTGCTAAATATTATTATTATTATTATTCATTACTGTTGAAGAATTTTCAATTTATTGCCTTGATAACATTAGAAGAAAAAAGAAGGTAGGAGCTACTCAACATCAACCTCTTGATAAGTTATTTATCTAGTAATAAATATTATTATTATTATTATTATTATTATATATAGACCTAATGTACGAAAGGTTCCGGATAAACCAAACTTTTGTATAGACAAGTTTTTAGTGTATATCTATAGTGTTTACATAACTTTTTTTATGACATCCCTAAATGTAAAAAAGTTCATTTTTCTATCCATCAACCAATCTATAGTCACTTTTATATATTCTATATTTTCAACAATGATACCCTTTACGGTCTGGTTCCTTTAAAATGCATGAAAGGCCTTTATATGTCTAAGGGCAAGATGCGATAAATAAACCTTGTACATGTTGTCGAATGTTTACGCGTAAGGTTGGAAAGGGGGGGGG
>CABFOW010000460.1:86580-108918 GCA_902141385.1 Timema californicum | reverse complement strand
CCCCCCCCCTCCCGGTTTTTTATTTGCACCAAGGCCTCTTTCTCCCCTTCTATACACGCTATTGATCTTCACATCTTGGTCGTGAGAGAGATCTCCATTTCACCCTCCCTCATACCCTTCCATGAGATCCCCCTACCCTCTACCCCTGCTACCAACCATCGTCTCGCTGAAAGACATCTTCCGTTTTCCTTGCCTTTCCGAAGAAGGCGGCGCGCGCAAAACTACCAGGAAATCACACTGCATTATAAAGTCAAACAGATATCACGTGATAACATGCCAACTTTATAACTGCCATATTGGATTTCTATTATCCTCTGACGGCGAACAAGAAAATAATTTATTCCGTTTAAGTTATGTTTATGAGGGGGGGGGGGGGAAGAATGTGTAATCTTTATGAAGACAAAAACGCATGAGAAAATATTTCCAATCAGCTATTTTGAAAAGCTTTTTTTAAAGCCAATAAAGCTATTGACAAAAGAAGAGATAAAAAAGTAGTACTATTTTATTAGAATGTTGTGAATTTATCTTGTGTGAATGAAGAAAACTCTTGTTTATAAGCATAGTATTTTTCAACACAAAAGTATATTATATAAAATAAAATAAAAATTTGTGTGTTTTGATAAAATTTAAAATCTTTATCAACAGCCTGTTCGAAGCTTTGCCATAATCCTAGCTTAGATATCAAGTTAATTCACATTTTAAGGCAAAACTGAACATTTTAATAAAAGTCACATTTACTTACAAATTATTACTATGGTGAAGCCAAAAGCTATAAAATATTATGTTTGAAGATGTAATGTCGAATTAAAAATACAAGATTACAATACACAGCTCACAAACTAGCTTAGCCGGGTACATCACACATTAAGTAGCCAAATGCGGCGCAAGAAATTGTAATAGTTGTGTGCCAAACAATATTCACCAAAACATCAATGCAACCCAATTGGGTATATAACCAGTCTTCCTAAATAATCAGGAAAGGGAGCGGGCTAGTATATATATATATATATATGTATATATATATATATATATAGAGAGAGAGAGAGAGAGAGAGTATAATATATAATGATTTACCATAAAGTGTAAACTTTAGAAAGTAAAACATAACAGATGAAATAGCTGATGCTTGCTTGATCTGTTCCCAATAGAATGGATTGCCGAGTTGAAATTTATGTTCCTATAGGAATCCAAAGAAGACCAGAGTGTGTGTGTGTTGTATGTTTGTGTGTACAGTTTATTTCAACCCGTTGAGGCCAACGATATACACCCGAACAACAACAAAATCAAAAATGGCCAACTGTGGACTAACATAAAAAGCGCAGAAGCCAACGAATTTCCTAAAATAAAACCGCAATACAGGGTAAAATACTGAATACTGGAACAGAAGCGCAAAGCAACGATGATTGTATGGTTACAAATTGTGATCGTCAACGCGCAGTGCGGAAATGGGGGATAGGAGGAGGGACCGAGGGAGGAAGAAATAGAAAAAAAGACAGTAACAGGACGTGCCACATAGAGAATACGCACGCGGGCTTAAAAATATATATGTCGAAAATAAATTCAAAGAAACATGATTTAAGTTGGTGGAAGAGGAAGGGTGTAGAGGTGGAAAATGCAAGACTACAGCGGCATTGCAATTTGGGAAGACGACTCACGGTGTGAATACGAAATGCTCTAACTTTAGGGAGATCTTGCCAATATTCATATTTCCCATGCATAACCCAAAAGGGTAAGAAGGCGACGAAAATGATGTAAGGAAGTGCGTGTGTGTGTGTGTATGTCTCACCCAAGAGAAAAGAAAACATCGAGATGCGCGTGACAAGGAGGTTTCGAGCGCATCACGCACGCTTCACTCTCTGAGACAGGGTGTGCGAACAAAACTGCGATCATGGATATCCACCATTTTGTAATAAAAAAAACACGATAAGAAATGTTTACTATCAAATACAGAAAGGTATACTATTGAAAACTTAAACGAGTTGAGAACTAGTCCAGTGGCCACGAGTACAAAGGCATTAGTATCGTCTCGCCTGGTCTTTCGGTGACGACAAATTAACGAATCGAATCGCGTTTAAGTGTTGTTTAGTTAATTGTTTTTCATTCTAATTACACGCAAATGCGTGCACATTTTTATACACTCTACTTTCCTAGTGATAATATAAGGATATCTGGGGCTGGTAGTCAAACATCAAACATAAAACGATATATGAATATATACTTAACCTGATAGTTTAATAAGTTTATTTAAATTTTATAATGTTTGCATGTTTTCCATTCTTCTGGATGCAGTCTTATAATGCCAAACGAGAAGTTTTCCAACCTAAGTTGGTAGGTTCTTTAACCTGATAAGTTAGCTTACACTCCCACATTATCCATCAAGAGAGATAGGAAGGTGAGGATAGGTTATTCCATCGCATGACTTAACCTGAACCTTCACCACACCTTGGAAAGGAAGGCCGGGGCAAACCGCCACATCAACATCGTCAAACGCCCAAGTCCTCTGAAATGTTCACAGAGTTTCCACTGAATTTCTTTCATCCCCAGCTTTTCCTCGCCTTCCATGTATTCCCACCTCTTTCGCCTTTTTCCCCCCCTCTCTTCAAATCGGCTTTCAACTCCTTCGAGTATAAAGAGAGAAAAGGTGGGAGAAAAAAAAAGTCGGGAGTCAATATCGGATACTTCTTTTTTAAGTCTCTTCTTAAATGTCTTACTGTTTTTTTGTACAGTTTTCTTCTTGTCGCACTTTACTTTCTCTTGTTCTTTTTACCTTCTTCGAGTATATATAGTTCTCTTCTTCAGATCGACGCAATCTTGTTTCAGATGTACTCGGTAGCACAAGTTCTCGTTCTAATTCCTTACATTCAACTGAGTTATTGTAAGTCATTTCCTTCGCTCCGCAATATCACAGAAACCTTTCCTCCTTCAACTTCCCCCCTACAGCCCTCGGTCTTTTTGCGGTGTCTGGTAATAAGTGAATATTAAAAGACGTCACTCAAATGGTTAAGGAAAAAATAGTCAGATAAACGAAAGGCAACGCAGCATGAATGTAAGAAGATGACTCCATTTATTTTCATTATTAGATGTCATTGGAGCAATCCAATATTAGCTCCTACTTACAAAAACTCTCTTTTTACTTTTTCTAGAAAAATGTTACAAGATCTTGAGATATATCTACACCTTCTTTCGAACTCACGGATCGACGGAAATTGAAATTCGTGCAAAATACACGCTAACAAATCGATAAATATTCTAAACATGTTAGCCTATTTTTTATTATTTATATTTGTTAAACTGAAAAAAGGTAGTTTAACACAACTTTTCTACAAAGGCTGGAAACCAAAACCTGTATACTTTATAAATATTTCTTATCCAAGCGAATCCAAAATCGAACCGGCTTTAATAATGCTAGCGTATGGGAAACTATGGCTCATAATAGCGAAATGTTTACGTGTTTTTTTTATGTCTGCATTGAAATAGCACTTTACAGCAGTGGTTTTCAGCTAGTGGGTTGTGCTCTGAAAGTATACCCACTCGGTTATGGCTATGCCATTCATGGCATAAGCCACTCTCATGGAAATAATGAGTTTATCTACATGTGATGAAGACCAAAAACTTTCTACACAAGCTTTAGCCACTATTTTATTAATACAAAATTCACTGTTTTTCCAGGTTTCCCAGAAATAATTCTTTTTTTACAGACACTTTATAGAATATTACAAAGGAATAAAATTTCATTTTTCATAAAACTGACTACTATAAGACATGCCATTTGTGTTGGGAACAGGATAATTTGACAATGATCGGGGGAGGCGGGGTTGTATGCAGTTGTTCCGCAGCCCAAGATTTAAAGGATAAATAGGGAGGCCGGGGTGAAGACATTGTTCAAATCAACATGCTTACTAATTTCTCACATCAAGAGAAAGTATTTTAACTGTTGGAAGAAACCTTTAGAGAATATAAACTTTTCTTGTTTTTATTTTTTAAATAATGTGTTACTATGTTATTTTATAGATATTAAGGCAATATCTATTCAAAGTGAATTTTGCAAATCCCATGATTTGACGTATGAATCTATTAAAGTAGTTTTAGTAAAATTTGTAACTGTCAGACACGTTCCTTTATACCAGTATTTTACTAACCGTTTTAACTAGATGCAATGTAGTGTTAATCAACATTTGCTAATTTTTTTAAAGGATAAAATAATAAAGGAAAAATAATTGAAATAAAAGTATGTTAATAATGTTGATAATTTTTCCAATCTTCCATACAGCTCCTCCCGTGCAGCTAGAAGGCAAACACTCCTTAGGACGCTCGTCGGCAGACACCTTGACGACGGACCTGACACACAAAGGGCCCGTGGGTGTCGGTCGTCCCTTACTGTGCCTTGCGGTTCGAGGTCGTGCGGCCACATCACACTGCGCAGATTCCATCAAAGTGCGACACCGAGATGAGATTGTGTTCGTAATGTTCGTAGCCTGGGGGCTTTCGCGAAAATGGGAGCTTTAATAGAACCATTACTAATTTGTCTTCAAAGGGTACGGGACGTTGTTAAATATATTAGAACAAACCACTCATGACTATATACTTTAGTCCAGATCAAAAGGAAACAAGGGGCGAGTATGGATGTAAATAAAGCAAACATACAATTAAAATCTTTGTCATAGATTCATAAATTACAAGAAGATTCAAATTCATCAAGCAAAATTAAATCAAGCTTTTATCAACTTTGTGTAAACATTTTAGTTATAAGGTGGCTAAGTGTGTATTTGTGTGTCAAACATATTGATACTTGTTTTATTGGTGGTTTGAATAGGCCTACACGGTATTTATTATGTTATTTGTTTATCACCACGTCTTACTACCTGTTCAGGTTATACGTATATTTGATAATTACTCTAATGGGGTAAAGATTATATGTATATATTATTTAAATTGAAAAATGACACCTGGACACGAAAATCGAACCCGGGACCTTTAGCCTAGTAAACAAATGCTCTTACCTCTAAACTAGCCAGGAGTCTTCACGTGACCAGGGTTATTTTCCACTCATATTAATTTAGGGCAAAGTCTGTGATGGACGTGTCCAAGTGTATTTTTTCAATTTAAGAATATGATATTTATATTGCGGTCTTAGCCGTACTTAACAACTATAATAGCTTGGCTATTTGGTGTATACTTATGACAAAACCATACATATTTTGGTTTGTTTTTTTATTAAGACGTAACTCAGAACAGTCGTGCCATATTTATTTAGTCTTGTAACCGGAAGCAGACCTTTCCTGCAGGTAGGGTGACAGGGTTGTAATATTTTGTCAGGCTTGCGGGGTAGCGTAGCAGGTGGTTCAGTGACCCAAGGTAGCCCGGTTAAAATACTCGGAAACAGAGGCTACTTGTCTTCCAGGGTGCGCAGGCGGGTGCTAAGTGACCGGGACCCCCCGCCAGCCGTCACTTCTCACGGCATATACCCTCTCTCCTCACACTGCGGGATCCCATCTCGTCTCAAGTGAAACCCACACCGACACTCCATCATCCCCTAACAGGAACAAGGGGGCGATAAGTGAAAAGAGAACTTTTTTTTATCAAGATATAATAAAAAAGGAGTAATCTTGATCCTTACTCAAAACACTGAAGGGTAAAAAAAACACGTATATGGTGACAGCAACAAAAAAATTATCTCAACCAAGAAAAAGTGGTTACCACTACCTTTTCAAGTAGCTACTCTAGCAGGGGCGTATATTTAGGTTAAGTGAGCTAAGATAAAATTTGTATCCTTAGATAAAACCAGAAATATACTAGTTTAGAGGAAATTAATGAAAAAGAAAATATATGTTTAAAGATAATTAGTATAACCAAACCTAATAAAAATAAAACACTTTCACACAAAATAGAATTCAATTAAAATAATCAAACAATAAAATAATCCTATTATTTAAGAATATTTACGTCGAGTTGACCTAGTTTAACGTTAACAGCGTGAAAACCTGTCTAACAAAAAGTTATAAACATTTTTAAATATAATAAAATACCGGTTGTGCAATGAAAACATATTTTAATTTTGAAACAAATCAATTTAAAACTTGATATCAAAGTAATATACATAATAGCCGCGCATTTTAGTTCCGGTGTTTTGTAAATTAACGACTCTATGAACAAACAAGCGCCAATATTTTTTGAGCAAATTTAGTCGGCGGGTTTGGATGCAAGCCATAACGTAGGTGATTGTGGTGGAGCAGTTCTGATTTCAAACAATCCATTACAGTAAAAAAAAATACTAAATCCTGTCTAGGACCAGGGGCGCCGAGTGTGAATTATTACCTGGGCTGCGACATCGATTTGGGGAAACTCGTGATGTGAAAAAATAATACAAACTGAAAAATTGAAGGGTGTAAAAAACACGGTAAAACCAACTGGTAAAAAAAACACGCAAATATACCTTTTTCCAGGGTTGTATATATGCTTTTATTTTTGAGTTGTAATTTATCGCCGGCCAATAACTTAAGTTTAGAGCAATCATATGCGTGTACTAGAAATCAATATTTTAATTTTTCTAAATGTTCATTTTAGAAGTAATAAGTTGGCTACTAAAGGAGGCCACCTACCGGAGCACTGAGACGCGTTGCAGACGTCTAAAAATCCCACGTTAGTTAAGAATTGATTTAATATTTCAGAGAATTTCTCACGCCAAATTGAAGATAAAAGGTACCAAAATGTATTATTATCAAAGTTTGGCATATTTTGTCTTTCTGAAAGTGTACAAGTCTGACGTAATCCAACTCGGTTTGGTCAGCAGTCACGCACACTACATAATAATTGTTATTCTGATTATATACTGTAGTGTTGTGCTTGCTTGAAAACCAATTATGTAACTATGACAAACTTAGAGGGAGAAATGAGCCTATTTTGGGATATAAAACACCTAGTTTTGTCCATTAGCGAGGAGAGGGATGACTTGAGAGTCGAAGAAAGGATGTCTTCTAGTGCCCTGTGACCTACCACCGTCTGACTGATGGTCAGTCTAGGACAGTGGTCACCAAATGCCGGACCGCAGAAACATTTTTAAGGACCTTGACGAGATAAAGATAAACAGAAAAATGATGCTATTTCGGTGGTGGGCGTGTAATAGGTAAGGATAACCAGCAATAATAAATAAGTAAAATAACTAAAAGGAAATAAAATCACGTTTTTTAATTAGTATGGCCCTATAGGGCTTGAACTTGAGTCACTGTTGAAGTTTTGCCGGACTGCGGAAGTATGTCGAGTTTTTAAAGCGGAGTTCCATCAAAAATAATTGAGGACCCCTGATTTAGGAGAATGATCCGGCTGTGGAATGGAAGCATTGCACGGGGGAGCGAGCCCCCTTAAAATACTCAAGGATATAGTAATCCTCGAGTGGTGTAAACTCACCGCGATGTGAGACGCAAAATCTAGGCTAGATCAACAGGCAGACTGTTATACTGTAGGACAGTGACCCAAGCTAGGACCTTTTTAAAATATATATTTAATACTAAACTTGTTTAACCAACAACACACTTTTTTATTCTCGTTAGTATCCATCTAAACTTCAATAAATGATTAACAGTGAACCCAACCATTATTCATCGCTACTCAATCCAACCCACCAAGCCATTCCTGACAGATCTGCCCACAAGGTGGAGCGGAGTAGCTACAACAATATAATAATAAAACCTTGCATTTTAAGTTATATACTTTTAATTAAATCTATGAAAGATTATTTCCAACAATGTTTCACGCAAAATGTTCTGAGATCAAAGTGACTTGTTATAAACATAAATCTAGTTCTACCTCAAACAAATAAAGTAACGAGTCAAAACAGAACATTTAAGATAATTGAGGATTGTTTCGGTGTTTTTTAAAAGTTTCAGAGGAACTGCACTTCCCATGAGAAATACGACATTTTAAATATATTTACCTTCGATATGACTGCACCCTTCGTTATGGAGGTGAATTTTAAGGACATGTTCGTTAGGTGGTCGATTGATATAAGACGGCACCTTTGCAATAGACGGTGACGAAGAGATTAGGGTGTAATGAAGGAGGAGGTCCTTAATTGTTTTCCACTCTCCCTTCATGCAAATGCATAAGGTAGTATGCATTAAGGGTAGTAAGAGACAGTCGAGTAAAAGATGACCGGCCCGGATCTACAAGTATTACATTAAACAAGAGTAAAAGATCTCTGTGAAGTAAGATTTATCTCATTTTTTGAAACCCCTTTAATTTAACCTAAATAAATATTCTACTGACTCATCATGTAGTTTATTTCCATTCCAAGGAAAACATTAGAGCAATAAAATTACACAGGTTGCAAACATGAAAATGAACAATGAATTTGCGGTACTATCAAATTGACAAATAATTACCACGAAAGTAACAAGTAATGGCACTAAACAATTCGTGCACAAATAATTTTCACACACATTTTAATCTGCTAGATCTATAAATATTGTGACAAAATAAAATAGGACCGACAATATCAATGATACGGTAGTATTTCTCAAAAGTACTTTTACTTACGTAATAATATAAAATCCTTTCCAATATTTCATCTTATGGCAGCCGCCTCGGTCAGCGACAAAATAACGGAAAGAAAACTACGAAATTTCTTATCTCAAGGTTAGGAGGAAAATTCACTATTAGTTCTCAAATCTTAAAATTTTATGTTGTGAGCCTATCAACACATTACTGTAATTGTTAGAGGAAGGATAAATCTAGAACCCCTTTTCACTAAGTCTAGTCTCATCGCTCCACAAATGTACTTAAAACGTCGTTGAAAATTAGCTAATATAACATTTTCACCCAATTTTTTTATATAAATAAAACTCAAAATAAAGGGTTGTAAAGGCTGGCCACACACCAAATGCAATAAATGACTTCCGACCATTTGTTTCAAAGCAAAATGTCGCACAACGTTGCATATGGTGTAGAGATGTCTGATACATTTTGATTCTAAACATGTTATAATTGTTTGATTTCCTGCCATTTGTAAGTGAGCCATCAAGGGTGTGAGTACAGTGTGTAGTTAGTTATTTAAAAAAAAATGTGCAGTTGGGTGACTATGATGGCTAGTGAGGAAGCAGACGTAGCCATTCTTTTATCGCAATTTAAGCAGCAATTTGACGTGCAATCAGACAAAGTACATCAAAAGAAAGACATTAATAGATTTTAGCGAAACTCTGTTTTTCAAAACAATTTAAATAATAACATGGCCAAAAATCCACATGTTATTTGGGGCATGGCGCATACGCAGTTCAAAATGTCTTTCATGTTTTGGAGCGAGACATAAATAAAAAGAGAATAGTCTTTAGTCGCATGCAATGTACGGCGCTTCATTGGATGTTAGGGCAGTCGAGACGCCTGCAGCACACTGCGACAAAATGTCTTGTCGCAAAACAGAATGTTCCATTTGGTGTGTGGCCACCCTAAAGAAAAAAACTGTTATAGTGAACCATATTTTGGAATAACGCAACGTAGAATTAAAATATGCATTAGAGCTGAACGTATGCGCGGCAATGTCTTGCTTACCGAGGCGGCTCCCTGAGATTTACTTAAGGGAGGAAATGTTTTTTTTTAAATTATCATAAAGGGAAAAAATCCAAATACTATAATAGAAGAGAAAAAATTATCCTATTTACAACCTCCGCAAATTGTTGGCAACAGCTGTTCATAGCGACCATTCAAATAGACAGCCTCGCTCATTAAAATCAACACATACTGCTTTTATCCAGCACACAAGAAAAATAAGGAATAAAAAAACGCTTCAACCGTCAAGAACAATTTATCAAAACGAACATTCCTCGGGAAGTTAACGTTGGCTTAGAAATATTTTATGGGTCAGTTAGCATTCCAGAAAGCGCCATTAAGACGAAATTACACCGAGTATAACAAGCTTAAAAAGTAAGAGCTTGGATGAAGGAAAAGCTTCTACAGTAGAGGCATGAACCTACTCCAATAAAATATAACTTTCTCAACAAATTTCAATTAATAATTTATCACTTAGAAGCCGTTACGTAGTTTCCTGAGACTATATAATATGTTATTAATGCCTAAAGTTTAATCCATACTAGTTTAATTTAAATTTGTTTAAAGGTATTTAACGTGAACTTTCTGAACCGACTGATTATATCAGCTCATGACATAAACAATAATTTAAGTCTACAACAGACACAACACCCAGACCGCCACCCATAAATGAATAATCCCTGTGTAAAGGGAAATCCACAATTCACCAATGATGAGTTTTTCAACCAAGCCTAGAATCAAACCTGGGATCATTGGCAGACAAAATGACCAATTTTTTTTATAACACCATGTTTTACTACTCATTCGGGTTAAACCCCTATGTAATAATCTCGCTAATATGTTAGGGATTAGTTATGTTGAATTTTAGAATAAGTGTACCAAAATATGCGTGGAAGGAGAGTAGAAAAATATTTTGGAAAAAACTAACCCTGTCTACTACTAGTCTAGTGCGGTAGTAGCGCCTTAGACCATGCGGCCACCGAAGCGGCTGACCAAATAATTAAAACAAAAAATAGTAATTCCATTTTTGACACTTTAGAAAGTAGTAGAGAGCAATGGTGTTAAGAGTGGGATAATTTGGAGTCGTTAAGTAACCCATGTTTCAGTGAGAGTAAGGGAGAAGAAGAATAAGACATGTGTTCGAGGCAGGGCCCCTAGTTCTTCAGTTAGATTGTCTTCTATTAAGTGGTCTAATAATTGAAGGTTTCTTATCGACACAAAAACATTTCCCTGTGATTTCGCGGTTCTCTGGTGGGTGGCAACACTGCATTATTTTTGAAGGGAATAGTGTGGGTTATAATCTAGGTGAGTCTTAGGAACTAATACAAAAGTTAAAAATAGGATCTTCCATTAAAAAACATTAGTGCAAGAGTTAAACAGGAACTCTTTATCATTTAAAAAAATAATGGTACGGAACTCCGCACGGACTTTCTCGCTCTATTGTTTAAAATGGAGATATTTACCCAAAACTCGTAATATATGTGAAATGAAATAATAAACACCAGCAACCCCAAACATAAATTGCACTATACTTAGGCAAAACTTTTTTTTAGTCTCTGTTTTAAATTTTATAATTTTATTTTTATAGAATTAATGTCCTAATTTGTATGTTTGGACCGATAAAAAAAGATCAATAGTGGGTCCACAAGGGTAAATACTTTGTATTAAAATTTCAACTTTCGGTTAAAAATTCTCGACATTTTATTAAATGTTGCTAATCTTCATGCCATCGCATTGCTATTAAATTCCTCATTTAAAATTTTGACCAATAAAAAAATGTAAATATTGACTATTGAGTCTAAAATGAAGGCGATAGAACATGGTTGTACAAACATGTCTACTAAGAGGTTTATGGAAAAACAACATAAGCTGTTTGAGAGACTTACTTAAATTTAATTTATCTATGGCAATGGAGAATTATTGGGTTAAAACTTAAGTAGTATCTCTTTACAACTAAAGCTCACAAAATTGTATTAATATATTTGCCAATATCTCAGAAATTGATGGTTTTATAAAAATATATTTCATATAAAAGTTTTTTTTAATTTTTAACAGTACTACAATTTTGCAATGAAAAGTTATTTACTATCTCAAATAGTTGCGTAGATACGGAAATTTCTGCTTCTGTGAAGTACACTAAGATTCATTTTCATGGGGAAATGAAAATAGTTTATTTATAATCTTAATCAACGCCTAGATACGAATTTTAATAAAAATCATTATGGCCGATTTTGAGAAAATCGAATTTTCTCTTTCCGCCCTTTATTTAACTACTCTTAATTTTAAGTCCAAACGGACTCCATTGCAAATAATACTTTTTAGGGTTCGAGGGCTCATGATACGGTCGCAATACTTTGCCTTTTGTGTTCGAAAAGTTAAAAATATATATATATATTTGCGTATAGCTTGAAAGTTATTGGTTTTATAATATACTTCAAATAAAGTATGGGTATTATATAAAGACCTACATATTTGTAATGATAAGTAATTTCATATATCAAATAGTTTAGGAGATATTATAAAAAAAGATAATTTACACATCAGACCGAAGCATTTAAAGTCATTTTGCCGAAATATTGAGAGTAGTCATTTTGTTTTGAATATTTATAATGTTTAAATGTTTAGAAATAAATTTTAATCAAAATCATTAAACCGATTTTGAGAAAATCGACTTTTTCTATTTTTGCCCTTCAGTAAACTACCCTTAATTTTAAGGTTAAATATCAAATTCCAAAAACCCCTCTGGGCAGCCCGATGAAAGCCCTAGATACCAAATTTTAACCTGATCGGTAAAATTTTTAGGCTTTAGTTGGAGGTACAGACAAACAAGCAGACAGACGGAAATTCAAAAACAACTTTTTTCGGATTCATGGGGTCATGAAACATCAAGATTCATCAAAATTATGTGTTTTTTTTTTACAATTACAATACTTTCTCTACCTGTAAGATAGCGAGAAAGTAAAAACACCGATACAAGAGTTAAGCTAGTCGCCCACTAAGGCGCGCCGCGCGGAACCACTCCAAACCACCGTGTGTAACATACTGTGCGCTTTCCACCGAAGGTCCGCCCATGTAACGCGCAGCGCGGAACCACCGTGTTGAACATTCGCCAAACTATCATAGTACTTGGGATGGGATAGGTTATATAGGTTGGCATATTCTTTAAACTAATAATACCAACTCTTCGTTAATGATTCTGAGAATCTAATAAAAACTCTAATAGAGTTTACATCAAGCTGTGTAGAGTACCTTAAACTCAGCTGAAATGGCCGAGTTCGTTTGCACATAACAGTATTTTGTTTGAGAAGTGATGATTATTTTTTACTAAGGTAAGTTTTTTGAAATTAATAGATGTAATATGGTAAAAATGGTACAGTAAATTCTATTTATCACTTTCATCCTCTATTTTTTATTAATTAAATATACTAGGAAAAACACAGTGAAAATATGCTTTTAGATTTCACTGGTTACTATACAAAATTTTACCTCAATCAAATGTGCATTTTACTTATCAAAATCAACAGTAAGAATAACCCGCTTCGTCTAACGTGCTACTCTCGTGTTTGACTAGATTGCCGAAGATAGGGTGATCGGAGTTTGATTCCGGTCGGGTACACTGAGGGTGGTTTTTTCCTCCTAAATGGCCCTCCTTAAACGCAAATGCGGTTGCACTTCGTCTAAATTAAGCCTTCCTAAGCCCTAGTCCATTAATGTAATTAGTACATACGCGGTGTCAAATAATTATTTTTTTATCCTATGTTGAAGTTCGAGACATGCCGGCACTAAGTCACCGCAACCGAATGGTGCCGGAATGACACGAGAGCGTATTGCTTGCTCTACCCCCGCCCACACAGGTGCGCCGCAACGCACCGAAAGGAAATAATTCTCTAGAAACCTCGAAGGTTCCGGCACGGAAATTCCACAAGTCGGTTCCGTAGTGGGCGTTGCACCATTTGATTTCCTAAGAAGCAGACAGCAGAAATTTCTTCTTGGCGCGGCAGCGCGGTTCCGCGCGGCGCGTTTTAGTGGGCGATAAGTTTTAAACAGACATTCTCCACCTTTTCTTTTAACTTGTCGTAACGTTAGAGGTCTCGACATGACCACTTAACTATATTCTCCACTCTATAGTTGATGCAGGGTTTGTATGACGTCATATGGAGGAACACACCCTGACCCCGGACATAAGTTCGTTCAAGCAGGCGGAGGGGTGCGGCCGACAGCGTGTGTGTGCGTCACCCACTATCCCCTTAATTGCCACACATTAGCATTCTTACAATGTGAATGAGCTGGCCTCCACCCTAGAAAACCACTCAGTGAGGAGACATGATGGTGGGGGGAGGTGGGTGGCTTGGAGAAGAGACAATAGTAAGAATAAAGAAGATGGAAATGAGAAAACTGCAAGGGAGCGAAGAAATGTCACTAGACAAAAAGTCTCATTTTAGTGCATCAAAGTAGAAACACTTAACATCAGTTACTTGTACAATTAGGATTAATTTACTGTCGGGAGCAAACGTACAGGATGTCTGAAAAACCCTAGTTATGACTTGTAATAAAATATGTATCATTGAATTATATTTTATGAGCTAATCTTTGTTTTTAAAGGCGCATTCCGGGCCTCACTACCTGAGACATAAGCATGGTTTTCTCGGGATAAGGATGAGAAAGGTAGTATAAGATTTACTCTCATTTTTATGGAGTGAAAGTTAGAAAAAAATCGAGGGAAATAATCACTTTATTAGACTCCATCGAGATTTCAGCTCTGACTTTCCCGCCATCTAAAAACCAGACAAAACTAGACTGACACCTTCGACCAAATGCCCACCGATAATTACTTATTAATTTAGCAATTTAATTATTATCTCTTAAGTGAGATAGTGGGCTATTGAAAGGTTATATTATAAATTATAATATTTTTTAAGCCTGTTATCAGTCAACTAAATAAGTTTACCTCATAAAAACTAACATTATTTTGATAATCATATGATTTATACTCTCTTCAGGTATAATATTTAAGCAAAAGTGTTGACTGTTGAAGGATTTTTTTATGTTTACTTTTAAATTTTCAAAAATCTGTCATGAATAAACTAACCCTAAATTATGTTTAGCTGGGATAAAAAAAAACCTACATTTTTATTTACCATGTAAAACGCTACCCTGATACTTACTTTGAAACAAATTGCTAAAACAACTTTCGAAAAATTTCAGATTTTCAAAATTAGTTATTAGCAAAACACTCTTAAAATAATCTTTCTCCAAAAAATAAACACACGGTACACACAAGTACAGTGTTATTTACCATGTAAAACACAAACCAGATATCCTTAGTAAACAAAAGAGTTAAAGAGTCATTTTCGAACATTGATTTCCTATGTTGAAAAATCGGTTATTAGTAAACTACGCCTTAAATCAATATATTTCTCAAAAACCAAACTGTTTTATTTGTAATGTTAAACACTTCTTAGTTTAAATGTTTAAACAAAATCATTGTTTTCCCTTTCGAAAAAATTTTGTTTTCAAAAATTAATCATCAGTAAAATAGGTACCCATAATTTAATGGTTATAAACAAAATCACTATTTGGCTTTAGTATCAGGTACAAAGAGACATAATTATATGGACCACTATTTTGAGTTGAGGAGCACATAAAACGTTAAGATACATCATAATCTCAAGTTAGAAAATGTTCATAACAACAGAAACTCTTCTACAGTAATATTATTAGGTGTTCTGTCTTACGACAGGTTCATTCCTTTTGTTAGTGAAAACTAAACCTCCAATGCACATTGTCCTCTGCCTCCTCCTTCAGCTCTTAGAATGTTCTTCTTTCCTTCAGGTCATCTAGTATTTGAATCCTCCTCCTTCCTAAGCTCCTCTTTCCTGCAACCTTTCTTTCTGTGACTCTTCCACATAACAAAGTCAAAATAGTAATCTTGTTTGGTTATTTTGTGAAAACGAATAAACGCAACAACAACAAAAATCTAAATTAAATTAGTTTTCACAATTATCATGAAACTATTATTTTATACTTCCTATCAAAGAGGTTGTTTTCGTCGAGCCTAGCTCCACATTATTTTACTATTAAATAAAGTAAACTCGTTTCCTGAGAAATAAATGCTTGTGTGTTAGGGCTTACCTTTAAATAAATTATCGTGTGTAGAATATATTATGTTAGCGCCTGAATAAAATTCTATTAAAACCAGGTACAGTCCAAATTTTCATAAGAAGCATCTCATCTTACAGCTAGAAAAGTTATCAATCAACTTTCAAGCGTTCATATGTCAAGTAATTTGATCTGCAGTTATGACTTTTAATAGATATAATAAATAGATATAAGATAACACAAATAATATATTAAAATATTATTGTTGACTTCAAAAATTAGTGTATTTTCTAAAAGTATCTTCCTACCAAAATCCTACTATACTCAAACTTAAGAAACAAAACCAGTCAAGAAACACAACTAAATCGAAGCCCATTGCGGAGCATAAGAACAGACTCTTCTAACAGCGACGCCAAAATGCGTCACACATTTGCACATGAAAAGGGATGGAGTAAAGGATGGGGTGGTGGAGCGTTGGGAGCCATTACAAGAGAGGGTGGCTAATAATGTTTGCATCAATTACTTTCTGCTGCTTTCAATTCACTAGGAGAAGCTTTTAGACCGAAAGTACAGTTGGGTTCTGATAAGAAAGATCTAACAGATGTATAACTCAAACGTAGAAATGACGCCTTATATTATGCGGCGAACCAAGCGGGAAATAAACATGTTAAAGTTGTGTACGGAGCAAAGAAGAAATCAAAACATGTTTTGAAACGTCAAACCAAAGAGCAAAGTAATGAAAATCGTTATGGGTGATCGAATGACCTAAGGATCTCGCAATACACTAGATAGCCGGTGACGGGAAGATCAGGGTTCGAATACCGGTTGGTTTAACCAAGAGTGTTTGTTCCCAAACGGTTTTACACTCTTCTTCACACCCTATTAATTCTAGCTTTATAATCCCCAACTCGTTGTTAAAAAAATGAGGATAGCACGTATGGGTAGTATGACACGTTGCATTTAAAAGCTTAGTTGTAAAATGTAATATATTGTAAAACCTGACAACCACTAATCAAGATAAGAACTAACCTAAATTAGATACTTTCTTACTAAACGTAACTATCGGGTTTTTTAGACTGAACTTTTTGTTTACTTTTAATAGGACTAATTTATGTTCAGCCAACACTATTTCAAACCCTTCAAGTAGCCAATTTTCCTGTTTTAAAATAAACAAATTAATCCAGAGTTAAAGTTATATTTTGGCTTTCTTTTTTCTCGAATCGAACCGTTAATTTTTACTTTATCATTTGAATAAAGTATTGTAATTATGAACATTTTCGGAATTGAGAAGATAAATCTTTACGTTTTATGTGATGTTCTCGAATCCAAAAATGCAGTTCTTATAATTATGTGTGTCCTCCATTTCTATCTATCCCTGAATCTACAGCTAAAACGGTTTAATGGATGTTATTTAAGCTTGATACATATATGTGATGTGATTATACCTCAGGATGTATTTTATTTTCATGCTAGCTCTCAAATTGAAGATAGTTTTACTGAAGCCTGACATTTGATCATTCATAATTGATATCTGCGGGGTGTTTTAAATGGCAATTTCTATTGTATACGTCTATTTTGGAGGGAAATTCGATTAGGGATAGTTTATTAGTAACAAATTTTTCGAAAATGGCAATAACGTTTTTGTTCAAAATAAGTATCTGTGGAATTTTTTACATTATAAATCTTAATTCTTGTTATTTAAAAAAAAAACATTGAGTAGTTTACTGATGAGATAAATTAGGAAATTCGTAACTTTGGCAAAAAAAATACCTTATCTATAGCAATTAAGTTAAAATTTTATATCTGAAGAGTATTTATTTAGTTTATCAGAATATATTTTTTTAAGAAAAACGAACAAAGAGCTATTTTGTATACGATTGTGTCCTACCATTTATTTTTAAAGTATTTTATGTTACAGACGACAATATTTCAAACGATTATGAGTTATAGAAATTGTTCATTATATTTTGCCATAGCACATCATCTAAAGAACGTCAACTCTATGCTGCTCAAGACCAGTTGGCTAGCGAGAAGAAGAAAATCTAAACAGTGTCGTCTCAAACTAGAGCCCTCAACAGTGTAGGACCGTCGTTTCGACGCAACATATAGTGTAAATTAGACCGGGCAATTATTCCAAGTATGCCAGCTGTACCGAAACCCGCAGAGGTCAAAACGCACGAACTTGACCTGAAGTTGAGGTCCCTGACACCAAAACTGTTTGGATTAGATTAGACCATGTCAATATGACCGCTGCTGAAATTAGCGACGCGCCGGTCTTCAAACACGCTTTACAATATACATCGACTTTGCGCCACAGATAAATTCGTCGTTTCACTAAGCGAGATGACGGGGCTGTCTATTGTAATTATTAGGCCTACTGCGAGACGTTTCTAAAATGTTACATAATGCCCCCCAGGCACAACTTTCTCACAAATTTTTAGTTACTCGCAGTCGTATCCACCACACCTAGTGTATCTCACGACTTGTGTCCATAATTATGGTACATTAAAAACCGAAACATGTCGGAAGAATATAGCTCAGCATCTTTCGAATGCTGATATCACAAGGAGTAATGGGACTTGGAATGAGATAAGGCTTAGATTTTATACATCACTTTAAAATTTCATAATTTTTTAACCTAGCATATTTGACTTAAAACCTTGTTTATGCTCCACTCTATATTATATTCTTCAAAATCTTTGTAACAAGAACACATATCACTTTATTTAAATTCCAAATGGCAGGTGTTAATCTATAAATTTGAATTTTATTATTTTTATTTACAACATAATTGAACTTAAAACTTTGTTTTGTGTTTACTTTATGGTATCCTTATTTTGTAACACATTTTTAACATGTAATACTTGTATTTTAGACTTGTTAACTTATGTGTTAGTTATGTTGATGATGTTTTATTAATCTATTTAAAAGTTTAATATTTGACCATTTGTTGTTCGTTAGAAGCAAATTATAAAACATATTTTTTAATTTTAATATTACTTAATATATCTACCAATTTTGAAACGGTCTAATTCATTAAATCACCATTTTTCTATATTTTGTTATTGTTTTTCCCAGAGCATTTTATCTAAGTCTTAACTTTAATTACCTGATATTGTCAAGCTATTTAGATCAAAAATATGCATTTCACCAATATTTTGAGCAAGCCCATAAATAAACGACTAATTATTTCCACGATTCTAAACATAATACTAGCCACATGAAATAATAATTTTAAATATGTCGTTGCTATTCGCAAAATCGTATTAGTTGGTGATAGCTGATAAAACTAATTTACACTGGGCTAATTAATGGCTTCTTATTTAAAAAAAAAAACTTCCAAAATAAACTAGTTCAAGACGAAAGGTGTGTAAAAATATTCTACTCTACCCGTTCGGGGATCAAACCCCTGTCATCCTAGTATGAGTTAAACACAAATAAATTAGGTTAACGTGAGCAGAGTAATTTTTAACACAAAAAGTCACTTTAACTGTATACATTTTGGATGCCGGTAGAAGCTTTAACAGCTGGTTAGACGGTTTATAGTGTTTAATGTTTAAGTGTGCTTAAAATAACTTTTCGTTCGGAAGTGCACGTATAGAATTCCCAAATCATATTCACAAAAAAATAAAAGTTAGCATGAAGAAGCCGAACCTTAATAATAAACTAGCAGTTACACGCGATGCGCAAAATAAGACCTCGGAAGTGTTTGCCGCTAAAATTATAAAGGAAACTTTTCCCCAAACTACGAGACGCGCCATAAAGTTTATTGCCCACAACACCTCAAATTATACTTGACGAAGCGGAGGCTTGCTAGAGCTTTCAACAACCTTTTCTGGAAGTTTTAAACATAAAGCGCGAACTTTAAAAAAAAACATAAACATTAATTGCTATTCTTCATAAAGTATGAAGAGATACATCCGAAGTGACCGTCAAAACCTGTTGAATGAGTGTTTGTTCAATACATATCAGAATATAACCACTCAAATTTAGTAAATTTACAACAACAACAAAATTACTACATGGTCGGCTTAAAACGTATTGTTTCAGAGATGTTAATTTTAAAGGCTCGAATCAATTTCAGCTGTACGATGACAATTTGTCGATGTTTACTTCTCTATAGTCCAATTATCGTAGAAAGGTCCTTAAATGAAAGATAGAAAAGTTACTAAAGCTACTTTCACGTACTCATACGTCAAGCCACGTGAGCTGCAACTGGCACTTTTGATTTATATTTTCAATGCCTCCATCTTTTTAATTAAAGCGCTAGTAACTAAGTTGTCGGATATAATGATTTTTTTAAATCTTAGCAGCTATATTCCACAATAATCGCATTGGTCAGTTGGGCATGAGAGCCGAAACGATGGTGCACGCGCAGTCATGTTCTCTGGGTGAGTTAAAGATGTTTTTAGCACCGCGTCTAACTACCTAATCAAGCTATACGCATAGGTACTAACTACGCTAATGACACAGGGATGAGATATATTGAATGTATATGAAGTGTAGCCGCATTTGCGTGGAGAAAAAATTGAGAAACATTTAGGAAAACCTCCATTAGTTCACCCAACCAGATAGATAGATCATGAGGACTCTAGCATGTTGCGAGAGTGACGCCTTAGACCATGCGGCCACCAGTGTGTGTCATAATAAAGTTATCCGTGTCAATGTAGTCAACATTTGCTAAGATAGTTTTCGAGACGTTATAAACTAGAATCCTAATGTAAAATACCTTTTAGAAAATAAAAACGTGTTATTGTTTGGTCAACATTGATAAAACTTTAATATAAGTTATTACTAGCATTATTTTATAGGTGTAGATGTAATCAATCAAAAGTGGCATTTGGAGAGCACATTACTTGACGTATGATTACATTAAAACGTTTTATTAACTTTTGTTACAATCAGATATGGTTCTTCCTACAAAGATCCTACTAAAGTTTGGTAGACGAATACTATTTCAAGACTTTTCTATTTGCGATACGGCCCACATAACGAACGCAACACCGTACACCCCTCAGGTTGCTCTAGTATTAGTCAATAGAGATGTGCGATTACTTTTTAAATGCGAAGCGATATCGTAGCCTAAGTCAAAGATAAGGTTTTTGTCGACATATAGCACTAATTTTAAATTATCCATTAAATTTTAAATTATCCATCTGTTGGAAGATAAAGGTTCAGAGAAGAAACAAATGCACACTAAATAGTTTTATGCTGACATGTTTGAATTTATCTATGTTAGAGATGACATTAAAACACTAGTGGCTGTAAAAATACCGTTTAATAGTCCTAAGAATTTTATGTTGAAATATGTCATATTTAGTGAGATATTTTAAATTTTAGAATATATTGGAGTTTTCTTCTTCCTTCGAAACGCTTCGAAAATACAAAGCTTAATACGGGTGTCAAAGTCCAAGCTAGCGAAGGAGGTTTTGATCATCAGTCAAAATTTCAAAGCTTTTTACACCCCTGGTAATCAACCCCATGTGGAAGAGTGGTTAGAGAGCGTATCCCGAAAGGATATTAAGACGCGGTGCTTTTTATTTTAAGTTATACAAGTCTACTGCAGATTTATAGGAGTAAGATACAATTATTTTATCCAGAGCTTGTAATATATGTGGAATCCGTTTTCTTAATATGGATGGTTTATAATTTCTGGAGTTAGGGTTGAAAATTAGAATTTTTAAAAGACAATGAAGAACCTACTAGGATATGCTTGAAACTAGGTTAAGAATTTTGTCCATCCCCATAACTGCTTGAACTTTGGCCTTCAAAAGGAAAATTAAACGTGGGAGCTGAGTAGCCAATCTAGCTGGTACGGCTATCTTTAGCGCTGACGTGGTTACTCCTAAATACTATCTATGCGAAATGCCATTAAAATTGAGCTATAATCAAAACTTTTGCGCTAGCATAAAACGCGCTTCCAGTGAGTCAAAGCACCTAAGCTTGCTCTCCAAATAAGAATATACATTTATGATTGAATGTATGATTAATCATGAAACGACAGGTTTGCCACTATTTTCTTAACACAAAATTACCTGTGTTCCTTGGGTGTTCCTGAATAAACTCCAATTTTTCCAGACACTTTAAAGATTAGTATAATTCAGAGGTCGGCAACCTTTTTGGGCCCCGATCGAATCATAAACTTATCATAGTTTCCGACACCATCCATCTGTTTAAACTCTTTATTTATATATATATATATATATATATATATTAAAATAAATATATATATAAAATTATTAAAATAAATATTCCTTCTTAGTAGTAGTAGTATATTTATATAATAGATAAACTGTAAATCCACATTAAACTACTTTGCTAACAGCACACTATACTTTGTCTTGAGTTCTCACGACGCAATGAATGTAAAACTTGGCAACACAGACCAAATAAGAATATTTTACACTTTACAAAATAACTTTTTGAAAAGGGTTGCCTCATGTTTAGGATATGTGACCTTTTATCCTAAATAAAATGTTCAAATTCTTGTCAGTGTTGCACTTCATAAAAGGTGTTTTTCTGCAATAGCTATCGATGTGCCACCATCTTAATATAAAGGTGATAAATTACTCACCACATTTTTTTTTAAATTGTTGATGAAAATGAATGCTATTCTTCTCAGTGAGCTGCCTAACATTTTTACATTAGCTCCATTACAATTACAAATCCAAGCCAGATAGCTCCCCCCCCCCCCCCCCCCCC
>CABFOW010000460.1:74740-86545 GCA_902141385.1 Timema californicum | reverse complement strand
CTGTGGACTTAATAAACTATACTAGATACTGCACATTTTTAATCTGGGTATCTCGCGAAACAATTTTACCAATTGAAAGTAGCTTCCATACTCAATGGTTTTGGTGACCCCTGCTCTAGGAGAATCAGAAATGCCCATACGCATGAAGAGACTTAGTTGAACGGGAAATGCCGTGTGTTGGTCTTCTATCCGACCACGAATCGATATTGTGTGTGAGAAACGACCAGCTCAGGTTTATCTTTAATTACTTAACTCGTTTAATTTAAGCCATTAAATTTCCTGGAAAATAAATATCTTGAGGTGGGGATGTAGGTAACGCGAGAAATGGTCAGTGTTTTTGCAGTCTTTATATCAACACATTTTTGTTGGTCAAATTAAATCAAATATTTCTTTCATGCAAACATATAATTTAATTTACTTCACATAGTGATATCACAGTTGTTGAATATATCATGTGCATAATATTATTATCTAAATACCCCTTTGAATGAAGAGAAAAAACGTTCATGAAATTCCTGGATGCCCTTGATTGATATTCAACTGTTGAGGTCATCATATCGTTAAGAAAATTAAACTCTATATTTGCATAGAAGCTATATTTGATTTATTTTGGCCATTGGTATTCAAAACAAACAAACGGGATGATATGACTATAGTAGGGAATTCTTTTGCAGCCGTTTAGCCAATCCAATGTTTCGGGACCCGCTTCGGTGACAGCGTGGTCTAACGCGCAACTATCATGTTGGACTAGACTGCGATTACGGGGAGATCAAGGTTATAATATTCGGTCGGGTGGTCTAGCTATAACGGTTTTCCACTCGGCCTCGATTCAAATTCGGGTACACTTTATCTAAATATAACCTTCCTTATGCCTAACACCATTAGCGTAATTAGTACATAAGCATAGAACCCAAACGGGTAGTAAGACGAGGTGCTAATCATCGTTTAGGGGGAAGGGGGATAGTACATATATGTGAATGAGCGTACTTGGTTCTTCACTTCGCTTTTTCTTATATGAAAAGGTCTACAATTAACGTCTGAGGGTTGATGTATCGAATTCATAAATACGTCAGTAATAATATTATTTTTGTAAAATTTCCTGTATTCTTTCCCCCCCCCAACATAAAAAACTTACTGGGGTTTTCCGATTTTCCAGGTGCTTATCAACGCTGGACAACTAGACACACAAATAAAATACGGGTGATAGCAAAAAATGACGCCATTAAAGGACGAATTTGGCAGCGGGAAGCTTTGACGTTCATTCTAAATTATCTTACATTTCTACCATTCACTACCAACTTTTTTAATCTAATTTCTCATTTCTATGATAATCTCCCTTCGCCGTATCACATTTTACTTAGTATTCACTTTATTAACTTCACTGTCGCTTTTCTCCCTAGACACGTCGTTAGAGAAAGGGACGTTCTAGCCGTGACTTAGAGATAAACTTTGTTTATTATTCTCTTGATTAGCACGCAAATGGAGTTAAATGTTTAGTCAAATAACTTAATAAATAGCTATTAATTATTATTCCATCAACCCATTTTATATAAATATTTACTTCTAATTTTAAAATGTTTAGTATACATTTCTTAATACGTTTTCCTACCACAATTTAATACTATTTTGATTGAAATTTGAGTTCAATCTTTCATGTACAGTATACATGGTGTCTAAACATTCAAGTCACATACTACCTAAAGTAATGTATGTATTAAATGTATCATCAACATAAAATACAATAAGTTTTTAGCACCACGTCTTACGTTCGGATTATACGTCTACGTACTAATAATTACTTTAATGTTTTATGGAAGAGAAAGGTGAACTTATAGTAAGTGTATCCGTATTTTTGTGGAGGTAGAATGGAAACCATTTAGGAAAGAATCGCCCTAAGGACACCCGACCAGGATCTAGATTGTGAGAGTGACGCCTTAGACCATGCGGTCACCAAAAGCAGGTAACACAATATTGGCCGACGGTTCAGTTTCATTATGTTTACTGCAGTAAAATGGGACCCTCAGTGAGATTCTAAACTATCACAAAATGTATTCCATCGCACTAATCCAAAAGGCTTGATAACAGAGAGTTTTAAAGTATACCCTAATTTTGGTTGGAAGAACAATAGAGAAATTGTATTGATTTGCGGCCAACAATGATAACATTTTACTAAGTGTTATTCCGTAGGTATTCATAGTATCTATCAAAAGTAATATCTGCAGATAATATGACTTGATGTATGAATATCTTAAAATAGTTTTAGTAACTATTCGTAACTTTTACTGTTCTTCCTACCAAAATCATACTATACTTACTAGACGCTTCTTTCGTTTATAGCAAATAGCTACAACTTCTTGGCAAATTTACAAAGAGTTTTACTCCCCTCTCGAAGAATGTTTAATGGTAGTGATTGAAATGATACTGTTTTGAACTCCTCTCATATATTAAAAAAGTCGTGGATGAAATGCATTTTTCTTTTATAAACTTTATAAAAAATATCCTTTTAATACTTCATCCATGGATATTCACGCGCTTTTCAGAAGTAATTTCAAAATATTGCATCATAAAACTTATTTTTCTTTCAAAGATCAACTCCGTAGTATTTACACACAAAAAAGCACGTGACGCTGGCTCCCTCCACCCAATAGGAAACTAGCCTTCACAACACCTGTTGCCATTAGTTAGTTTTAACAGTGGTGACAAGGAGTCCAAGAGGTAGGGGGTAGGTCATATATAAGCCGCTTGTGTCTATTAATCCTTGTCAATGCCGGTAATATATACATAGTGCCAGTAATTTAAATCTACAGAGAATATAACATTACACAGTACACGGAACACGGAACATGTAATATCGTAGAAAAACAATCCGTAAATCATATCATTTAATATCATATATTCAATACTGTAAGAATTTTAATTCTTTCGGTTTATATTTTTTATTTAGTTTTAATTTATTCTTAAGTGTTTATTTATTTTGACGCTACTAGCACGCCATGTGGCCAGAGGTCATAATACATTTAATTAATTCTTGATATATTCATTTTAAACGTATTGTTTTCGACGAACATTGAATGTCGTCGAAGGAAACTCCTAATAATAATAATAATAATAACAATACATTTATCAGACCAAGAAATATTTTTTTACCGGGGTTTTGTCCAGATATTCCGTTCACGTTTTAAAACCATCCTGATCAGGTGTTTTTTTACGTCTTCTAAGAGACTCATAATGGCCGCACTATACAAGGAGGAAAGAAATAGACTATCAGTGGGGGAGGGGAGAGAGATAAGAAGCGAGGCTTTGCATTTTAGATCCAAAAGGACGCGGACTTGTAAAGGAGATTCGTTGGAATAAAGCATAGTAATAATGGCAGGTTTTATTAGTGCCAATTACACCAAAAGTATTACAAACGACAAGAAAAGATTATACTTGGGACAGCTTTAATTACCTCCAGAACACAGCTACGACAAGTGAGTTTGTCTGATCCAGTAACAGTTTCAACAATTGATAGAAGACACTACAAGACTCCATTCGCATGGAGTGATATCAACCTAAATTTTAGTCGTGATTCATCATTTGTCTTCTACTACAATTTCGACTATCCATTCACTATTTAAAATGTATTGCTCCAAAATCAAAGAACAATGTTAATTTCAATTTAATACTCCAACAGTAAAATTTTCTTTTAGACGTAATACTCCGTTTCAACAATTGACTCTGGAAAAGAAACTTTTTTCCAGAGTAATGACTTAGACAGAATGCAATTACCTTATTTAGTATTTATTGTTTTAGTGTCCAACGACCAACCTCATTGATGAAATTGACTATAAATATATATTGTATATATATTTAAGGATTTCAAATTGTTTTATGAAATATTTTTTTGTTCAATAAGTCCACTTAAACAGTAAAGGTATATTTTTTTCCCAACATGACCCAGAGGTCTTGAGAGAGTACTCTTTTTAATCTTATGCATCATTATTGTTATTTTAAGTTTTACCCTGAGATAATAAATACATTTTCGTGTTGTGATTAAATCTGAGCTAGTCCACCATTCATTTATCACCTATTTTATGATTTTTTTTATGAACTCACTGGACTTAAAGTTAATAAATAGATAAATGCTTTTTATATATCCCCCAATCACTATTAAAACACACATACTCATTATTATTATTATTAAAGTTATATTAAGGATTATTTTAGTAAAATTTTCACAGTACCGACGGTGTTATCAGTTAAATAAAACGTGTGCAACATCAAAAATATTTCTAACTGTATAAATATAAGTATCGAATATACTCAGATCACATAACCGCGAGCAAGTGCGCAGTAAGGCATGCTAGCGTCGTCATCATCACAAAACCCAATATCGTTATAGATACTGCTCAATCACAGGGCAATATCACGATTATAATCCGTACCACTATTATTGGTTCAAATAGCGGGGAAGACAATCCGTACCACTATTATTGGTGCAAATAGCGGGGAAGACAATCCGTACCACTTTTACTGGCGCACATCGCGGGCGCGTAACGTTTTATGATACAGCCTTACAAACAATGGTAAACATGTATTCCCGCCATTTGATATTTTATTTTTTCCATAATTACGTTCAACGTTACTAACAGTGGTGTGTCTTGCCATTTTAGCAGAGTAGTAAGACCCTGTTATCATCACACATTAATTGGTTAGTTATCAACAAAAATGCATTCTCGTGTGTGAAGTATGTAAAGCAGAGCTCATATGTAACTGGTCAAATGGGGACTTAGTGGCGAATAACGTATTCCAGGTAAATTTTGAATAAGCTTTAAATTTTTCTGGAATGTCGGGAATCGATCCAAGGACCCTTAACCCGGTAGGAAAACATGCTACCGATTTAGATAAGGTGTCAGACTAAACTAAGTAACAAATCAACGGGATTCGAACCAAAGTCTCTCAAAACTGGATAATCTATAGTCTGAAGTAAAATGTCTCGGCGATCTCACCACGTATTAGAGATCCGAACCATGGGTGACGCTTTACACTGGTATTCATATCTGTATTCGAAATACTACTCGTATTTTTTAATCTGATGTTGGATAAAAATTAAAAATGGTATTTTAATTAATATACATTTATAAATGAACTTGGTTATTTTAGCTATATAAAAACTTTGATTTTGTAAAAATATTTGATATAGCAAATATATATATATATATATTGAAAGAATGTGTAAATAACCATGTTTCAGAGAATTTACTACTTACAATTTGACCAACAAACATATCAAAGAAAGCTTTGCATCAATAATGAGTTGTTTTAAACCCATATTTTGTTATCATTCAGTTTTATTTTAAAAACATATACGAGTGGGGCCAAAGAAAATATTTTCCCTGCAAAAAACCACAGGTCAAAAAGGCTCCTGTGTTTCCAAATACATTTCATGATCAAAGAAATATTAAATATTGGACAAGCTTACAGAAAATGTAAATATAGAATAACCCCGGTTATTCATAAGTTTTTTAAAAAAAGCTCCAGTCAGTACTTTAAAATAATGTAATTGTATAAGTGGGCGTACACTTTTAGACAAATAATATTTACAGTAACGGCTTTAGACAATTTATGTTGTTCACACGCATAAAAAAATTGTTTTTTAAAGAGTAATATCCTAAAACTTTTACTCATCATTGCTAAAGTTTACCGGTTGTTTTATGCATTAAACTGCTACTGAACTTTTCTTATCAAACTTGTCTAACACATTTTCCCTCCAACACGTACAACACATGACACATTGTCTTTACAAGTAGTGGGAGTTGGAAGGAAAGTGAAAGAATAGGGTGAGCCGAAATCAAAGACGACCGTTTCGTGTCAATCAACAATGTTCACCCCACGAGAGTAGAAGAACGAGTCTACTTTAGAAAACCAATTTAAATGTGTCATGTCTATAGCCCTTCGTTCAGTGCACTCCGAGTTTCTTTATCCATCCGGGCTGTCCATATAACTAAACTAATTGGGTAGGGATGAAGAAGGTAACATTTAGAGGAAGTGCGCCAGCATTTGTGTAGCGGAACAATCCCGGGCAAACCACCGAACTGCGACCTCCCGATCCTAAGGCAAACCATACAAGACAAATTGACGCCTCTATCCATGTGGCCACCAGCGCTGGCATGAAAAGAAAATTAGAACTTTGACTATTCCTCTTGAATATTTTCAGCCAACCTTATTTTTTCAAATCAAAAACTACTATATTATACATATACGGAATGTATAGTAGTGTAGGCCTACTAAAAAAAAATCATTTTTGACCCTCCACAGTATTTTCTTTGTACACTTACGTTTACTCTGAAAGATTACAAGCAATTTAACTTTGACCCATTAGGTATAAACTATGGCTCTAATAAGGCTATACCATAGCGGAATAATGCAAGGTAAGCTTGCTACCTTAGAGGGTAAAAGAAAGGTATGTTTCTACAAAGAGTCCAAAAATCTGTTGAAGTCGGAAAAATTAGATATTGGGCTTAAAGTTGTTTGAACACCAATGAACATATTGAAAACTAAACTGTTAGTTCAAAAAAAAGAGTAGCTGTCCAACAACAAACTCATTTTTTCTCACAGTAGGCCTTTAACTTTTTTTTTTGTACACCGCAACTTACTCTCCCCGTCCGGTCTATTCGCATATTCACATTAAATGAGATTTGGATGAGAAAGATACAGAGTATTGAGGGAATGTACTCGCATTTGGATATAAGAATAAATATCCACTTAGAAAAAAATCCTCAACACTCCTAGCCGGGATTCAAACCCCAACCTCTTATTTATCAGAAAACCAGACGAGATCGACACCTTAGATCACGTGCCCACAAATACAGGTTGTTGTGCTGTAGGCCTAATTAACCCAGACGGTATTTAACCAAGTTTATAACCAACTTCGATGGCCGTATGGTTTAAGGCGCCACTCTTGCCATAAACTAGACTGCCGAAGACGGTGATATCGGGGTTCAATTCGTTTGGGTGTAGTGAGGGTGGTTTTACTTAAAGGGTTTTCCACTCTCCCTCTACGCAATCGCGGGTACACTTCCTCTGAGTTTAACCTTCCTAATTCCTAACACATTAATGTAATTAGTACATAGGCGTTTTACGTAAACAGGTAATAAGACGCAGTGTAAAAAAAACTGTTTATAAATATATGTTAGGCAATCAATTATCGGGGTTGGTTAGTGTAAAATTATAGATTCACCCAAAAATAATAAACAAAATAATATGTTCAAAGCTATTAAAAGTTCCGGAGCGGGATTTTAAAGTGAATAAAAAACTAAAATACTCAACAAGAAACTGTACCAAATAAGAATGTCTCTATTATGATGTGTAAGCTACAATTAGTTATAAATATTTTTTTTAAAGTGCAATAAAAACACACGATGTACAGTACAATACATGAATCACAAATTAATCTAGGACTGAAACACAACCTAACACTTTACAATAGTGTCGTTCATTATCTGGGTACTAGGATGAACTTAATAGGCAAATACCACCCGCATCTGTGGCCGATTAGTCTAAAGCGTCACCCTCGTGTTTGACCTCCTGAAGGTGGGTAGTTAGAGGTTAGAATCTCGGGGTCTATTGAGGGTAGTTTTCCCCCAACGGTTTCCCACTCTCCTTCCACTCAAATGCAAGTAAATTACCCCCTAATGCTTCCTTCCTCATTATTATCTTATTAGAGTACTATCGTGTATGCGTAAAATATGAGCAGGTAGTAAGATGTGACGTTAAAAAAATTGGCAGATAACAGTCCGTTTACTATTCGGTCACCTGGCTGGCAAAGATTCACAGTGTCATTTTAATTCAATATCCTTTATTTTACACTATTACACTGGAAAGTACATCATTTACTCAAATAATTTCTAAACAAATTTTTACTAAAATGGCAATTAATTATTTTTTAACATTATCGAATTGAAGAGCATAAAGGATGAAATAACTCAATTAGGTAGAATAAACTCAAGCTGCACGGGAGTAGTGAAGGATAAGGGAGGGGAGGGAGCGTCTGGAAGTCAAAAAAAGAGTAGTGTGTTTCAATTTTGTTTTAAATCCCAAGACCTTTATCAAAACATTGCAATCTACTTTATATTAACTAACCGCCTTAGCGAACCTCTTAGTTGGCCGCATGGTTTAAGGCGCTATTCTCGCAGTAAACTAGACTGGTGATGAAGGGGAGATCAAGGTTAGAATCGGGTGTACTGAAGAGGTTTTTTCCGGAATGGTTTTCTACTTTTCCTCCTTGCAAATGCGTGTATACTTTCTCTATATATAGCCTTCCTAATCCCTAAGACCATTAGAGTATTTCGTACAAAGGCTTATAATCCGAACGGGTAGTAAGACGGTGTGTTAAAAAAAAGCAGGTGTACACGACAAAACCAATGAATAGTGTGAATAGCCTCTTCTTTTTTATGAACTGGCCCACAAGTTTTAGTATGGAAAATGTAATGGTCATTTTGAAATACAAATAACGTTTTAATTAGGCATGTGGTCTGATTGACCATAGTGACGATCATAGCAAAGAGTCGGTTTCAACGTTTGGTTTTGCCCCACGCGCCAAAGTCATGTCACTATTGGTATGGTAAGTAGAATTTTGGTAGAAATAACTTTTTATAACATACCAGAAAAAAATTAAGGTTAATGCTATTCTATAGAACTTTATAATATAAATGACAGCTTTAGATCACATGACTTGACGTATGAATACATGAAAGTAGATCTACAAATTAGTCTGGTTAACAGACGAGGTTCTCCGTATGAAAAGTGGACTGTAGTTTGGACGCTGTGTTGATGATGAGGCGCCAGACATCATCAATGATACAAATGACCGCATCGGTTGGTAAGCGGACTACACGTCATGATTGTCCGGTATGGTTTGCCGGTGGTGGGAAGGTCGGGAATATAATCCCTGCCAGGTTGTACTTTCCACACAAATTCGGTGCGCATTTCCTCTAAATTCTAACTTCATCCTCATTCCACTAGCGTAACTAATGTAAAAATATGGTACGAACGGACCACCCATGCAGATACCTTGCAAGATATATAACTCGTCTTACTTTAAAAAAAATTTAGTATACATTTCAAATTGAGCTACTTATTTTATAGAGATTTCCGTTTTTTTTATATAAATAATGTATTCATAGGCTGAATTTCTACGCTTGGCATTGAAAAACTTCTATTTCCTATATCTGGGAAAATGGTATCAGGGTACGTTCTGTAAAATATGCTAACCGGACTGTGATTTATCACGCCATTCCAGAGCGAGCGCTTGAAAGCTCACAGACAAAAATAGAGCACATTTCAGTTGGAATATGAGCTATACCTTACGTTTCTGGATCACGAAGGCTTATGCAAGCTAAATCACATTGTGATCCGAGGTATGTCCCTCGTGTGCCTGCCATAAGGGCATATAGGAAAGGAAATACCACTGTTGGAATGTCTTTATGGTCGCAGGGCCTTAAAATGTTTGGACGCCCGCCTAATGGAATTGGGAACGTTTTCATATCAAAATAATAGATATATTGTTTTAAGGTCACTTTGGAAATGTTATTTAGAAGATTGCTATCTATCATGTTATTCATAGTGACACGTCTCGCAAAAACATAAAACAACCTGAATAAGTGAATATTTACTGTCATAAAATATTTTGAAATATGCAATAATAGACGTAGGCTTAATCAAGATAACTTGGAAGTAATGGCATCCATACTGAATAGTATAATATATTTTAAATATTTATTATATCGTAATCGATAGGGATCAAACCTTGACCTCTATAATCAGAATCAAGACGACACCAATCTTGGTTGGTAGCGTTGGAACATTTCTCAGAGAATTTAACTGTTTCACTACGCTGCTCGAGAGCTCAGTAAAAACACATGATAAAACCGGTGATTATTTAAAGTGTGTGTGTGTGAGAGAGAGAGAGAGAGAGTGAGAAAGAGAAAAGTACTTGTGTAGACCACTTTATTTCGATCAACACGCCAACAGATGTGAATAAAACAAACTAATGTCCCTGCAACAGCTTGATTCAATTCTAGAAGCTAAAGAAAGAAAATACTAAAGAAGACCAGCCAAAAATAAAATGCAAAAGAAAATAATACAAAAAATAGTATTTTCAATTCATGGACTGTGCGCTGTTGGGGTTGAGACTTTGTCGGAATTGTACACAAACAAGATTAGGGCTTATTCGAGATTGTGTACAAACGAGATTGCAACGTATTCGAGATTGTCAGAGACGCGAGGTTGAGGCTTGGACATAAATGGTTGAGACTTGATCGGTATTGTGCAGACAAGTGTTGAGATTTGGTCAAGATTGTGCATAGACAAGGTTGATACTTAGATAGGATAGTGCACAGATAAGGTTGAGACTTGGTCAGTATTGTGAATAGATAAGGTTGAGACTTGATCAGGCTAGTGCAAATACAAGGTTGAGACTTGGTCAGGATTGTGAATAGATAAGGTTGAGACTTGGTCAGGATTGTGCACAGAGGAGGTTGAATAGTGAATCTTTCGTTGTGCACGAGCACTATCACGGCTAAGCTCTTCTGGGTTTGAACTATATTGAATAAATTTGGTTAGGACTGAATGAAACTGATCGTGTGACCTGGAACTGACTAAACTAACAACGTTGTAGACTAAGTTCGTTCATACTGTGCCTCGAATGCAACAGCGTCCATTCTTTCAATCAAGTTAAAATCAAAACTTAAAAGATTTCACGTGCTCAAATAAAACCGAAACGACATAACATAACTCTTGAGAGCCCGTGACGCACTTTTGCCTTACGTTGTACGTACAGTCGATCGACCAAGCAAGGGCAGTGGCGGAATGGGGGGAAGGGTGGGAGGTTTGGCTCACGCACATTATTTATCCTGTAACTCTCGTCAGAGGCAGTGGCGCAAAGTAAATCAATCTCGTCCGCCAGCAAAAGGGGGAAGTGTGTAAGGGGCCGAGGGCAGAGGTCAAGCACCAAAAGTGCACGGGGAATCGGGGGGTAAGAGGGGTGGTTGTATCATATGTGCGCGAAGAGTGAGCGAGCTACCAGTGTATGTGTATAAATCCCACCGTCCTTATACCCGCACCTTGACGGCCTACAAATCAATCAGTCTGCCAACTGCAGATCCTTACGCCGAGATAGCTGTTTGGTGGATGAGAGCCCTCTGAAGAATCACGCGAGAATCTCAGCAGAGGAAGGGATAAATAGGAAAAAAAACTACATTTGTTTTGTTCAAACATTTCTGACATTTACATCAAACATTTTAAGCCTTGCCTTCCTCTATCGTCCAAACTAAAGTTTACATAAATCAGCTTCTACGGGAGTTAATCCTCTTCGGAAACGTCCTAAACAAAACGCGTCACCGTATTAAGCAGAACATATTTAATATTACATAACTAAGCGAAATTATTTAAGGTTAAGTGTGCAATCAAAGATGATGACATTATAATATACGTTGCATGTAGCAAATTAGGAATGCAAGTAAAAATACCTTAAATAATTGTTGAACTGTTGAGAGTGTATAGTAATGTAAAGTGGTCAGGGTTTTAGGCCCTTGGTTTTCAACTTTCATTTATAAAATTATATTAGTTTTTCCTTTAGTTTATATATTAATACACTCAAGCTACTGAGAGTACTAAACTGATAAATACCTTGTTCTTTTCCATTCATCTAGGCCTAATTTAATTATCTTTATTACTATCAAATGGTTAATTATAAGAAAGTGTGGGGTTTTATGGTAATTATAAGTTATGTAAATCATAACCAAAGTTGTAAGCAATATATGTTTC
>CABFOW010000460.1:49785-67506 GCA_902141385.1 Timema californicum | reverse complement strand
TGTGGCCGAAAAGATAATTTAGAAAATAATTAAAGTATAAAAGTTTCATAAGAAAAAATAGAATTTAGATCTTACATTTTAGACGCAGAAAGCCGGAGCTTATGTAAACCCTGCTAAGACACCGGCCCAATTGTGTCGTTATCGATACAGAGAGCAGAATATATACAAAACTCAGTAGAGGACGAAAGGAGAAGGGGTAGGACACATTCTGGACTATACTGGAACAAAAATGCAAGCATGCTGTTCTTCGCGAACTTTCTCGTAACGGAGACTAGTCACTGCGCATGCCCAGCAAGGCCTAGGCTTCGCTTAGCTTGCCAGACATTACGCGCTTTTAGTATCTTGTTCGCCCGGGACAGTGAAAGTTCGTCCGGAGGTCTTGAGCCGTTGTTCCACGCAGGCCCAGTCGACAGGCGAATGCAAAGTCTCTTCTATTTGTTTTGTTTTAACGTCTCCCTTATAACGTCCGAAGCTACATATTTTAGTTTTAGACTCTTAAGTATTAAATAAAAGTGTATTATTGCAAAAATGTAGGTGACCTGGCGGTCTTAGAGTAAGGTGTCGGACTTCTGTGCCGGAAAAATGCCCACACGGAAAAATGCCCACAAGGAAAAATGCCCACACGGAAAAAAGCCCACACGAAAAATGGCCACACGAGAAAATGTTCACACGAAAAATGCTCACATGGAAAAATGTCCACATGAAAAAAATTATAAATCAAGGTTAATTTTTAACGGAATGCAAGTTTGATTGGGGTTTTGCATTACTAACCTTTTTGTTTCCGCGTTTGATTTATTCTTGTGCATTCATAGAGTTTGCATTCACTTTTTTGGGTCTTTTTGTTAATTTAAAGTCATTTATGGAAATGTTAGTGTCATTTTATGGATAAATTTTGACACATTTTAGGTCATTAAAATTCTGGCCCTAGAACAATATAACCAATGTTTACAACAAGTGCTTAGGGTCCAAATAAAATACAAAAACATATCAAAATAGAGTTATATTTAATGGATATTATTATTATTGTTATTATTATTTAGCACCGCGTCTTACTACCCGTTCGGGTTATACGCTTTTTAATGGCTATTATACATTTAAGTTGGACCTACATGTTGGTGTAGTTTAATAAGTAGGCTACATAATACATAAAATAAAGACTATTACTCTAAAAAATTTAAACTGGAAGTCGACATTTTAATATGGAGTGTTGACCCTTGGGGACCCAATATCAATATTTTTACTTTCTCGCTACCTTACAGGTAGAGCAAATATTGTAATCCTTAAAAAAATTGAACTCAAGATGTTGATGAATGTCGACGTTTCACGATCCTACGAATCCGAAAAAATGGTTTTCGCAATGCCGTCTGTCTGTCCATCTGTCTGTTAGTCTGAACCTGGGCTAGAGCCTAAACTATTTTACCGATTGGGCTAAGACTCGGTATCTAAGGTTTTCATACGATTACCCCGAGGAAACTTTGGAAATGGATATCCAACCCTAAAATTAAGGGTAGTTTCCTTAAGGGCAGAAAGAGAAAAAAATCGATTTTATCACAATTTGCTTTAATGAGTTTGATTAAATTTCATTTCTAGCCTTCGATCAATATTACAAACTAAATGGATAGCCTCAATTTTTTGTCAAAATGACTTTTAAGGATTCCGGTCTGATGCGTAAATTCTCAATGAGAAAAATTCAATTTTCTCAGAATCATCTATAACGAGTTTGTTTAAAGTTCGCACCTAGGCGTTGAGTAAGATTATAAACAAAATTGATTTTTTCATTGTCCCATGAAAATTATTTTAGGGTTCCTTACAGAAGTAAAAAGTGACCTGGCGGTCTAGGGGTAAGGTGTCAGACTTCTATTCTGGCGGCCGGGGTTCAATCCCCGGTCCCGGCATAAATTTATCTGATTACCATGCGTAAGTGCGTATAACCCGAACGGGTAGTAAGACGCGGTGCTAATAATAATAATAATAATAATAATAATAATAATATGTATCCGCAACTATATAACATACTAAATAACTTATCACTGTACAATTTTAGTACCAACTATTAAAAGTAAAAAACTTTTATTTGAAATTCATTTTTATAAAACCAATAGTTTCTGATATATTGGCAAATATATTAATATAACTTTGTGAGCTTTAGTTGTGAAGAGATACTTAAGTTTAAACCAGATGAGCATCCCCTAGTAAAATGTCGAATATTTTAACCGGAAGTCAAAATTTTAATACGAAGTGTTGACCCTTGGAGACCCAATATCGATATTTTTTATTGGTCCAGATGTACAAATGAAGTAGTTAATTCTTTAGAAATAAAATTATAAAATTTATATCCGCGAGTAAAAAAAAATATTTGTAATTATAGCACAATTTGTCACGGGTTCGATAGTGTATATATTACGAATTTTGATTAAATATCTACATTTTTAAACTCTAGACCGAGAGAGTCCATGTGGAGTCCCGTAAAATTTATTTTTGTAGTGACATAGGTACATACCATAGATACAAATTTGGAACAAAATCGTTAGAACCTCTTTCAAAATATTTCGAATTTTCTAAAATTACTCATCAGCACTTCAACTAATTTTTACCCAAAAACCAAATATAAGGTGTTATCGAACTTATTTGGGAGGTCAAACATAGTCTATACATCATTTCAATCAAAATCGTTAAAGCCATTTTCGAAATTGGAATTCAAAAAAAGCAATCATCATCCTTAATTTGAGGGCTAGAGTGACAATGGAAAAAAAATAATTAAATATCAAGTTTGAGCATATACATAGAAAGACAGACAAGGAGACTGACAGAATTGTAAAATGCAGTTTTTTCCTTATTTAAATTTTTTATTTCGATTTCGATTTTTTCACGATTACAATACTTTTTCTTTCGATGAGAAAGTAAAAATGAATGAGGGCATTTGTCTCAATTGACATTTTTCTGTGTGCGCACTTTTAGTCTGAACTTTTTTCTGTGAGATTTTTTCGGGTGAGCATTTTTCGTTTGAACCATTTTCATGTGGGCATTTTTCCATGTGAGTATTTTTCCTTGTGGGCATTTTTCTGTGTGGGCATTTTTCTGTGTGGGCATTTTTCCTTGTGGGCTTTTTTCCGTGTAGGCATTTATGGTTATGGTTTTTTTTTCTGTGCGAAGTTTTCGTGTGAACTTCTTTCACTTGCGTTTTTTTTCCCTAAAATCCAGGGGTTCAATCCTCTATTGACATTTTTCTGTGTGCGCACTTTTAGTCTGAACTTTTTTCTGTGAGCTTTTTTCGGGTGAGCATTTTTCGTTTGAACCATTTTCATGTGGGCATTTTTCCATGTGAGTATTTTTGCTTGTGGGCATTTTTCTGTGTGGGCATTTTTCCTTGTGGGCTTTTTTCCGTGTAGGCATTTAAGGTTATGGGTTGTTTTTTTCTGTGCGAAGTTTTCGTGTGAACTTCTTTCACTTGCGTTTTTTCCCCCTAAAATCCAGGGGTTCAATCCTCGGTCCCGGCACAGATTTATCTGATTACCAAACCCTTCCTTCACCTCTGACAAGGCGCGTATTAATCACAACTTGTGAATGTGGGGAATGCCAGGCCTCCACCGTGGTTCGGATCGCACGTTAAACTGTAGGTCCTTCATTTCATCTCACAATCACCCTACCATTACACATTGCCGTAAGTGCGTACAACCCTAACGGGTAGTAAGACGCGGTGCTAATAATAATAATAATAATCATGCAAAAATGTATAGATTTCGTCCAAACTTGATAAATTTCGTTACTATTACTAGACAATGGTTAAATTTTCACACCTTTTTTCTATGCCCTCTTCGTTTACCCTGAAACGCGGAAATGTTACCTTGACGGGTTACAATATGGTGCAGCTTATAAGATAGAACCAGTAGTGTAATCGTTCCAGGAAAGACCTTTATGGTAAACTGAGTGTACATAACCTAAAATGTAAAAATATAACATGTTTGTGTGTTTTGCTGTCCACATTTTTATTGGCGAAGCGGTGTAATAAACCAAAGCAAGCATTTTTATTCAAAGCGAAATCTAAGTTGACTAATATACGAAGAGAATTTAATGTTTTCTAAGCTGTGTACACCCCTTTCTCAATAGTATAAGTATAGGCCTAGTTACTGAACACCAAAATTGCACAACTTAGATGAAAGCAAACAACCAATCTTTCTTGTCTAGTAAGAAACGAAATTCTTAAAGTTTTCTGGTGAGACGTAAAGTTTACTGTCGATTTGACAGGATATAGAGTATCATAACTGTAAGAAAAACTTCTTAAGTGTTCATATATCTATCTATATATACAAAACTCTTATACGTTGGCAATGTTCTCCAACTTTGCGACCGTTTCTCTTCGAAAAGTGGCCAGCAGAAAAAACAAACTAAAACAAGTCTTGAGTGCTCTATACTACGCGCAAACAAAACTATCAGCTTTCCACTGCCACAGACTAAAGTTAGATAAATCTATGGAGTCTGATAGAAATATGATGCGACCCATTAACAACCTTTTCCTCCTTTAACTTTGTGGATACAAGCAAAGTAACATTAGCTCGATGAGGAAAATATTAATAATTAGAAAAAGACCATAGAGAACGATGAAACAATTCATGAAACTCATGGATTATACCATTTGTAAAATTTACTTTACGTGATCAAGAAATCGACAAATTCTGAATGTAATTCAGTTGATTATTATTATTATCAGCACCGCGTCTTACTACCTATTCAGGTTGTACGCACTTACGCTAATGTGTAATGGTAGGGTGATGGTGAGATGAAATGGAGGACCTACAGTTTAACGTGGGATCCGAACTACGGTGGAGGCCTGGCATTCCACACATTCACAAGTTGTAATTAATATACGTCTTGTCAGAGGTGAAAGAAGGGTTTGGCAATCAGATAAATCTGTGCCGGGACCGAGGATTGAACCCCGGAACCCCAGCACAGAAGTCCGACACCTTACCCCTAGACCACCAGGTCACCCAATTCAGTTTAGATATCTGTAAAACTACGATATTACTATTTTGCTATTTTGTTTCAAGCATTTATGATATTTTTAAACAAACGACTCTGATTAAATGTCAAAGAAACTAAAAGAATTTAAAATATTTAGATACACACACACATATATATATATGTATATATATATATATATAAAATACACATCCCCAAGAAAAAACTAGAAGTAAGGATCAAGGGAGCATTGGTACAGGTAAGCCTACTGGTATCAATGAACAATTAATAACAATATGTAATACACACAAGAAAATGGGAAGGTTGTCATTTGTGGGAGACAACTAAATTTTTTATAAGGTAGATAGGAATACTATTGAAATAACTATCATTAAAAATATATTTGAATTTGAATTTTCCAAACTATGTAGTAGGTAATAATCCTTATGTTAGTTATGTAAACCAGAACACAAAATTTTCATTAAAAAAATACCCGAAAACCTTAGCACGCAAAATAAAACATTGAATATGTTATAGAGGCTGAAGTGGAATAAGGATTATTACCTACTACATAGTTTGGAAAATTCAAATTCAAATATATTTTTAATGATAGTTATTTCAATAGTATTCCTATCTACCTTATAAAAAATTTAGTTGTCTCCCACAAATGACAACCTTCCCATTTTCTTGTGTGTATTACATATTGTTATTAATTGTTCATTGATACCAGTAGGCTTACCTGTACCAATATTTAATTTTACATCTTGAGAGTAAGAGGCAATTAAGTGTAATTTCGGGAGGCCTTGGTTTAATTGTTGATTTTCATAGACTTTTTGTTTTTTCGTAGACTTGCCACTACTGCAAGGTATATCACTATCAACCATACTTGGGGAAATACTATCGCTATTTACGACTACGAGTTTTTCCTGATCCCATAATTTACGTTTTACAAAACTTGCAATGCTCCCTTGGCCCTTACTTCTAGGTTTTTCTTGGGGATGTTTATTAGAAACGTGATATCCTAATTTTATCACGTCTGCCACGCCATTCACAATAAGCACAGTCGACGTCTTGTTTTCCCTTAAAAATCAACATAATAAACATTTGTTTCACTAAACCATCTAGGTTTTTAAAAACATTTATCTATTGTATACTGTACCAACCTTAATAGGTCCACTATAAGCCACAATTTCATGGCTACACAATTATTACAATACACGTGTCACGAGTTTAAATAAACTGCGCACATCGCCGTGTTATTAGGCCACGATATAAGGGTGACTGAATTCAAACTAAAACAAAACATCGCTCACCCTTCCCTACCCTCCCCCGCCTGCCCGCCATAGCTACCAAACGCCCACGGTAGGGTAGGTAACTTATGACTCATCCCTCAATTACGCCATTAGCCAGGTTGAATTATTAGATTTTTCCTCAACCTCTGACTTCTTATCTAGAACTCTGACCCATTATATTAGCCCCTAGACACAGCAACTTTTTGTGCTTACAGCGCCACTGCCTCACTATGATAGTGTTGGGTGTTGTGCGTCATCGGCCTTTGTTTTTCATACAAATGAAACTACCATATCAGAACCAGAATGTACTAAAAACGTCAACAAAATTGTTGGATTTTCCCTGCCCCAAATTTGCCCCGAACCTCGTTCGCAGGTTAGGGCATATTCTGCACCCCTGAGTCGACTCAAAATGAGCTATTGGAAATAACACATGGAGTAGACATGAAAGTAAAATGTGAACCACGATTCCCTATCCATACAAGCTACCCTTATTTAATTACATTAATTGGGTGGAAAGTAAGACGGTTTACTTTTAGAGGAGGTGTACATTCGTTTGCAGGGAATAAAAATATTAAATATTTTCGGTAAATATATATTCAGTGTACAGAGTCGGAATTCTAACCTCGACCTCCCCGTCACCGTCAAACTCAAACCAGCCGAAGTGGACAACTTGGCCTGCGTGCCCACCCATGCGGGTGATCAAATATTAATTAAAGGACATCTTATGTCTTGATTCTCGGGCAAAGAGGAAAAAGGCCAAGTTATACCGTGATAGAGATCGCTAGGGCCACCAAGAGGCTAATGTTTTAATTCCATGTGGAAGTGCTTTTATCAAGCATAGTACAAGTGTTCCGCAGTTCACAATAATGAGGTTCTAAGTGCTAATGAACCAAGTGTGTTCCAAGTGGGAATGTGCAAAAGTATCGATACTTTATTAATATCGATATTTTCCTTTCGATGTCATTACTTTATTATCCATTTATTACCCAATTAATATTGAAAGAAACCATTTTTTAACCTATGTATTTGTAATGTGGTCTTTTAAAACCCATATCCTGATATATATTATAAGTTCCTGCTACTTCATTTTGAAATGAGCTTAACCATTTACAAAATTGTGATTAAGAATTTCGTATTGATATAATATATTATTATTATTATTATTATTATTATTATTATTAGCAGCACCGCTAACCCGTTCGGGTTATACGCACTTACGCTAATGTGTAATGGTAGGGTGATTGTGAGATGAAATGGAGGACCTACAGTTTAACGTGGAATCCGAACCACGATGGAGGCCTGGCATTCCCCACATTCACAAGATGTCTTGTCAGAGGTGACGGATATAATATACGATATTTAAAAAAATTATATTGAAATTCAAAGTTTTATTAATTATGGTTACTAGAAGAGTGCAACAATTCTAAAGACATATATTAAATATAAATATCAACAATTTCGTAAATAAAAAACACTAAAAGAACATGATATTCTGATAAAATTCCCTGAATATTATTTCTATACCGATAACTAGACCCTGATTTTTAAAGAAAGCCCCCTTTCGACCAACAACATTGATTGAATGTCACTAAAATTTAGCATTCTATAATTATGGATTATTTGATGTATTAGTAATAAAGTTCATCTAAAAAGTTATCAAAAGCTTCCAATAGTACTTCCTTATTGATCATTTTATAATTTATCTTTATATAATAAATTAAACAGACTAAGAATATAAGTGGGGTGTAATATTCCCCCGCCGCCCTCTCGAACATTATGGCAATATGAGTTTCCAGTTTTCAAATAACGGGCTTCCAATTAAAATCAGACTGTACTGTTATCGATAATTTTCTTTCGGTACGATTATGGCATCAGTACTTTTCTCTCTATACTAGAAATTATGGAAGTATACGTACTATTATGTCGATACTACATACCTGGTTCGGAGTTTATTCGGAGCCTGTCTGGCCCCTCTTGACAAACATGGCGCGGCGCGTTACGCGAGGACCTCAATATGCCCCACACAACTTTGGAGATTTGAAATTGAGTTTGAGTAGAGACCGCTCTCGGTATACAGTGGTGTAGAGAGGAACTAATTGACGAACTGCATCATATAGCAACACACACCTTCCCTAGGGACAAGGCCCTCCATTATTACTTCCGAAATCTACTCGAGCCGCTAAGACGGATTTGGGATCATGCAATTTTCAATTGAAACAATCTAACGCATTCGGAAATGTTGGAAAAATATAATTACACCCGTCAACTGTTAATGAAATGAAATGGGGAATATTATTTTTATTGCAGAGAATATGTTTTATATTGCGATTACTAATCAAATACATAAAAAACTTTTCACTATGGCGTTACGCTATTTATATGCGATTTTTTTAAATTTTAAATATGCACAAATTAGTGAAAATTGGAGAAATAAAAACTACACAATATGTAGGCTATAGTGAAGTGATAAACTAAGTTGAATACATGTACAGAGCTGCATGTATAAAGGAAATAAACATTTTAAAAAACGCCATTGGGAATATTAAGGTTAATTCGTTTATGAAAACCATGACTCGAATACAAAACTCAAAAGTTAAAAAACAACCACTAACTACTATTGCACAATATAATTAAGCCTTTTTTCCTGTCCTAAATATCTTGATTACTCGTCAGATCTAGATCTATTTATAAAAATGTGTTAGACATGAAAAAGATAAAATTTATTGTAAATCTGCGCACATTTACTTGAACGGAGATTTTTTTTAAAATATGGAAAACCTCCTTAAATATACAAGATCCGGATTTGAGATCCAATCTCTGCGTGACCATCAAATCGGACCGGACAAGACTGACGCCTTTGTCCGCATGCCCAGCATTGTGGATCAATAGAATCATTATTAAATAATATATCTGCCCTTATGTGAAGTGGTTAATTGTTTCCCCTTCTTTGAAGGTCATCAACGCGTTGGGTTCCATGTTTGCCGGGATCAACAGCACTGTGGCTTGGAGTTTAAACCAGTCAACTGTTTAATACTATCCACATCTGCGAGCAGGCGGGCTAAGACGTAAACTTAGTCTGGTCCAGTTTGGCAAAGACGACGGGAACGAGATTAAAACCCCGGCCGGTGTACTGAGGGTATTTTCTTTTTTCCAAAATGACTATTCCCTCTCGCTTCACGCAAATACGGGTTAGTTTCTTTTATATTATTACCTCCTCGTCCTTAGCCTACTTAAGTCAAAATGCAATTAGACCTGATGGGTAGTAATAAACGACGAATCCTAAATAAAAATAATTATGTATCAAATAAAATAGGTACAAAAAACAAAAGCACCCACCACATTTGATATAAGATGGGTGCTCGTGTTATAGCCATGTTCCTGATATGGCCATACAAAAGCACCCACCCCATTTGATATAAGATGGGTGCTCGTGTTATAGCCATGTTCCTGATATGGCCACCCCCCTATTGTGAGTTAGCTAACAAAAAAATCTGCTAGATGGAATCAGCATCCAGTGAGGGGGCCTCCTAGTGTGTCACGTGATCATTTTCCACCCAGCCAGGTTGAGCAATATGTCGTCAGTGGCCTGATTTGTGTATGTCGTGGGACCTCTTCTTGTTTTTCTCTGTTAAGCCTCCTTTGTTTTAGGCATGTTTTTCAAATACTTTTTTCATGAAAACCATCGTACTTTGTTCAGTTTTGAATGCTCTTTCGATTGGCGCTGTCGTTGATGGCGTATCTTTCACAAGTTGTTCATAATCAAACGATTTTCATGAAAGCTGACCTGCTCCTGATATGGCCTTCCATTATGCCCATATCAAGTTCAGTTCACATTTATTTTGCCTCCTGACAAAATTACTCTTTTTTTTCGGTTATAAAATAATGTCTGACAATGTGAAGAAGAGGGGATTATGGACTGATTTGTATGGACTAAAGTGTAAATGTCAAGTGTTTAAACAACTTTATTTTTCATGGAATATCCTGTTTTGAATCCACTTTTGATTAATAAAAAGGATTATTTAGTATTATGTTTATTCATTTCACACCAAAACTATTTAATTTGAGCAGAACTGATGAAACTGAAAAAAAAAATACTATATGTAAAGCATGGAACAAGGGTGAGCATATCATGTGCATATGTTCCTGATATAGCCACTAGGTAGACTTTTGGAATTTAGTTTTTGTGGACCAGTAAAACTATTTTTATGGGAAATACAATTGTTTATATGAAAGTCCATTCGCCTGAAAACAATTTACAAAATAAAAGTTTTGCTTTTTTTTTTCAAAATGGCGGCTAGAAAAATTCTCACATCTTAGCATGGCCATATCAGGGACACCCACCTTAGAATAAAACCAAAGAGTCTAAAAGAAAATGGTACAAACCCTTTTTCCATTCTAGTACTAACTTAAAAATGGTTCACAATTTCAATATATATTTCCTCTATATGTGACTATACACATAAAAAATAGTCGCGAGAAGAAGAAAAGCCTGTTGATATGTTATGCTTGGGACAACCCAAAGGAAATCGCGGTAACAACATCATTAGACGAGCCTGATGGACCTTGAAACGTGAAGAACAAAGACCGAACATGATATCGAACTCCCAGTCTCCAGTTACCAAGAAACTTGTCGTTAGTGCTCGGATGCGGGCTTGTCATTGAAGCTGTGAAATGGGCGAAGAAGACTTGGAAGAGAGTTTGTTCAAGGAAGAATGATGCGAGGATGAGAAAAGTTATTTCTTGAGAAATCATCACGGAACAGTGCTAAGGTTGGATGGAAGGGAACGAGAGTCGGCGTTTTTACTACAGTATTACTTTTTTTGGGATGACAAATATAATAAATAAAATATTGTTTCAGTAGTTTCGTTTAGTTGGGGTTTTTTTACACAAAGTAATCTCAACCTGTTCTTAAATATTTGTCGTGAGCATCAGTGTGGGGCGGAAACAAATAGACTATCTATGATGAGGAAAGTGATGGACAACGCACTGGGGTTTGCCTGACGTCCGGTGGAGCTCACCTGAGTGACATTATCTTCAAAAAGTGAAAAAGTATAGTATCTAGTTGGTTTTGTTTGGCTTGTAAATATTTACCTTTCAATTAAAGTGCTAATTTTCAAGTTACTAATAGTCTAATTGTCTCGGCCCCATCCTACATATAGGATATACCGTCACATGTGGTACCCACTTCGGTGATGGCCAGGAGACACAAAAGCAATTAAAACAGTTCACAAAAACATGTGTCTGATTTGACCTTTTTCCGAACTACTTCCAAGTAGTTACACTAAATCTTTTATTTAATTTATTATTTGAGATATTTAACGCGCACTTTCTGAACTGAATGAGTATATAGCAAACGAGAATTTCAATGAGCGAGAGCGAAAGGGCCTACCAATTTTTCCGGGAAAGCTATTTTCACATACCTTCCAAGGTTATTTTACATGTCATAATTGAAATGGGACCGACGTCTTTACTTCCCTTCCAAAGGAAGTTGTGCTACTGATCTTTATCACTCAAGAAAACTCCCTTGACTGGGTTTGAAGTTTGAACACATGAACATCGGGTCCTGAGGAAAACACTACCTAAAGACCACCGAGGCCGACTATTCACTAAATTGTTTGTATACATAAATGTATTTAAAGAACAATTTCCTAACAAATGGATAAGTCGTGCAGGACCTACTGGCTGGCCTACGCGTTCCCCAAACTTCAATCCAATAGATTTTTTATTTGTCGGGTCACTTAAAAACCAATTGTTTACTCAACACCTAGTGCCAGCATTGAAATACTTAGTCAACGCATACAAGAAGGCTGCCAAAGAATCCGATAAACACCTGGTATTTATTAAAGAGTTGTAGCATTCTACGACCCGACGACTGCAGGCTTGCATTCAAGTCGAAGGTGGCTATTTTGAGCACTTCCTATAATATTAATCAGTTCCAAATGACCGTAGTACATGCATGACTATAGTTTGAAAACAAGGTCAATTGGGACAAATGTTTTGATTATTTTTCTTTTTTCTTTTTGTTTCCTGTTTACCACTAAAGTTCGTCTCATATGTTACGAAACACAATGTATATGGCCATGTGTTCTACAGCTGTCAGTTTATATTAAAGATAAAATAGTTTAGGAATATACGTAATTAGATCGCTACTGGCTCATCCTTGCCTTGTTCCTCCATGGGATGTTTCCAGCAGAGCGGCTACAGTTAGTTTTTTACACATTTAGTTATTTAGAGCGACTGGCTGCCCCTAGCTTCAATGAACCCTCCCTACACCCTGCTTGTCAGAAACCCCTTCCCACGCGCCACGCGGCAAATAAGCATGATGCATAGCACAGGCGCAACTAGACCACAAAGCTGTAAGGGTCAAATAAATTTTCCCCCTGACGTGATTTATATACCTTTCATGTATTGAGCATGAAAAGGTTGTGAGCTCAGCGCTCATGTGACACGAATACACGATTTCATAAAGAAGCGGGGAGGGAGTAAAATAAAAGCGGGCAAATGAGGGGGAGGAGGATTTGCAATTAGCCATTTTCAGCTTACTTACAAGGTAGTAAACACAGAATTATATGTATAAAAGAGACTAAAAAGAGAAGGGAGGGACGATTTCGAGTGGATTAGCTAACGATTGAGCTTTCACAGTCAATTTCAATCATGAATATAGTTTACTTTGCAAATGGATGTTTAACTATCAACCCCATATCTACTAACCGGCAATATTGTTGAGCTTTAAGAAACATCAATTACACTCTCTTTTTTTTTTTTAACAGCACATTAATAATCGCACCGATGGCCGAGAGGACTAAGACATAAAACTCACAATGAATTTGATCACCAATGACGGGAAGGTCAAGTTTCGAGTCTCGACTAAATGAATTTAAGGGTTCATTTAGTCGGGACTCGAAACTTGAATCTTGTAGTTTGATTTTCAGGTGATGAGGGCTCAAATACAAGACGGGTTTGTTTAAGGTTATTTTAACCAAATGGCTATTCACGCTCTTTACAAACAAATGCGAGTGCATTTCATATAATTACTAACTTTCTCACACCTACCCCACTAGAGTAATTATAGGCATATGGCCCAGCTAGAGACGTGAAGGAATAAATAAATAAATAAAATATACTAAATTAAAAAATATATTAGGTAAAATAATGTTTAGCGTTTTGACGAAATAATTAGTCATTGTCGGACCTTGCGCGGTAAGGCCAGTAATTGTATAAATAGTGACCCACCACAGTGGCCGCATGGTCTAAGGTGCTACTCTCACAATAGACTAGACTGCCGATGACGGTAGATCGTGGTTTGAGCCCGGTCATATGCACTGGGGGTGGTTTTTCCTAAAGGGTTTCCCAATCTCTCGCTCTCTTTCTATCTCAAAGCAAATAAGGGTAAACTTCTTCTAAATTCAACCTTCCTCATTCCTAGGCCATAAGCGTATAGCCCGTATGGGCAGTAATACACGGTGCTTAAAAAATGTGTCTAAATAGCTGTGGGTGGTTAAAGTGGATAATACCGATTGTGCTGATGCTTCAAACCTATTATTTAGTGAAAATCAATCTTAAACCTGAAATATGGAACGGAGTGCAACAATAATAATGATCAAGTCAATGGGACACAAAAGTATTGAATGCATATATCTCTGCTCCGCCAAAGTCTCAAACTGTCTCATCAACACAAGCAACCCTAAAATATCTCACATGTAGACAATTTCAATAGATTCATATCATAAAATCGTCCAGTTTCCGAACACAATCAATGACAATCAATCGCATCCCTTAAGCACCGATATCTGTGAACCCACGAATATGACTTTTTGCAAAAGCTGATGGTACAACGAGGACAAAGAGTAAGAGGGTGAAAAGGGGGTGAGTGAGGAAACACCATTCAATGTGTGCAAATTGTCAATAGAAAATCATTTGATAAACCATTTTGAAATCGAGACAAAAAAAATTGTTTCATTGCAACTCCTGTCATTTCATTGTAAATGTTTCGAATGTTGGCAACAATTTTCCCCACACTCCTATTTCCCCTCTTTATATTTGCACAATAAAAACGGGAAACCGTTTTCGCTACAGAAAAAGTGGGATGGATTTTGTTGAATTCAATCATGAATCGAGAAATGTTTATTCCACCGTACAAATTAATATTGTCTGAAATTAATTTCATGATCAAACCTTTTATCATTAAATCGTAACTTTTTACTGTCAGTTATTACGTTTATATAGTAATCAAAACACGGTTATCCTTACAATAATACGTCATGTGAGTTCTTTATCCAATCGATATTATGTTTATCATAAACATCTAAACACGCGATATGGGTCTAATCTTTATATAAGTGTATAATTATAGGCTATACATTTGCATTCAATGATTTCAGTTCATTACAGTTCACGAATTAAAAGGGGTCATTCTTTCTATTTTAAGCTTTTTGCGTACCAGTATTAAGGTAAAGCAATTAATGTATCGGGCTGAAATTTAGTAAAACTAGACATTCACATGAGATGTACACAATGAAATAGTAATAATATTAATAATACAAATATTTCAATGAAATATTAATTTTAATAACACTACTAATATAATAAATATTTCCATGAAATATTAATAACATTAATACATGTTAGTATTAGTAATAATAATAATGTTAATATTATAATTAATTCATTCTGTACACCTATGGTGAATATTTAATTATACTTAATTTCAGGCCCATACATTAATCACTTTACCTTAACAATAGTACTCAAAAAGCATAAAATAGAAAGAATGACCCTTTTTAATTCGTGAACTGTAATGAACTGAAATCAATGAATTAATATTTAGAGCTATAATTAATTATACAATTGTTTAAAAGTGTGAAGTAAAATGGAGATGGTCGAATGATCCTGAGATCCCATTCCGGCCAACCGAGAAATTAGGTACACGATAACCCTCGAACCAGAAAACTTATCGAAGTGAAGTTTTTCTGCATTCTTAATTTAACAAGATCAATTTAGTAGGTTTTTTCTAATTTAAAATATATATTTTTTATATTTGTAGTATTTTTTCTTAAATAAGGTCATTGGTCTAAATTCCAATGGGTTTTTTTAAAGAAATTTGCAGAAAACCACGATGCGACGCCTATTTCAAACTGTATTGTTAGCCTGTTTGTAGTTTATACTCGAACCAGTTTTATAGGCGTTGATTTTTATGTGTGTGTTAAATATATCCCTAACCCATTAGCGTGATTAATATATATACGCGTATAACCCCAATGAGTACTTACACGAGTACACGGTGAAAATAATAAATAATATTAGTCTTGATGTCTCTCATCAACATTTTACTATTCGTCCGGGATATAGGCATTTTAATAAAGCTTGTGGGGTATAAATGAGTAAATTATAATTTAGAGATAATTTAGACGTATTTGCGTGGAGGGAAAAAGAGAGTATATTTTTCAAACAGCCTTAGTACGTCAAGCAGAGATTCGAATCTCGACCTTACCCTCACCAGCCAACCAAACTTGGTACCATATTTATGTAATCAAGATTCGCATGTTAATCCCCCCAACCCCATCTAATCGATTTGAACTGCTTGTTATTCGTAAACTGAGAGATTGGTCGACTCTAGTGTCTAGTCTGTACATAATGCCCTAGATCAGCTTAACATTCAGTCCACGTAATCACAGATACTGGTAACCTTGGTAAGAGCTATAGTGGATTGGGTGCTTCTTTTTATGTGAAAGAATGGTGGATCGGCCATTGGAGAAGCAACTAGAAGGAAAATGTAAAAAAATTACTTGGACACTTTATAGTAATCTAGATAGAATAATAATTGAAAATTAATATAATAAACCGTCTACAAGTTTCAGTTCAGTTTAACGTTAGCTAATCCGTACAGGATTTTAAAGGTAAAAAATTAGGGATAAGGGGAGTAAGGCTAGGTTAAGTTAGTATTGTCCAATCTACCTTGGAAGAGAAATCTTAGTGCAAGGTAACAGTGCCCAATCTACCTTGGGAGGGAAATCATGGTGCAAGGTAGCAAGCAGTGTTCAATCCACCTTGTGGGGGCAAGGGGGATCTTCGTGGTCACGTAGGGTCAAAAGTAGTGTCCAGTCCTAATGAACGACCCAATAAATAAAATTCTATGCAATCAGTGTGACCTTTTCAAGCTAAGCTCGATGTACTACAAACAGCTCTGGTCTGAACAGCATATCAAACGGGGCCGCATCAAATGAACTGTTAAACAGCATCACAATGCGCCCTTGTCAGAACAGAGGTCATCTGGCCTGCTTTCCGGTCATGACATCATCATCATACAGATCTTTGTACTTTCTTTTATCCCGCGACCTTGAGTGGGCTTTTCACAGAGCTTACATTTATCTGTACTCCCCTGTTCTTATTTCACTGTAGATCCTTTGGGCATTAGAAGCGCATATATCGAAACCAAATGCTTTAAATTTACCAGGAGTAATTGTTTGAAATGGTGTTTCTTATAATTAAAAGTTTATAAAATGCAAACAAAAGGTTTCTATTCAAAGAAATTAACGAGGATCGAGTTTTACTAGGAAAATATTTTGTCTCGGTACTATCTTCTTAGTTTAAAAACTGGCATGATATATTTCAACATCATTTTAGAAACAGTATTATATTGTATTAATGTGAGTTTTCTGTTTTATGAATCAGTTTCAAATTCATTTTTTATCAAATTAAATGTGAAAGTGAAGCTTCTTCGCTGAAGAGGGCTTTTGGGTTGAACGTGCCGGAACCTACTTGAATCCTTTTTAGTAGCTGTAATACTATCGTATAAATACGCCCCTCTTTGGGCGCCAATTGTAATAATATGGGAATAAATGCGCCACGCTTTGGGCGTCAATAATAATAATTATGTGATCAATCTCCCCACTTCGGGCGTCGATTGATTCACAACGGATTAATTCCCAGATAAAAGATGATGTGATGACTTTAGGTTGTCTTAAGCTCCGTGATCGAGCGCCTATCATCACTGTACGGAAAAGATACCGTTCAATCAGCTGTCTATAGCCCCGTGTTCGAGCACTAATTAAATCGGTATTAATATTATTAAAGAAAGAGAAATGTTGTTGGCTGTTATTTCACACACGGTTTATTTATATTACACCAGTAAATTGCTTGCACATATTTGAATTAAATGTTTCTTATCACTGCACACTTGTGATATTGAAGTGACTTATATTATGTGTTAGACTGTGACTGACTCGTGCGTGAGCGAGGTCCCGGAGATCGTCCTCCTCATCGTCGTCGTGGTCAAATTGCAATAGTATTCTGTACTGTACATAAACATACGCACTATGGTCTATATATGACATATCCCTTGCATTTTCTCCCTTGGTCAACAAAGTAAAAACTAACCAATAGACAGAGTCCTGGCGACACATTTTGTGATGGCTAGCTTCTTATTGGTATAAAGAAATGACGTGCTCTGCCAAATACTATGAACTTGTTCTAT
>CABFOW010000460.1:17361-44126 GCA_902141385.1 Timema californicum | reverse complement strand
ACCGAGATTCGAACCTCGATCTCCCCGTCCTCAGCAGTCGAGCTCAACACGACAAGCGCGTTAGCCAACTACGCCACCGAGGCGGGTAATAGTGGTAGTAGACTAAGTAGGATCAATAGTTGTTTTTTTCGTACCGCGTCTTACTACCAGTTCTGGCTATACGCATTATGTACTAATTATGCTAGTGAGCTTGGTATGAGTAAGGTTGAATTTAAAGGAAGTGTACCCGCATTTTCGTGTAAGGAGATTAAACCTCCATTTTGTAAAAACTACCCTCAGTACACTACACCGGGATTCGAACCCCGATCTCTCTGTCATCAGCAGTTTAGTCTAGAGCGAGAGTGACGCCTTAGAGCATGCAGCCACCGAAGCAGGTAGTCGTAGTATTAATAAGATAATAAGTATAATCAATTACGCAGTAGTAGTAAGAGAAGCTGCAGCGATTGAAGCAGAAACGGCATCAAATTCAGAAGGAAAGCATTAGCATAATCAGTATGAGCAATAGTCGCGGTTGTGGACAACAAAAATTAACCTATTTTCAGTCATAGTTTACTAGAGGGTTAACACGAAGCCTAAGACAAGTCTATATAAAAAAAAGTAAGCGTTGACTAATGTCTTGATGGGTTAGTTTATTTAGTTTGATGATTAGGCGGCCATAAATGGTACTGTCGTTAGAATTTCCAAAACCAGAACTATATTTTTTTTAAATTATTTTAACCTGGGATAAATAAGATATTTTTAAAGATTATGTAATACCCATCTTGTTATACTATGTAGAAACATCTTTTTAGAAAACAAAACTTTTTATGCAGCTATTTTACAAATTAGAGACGGTAAATTTTATATCTCTAAGATATGTAAAATATAAAAACACCTTTCATAAAATGGAATCTCGCAATTTTAATTTTAGTTCTATATCAATAAAATAAACAAGATGTTTCCATAAATTTGCATTGTGTTAAAAAGGAGAAATAAATTTTGAAATTATAAATCGTAGAATCCTTTCCATTTTCATCCAGAGAGAGAAATGTAGAAGGGGACGTAGTGTAGTGGCGTCTTCCGCCGCCGCTACGGGCGCCGGGTGAAAAAACCTAGCCAAATAAATTAATCTGAGAAGAAAACAAACCACGCAACTATCCCAGGGAAGGAAAATAAGAGCCATGAAGAGGATTAAACTACGGGTTCTTTCCCAGCGGCAGACTCTTGTTGTTTTATGTACCCCCAGAGAGGCAGTCCTCGACTGGGAAAACAATGTGTTTTTACTTGGCAGATTGTACCCCGGAATGCCGGGGCAGAGTGCCCAAGACTTTCACACCCAACTTTCTTGGAATAAAACGGTCTTCTTCTCTGTTGATTTTTTTCAGGGAGGAAAAGAGTTGTCTTAGTTGTATTTATTTTATTGGCAGTTTTACGTGCACTTCAGACACCAATTGTTTGTTTGTTGGTGAATCTAGGGCCACTTTCAACGCCAAGGTCTTGTTTATACTACTTGCATCCTACTGAATACAAGATAACAGTGTCAAGGCATTTGTCTTATAAGCGAGAGCCTCCCCTTCATTACATTGTTACTAATAATTTCATTTATCCAGGCAGTAAACTTGCTATTGAGTTTCTTAACTATTTCTTCACACCTTACACAACCAAATCCTTATCAATCCATAAACCCGGGAAAAAAAAGCTCACAGCTAATTATTAATATCCATAAATCCCAAAGGGTATTTATATTAATAAATGTAATTTTTTTCAGAAAATCAAATGTGCTAATTAATGTATATATAAATATTCATACAAAGAGGGTAAGGGTCTGTGAAAGCAGCCTGTAATTCGCAAAGCAATCATCCATTACCTTTCACACTTGTTATTGAATCAAATGGCAAGATGGAAGGAATAGTCAACCGAAAGAAACTAGAGTGTCTACCGATTTATCAGGCGTATCTGGTTTGGTTTGCGTTACGGAGAAGTTAGGGTCCAAACACAGAGTGTACTGACGGTATTTTTCACCCCCCACCCGACCCCAATTTGGTTGAGGGAAACGTGAGATTTACAAGGTTTCCTAGTCTTCCTAAAGCAATATATTTGCTAGGATTTTCAATTAACACTTCATTAGACCTCCCTCACCGCAAAAATCATTTACATAAAAGCCAGCTGCTAGCTGACCATTACACGGAAATCAGGGGAAAGGGTTGGATATATATTTTTAATTCTCACAGCCATTTCCAGTTCTCACCTGCTGGTATTATAATACAGCAGCTCCAACGATCATGGCTCGGGGATGATAAGGTCATGAGTAAAACTTTGATTCAATAACAGTGAAATAATATTACAATGATCGATTCAAATAAAGAGCGTTTACACTAGCCTAAAGAAAGCTAGGTGATACCGTTATGATCGGTCGGTTGAAGGAAATTTTCACGGGTCTAAAGCGGAGATTCTCAAAGTGGGGTCCCCGATGCTCGTCCAGGGGGTCCGCGAGATCATCCAGGGAATCCGTGACATATCTGTATATATTTTATAGATATTATAAAATAAAATGTTAAATCACTGGTGTGTACTACACACAATGGAGGTGCCTTTCCATATTAAAGACCGGCAATAAAGTGACATATAAAAGTAAGGGGTTGGCCACGCCTCTTGTGCCTATATTTTTGAAAGGAGCATTTGGAAATTCACTTTTATATTGGTTTTCTCGTCAGCCAGCATAAAGAACTTTCAGAAAAAGCGCTGAAATATTGTACGCCCTTTCCAACTACTTATTTGTGCGAGGAAGCCTTTTCTGCTCTTTGTGGTATGAAAAAATGTTAAATGAAATGGTCTTAGTGTGGACTGAGGCTTAAGGAGATGATCAATAAAATTGCTTTAGATTTCAATTATATTTTAATGTCCCACAAGCAGTTCCATTCTTCACAAAAATTATCAGTGATTATTAATGTACAAATATACTACAGTATAATATATTTTATTCTAATTTTTATTGTCATTCCTTTTACACTTATTTAAGAAAATTATTATGTTAAAAAATGTACAAAATAAATAATACCTGCATTTATTATATATTGTAATTATATTTACATTAAAAATATATTATGACTAAGTTATATCTTTAATATAATATAAATTTATGATTTATCATTTTTTTAATCATTTTTTTAATCATTTATCTTACATCAAAGAGTCCGCAAATCAGGTGTTCCCAGGTTAAAGGGTCCGCGTCACTAAGACGTTTGAGAACCACTGGTATAGAGGAAGTCAGCTTATACCGTAATGATCGCAACAATTGATAGACATCTTAATACCAGTCTGGACTATAAGAATTTTTACACTTATGGGTTAGGGATAAGAAAGTTATCATCTAGAAGACGTAGACATGTATTTGCGTGAGAGGAGAGTGTAAAACGATTTAGGGAAAATCACCTCAGTAAACCCGGTAGGAATCCAAACTCCGACCTCTCGTCACCAGCAAATCAGACTGTATGTGACTGACATTTAGTCCACGTGCTCACCGATTCTAGTGATAGCAAGAGTTAAATATAGGCCTACACATTAAGTTAATAAACTCTGGTCTAAGAAATCAAGTAACTAAAGTATACTGTTTGAAAAAAAATCACATTAAAAACTAATTCCTACGAAACATTTGGCTACCTGTGGAGAAGCAACTTTTTTATTTTCAATTTGCGGAAATATCAGTAAATATGTTAATCGGTTCTTCCGCTTTACAGCAATAATAAACCGAAATGAGTCTGTTACACACAAAAGTTTTTTAATTTCCTTTACATGAGAAATGTATCCATTTCTAGCCAAATTTTGATTCGGATTATAATATTACTATCGTTATTTCGATAACCAGTGTGTTAGCTAAAAATAATCATCAAGCATTCTAATGAAACCGGATTATCACTCAGTAGACTAATAATCTCAATAAGAATAAACTCGAATTATTTCAGTTAGGTGTGCACTAGTGTATTTAGTTAAGACTTGGACAGTTTGATCACCAATCAGGTGCACAGGTTTTTTTTTTGGTTTTTTTGAATAGAATTCTAGTGTGTTTGTTTTTAAAACTACTGTCCTGTTTAATTGGTTGAGTTTGAATAGTTGGATCACTAAAATGCTCTAACAAAAAATAAGCCAAAAAGTAGATTATTTTCAACCCCAACCCACTCAACCCCCGCTACTTCATTTCGCAGGCGACAGTACGAACATCGACTAGGGTTAATTAACGCAACCCCTAGAGGGCAAAGGTAACCGCACGACAATCCAACTGAATCCTTATCAAGTCCCGGGCTCCTCCCCCTCTCGCCTCCCACCTCTCTCTCCTAGCCCCTTATTACACAGGCACCCCCATCATGTGGAGACCACAAAGCTGAACGGGGTGCACTTGTGAACAACCTTCTTCAATCAAATAGAACACACATGCGTGTTGTGTTACGTAAAACACACAAACATGTACTCAATCACTTACGGTCTTTTCCAGAGTGGAAACTTAGTTTTTTAACACCGCGTCTTACTACCCGTTAAAGTTATAAGCTTAGGCTTATGTATTAACCAGCCCAATAGTTTTAGGGATTAGAAAGGTTATATTTAGATTAAGTGTACCCGCATTTGCGTAGAGTAATCATTTTGGAACGACCACCCTCAGTACACCCGACTGAGATTCGAACCTCGATCTCCCCATCATCGGCAGTCTATTCTACTGCGAGAGTAGCGCCTAAGACCATACGGCCCCTGAAACAGTTGTCTCCTTATAAAAAAATAGGAATGTGATAAAACTAAAATATGGGTCGTATCTTCTATTTTACAAATACAAATCTTTCATTTTACGTAAGAACACCGATTCCAAATATGGATCTTAAAAAAACATTCCTATTAGATACACCTATTAATTTTATATAAAAATAGAAACTTTTTTACCTTTTTCGTCGTGTCTCGGTATCCATTCGATTTACACGGATCTATATTAATTACACTAGTGTGTTAGAAATGAGGAAGGTTTAATTTAGAAAACATACATCAGCATTTACGTTTAAGCAGAGTGGGAAATAATTTAGGAAAAAACACCCTTAATACACTTGGCCGGGATTCGAACCCCGACATTACTTGAGATAGAAAATTAAACCACGTGCCCAACGGCACATTCATTATAGCATCCTAATATACAGTTAATTGGTAAATTAATGGTCTTTGCTTTGGTCTTTATGTTTGTCCGATGATTAGGATATATGATTGGTTAAACTGCTAACAATCAAATAGCTCATTTGTACTACTCAACCTATTATAATACCTGTAATAATATTAACATAAGTAGCTCTCAAATTTTAAGACCAGTCGTTAGATTAAATTTGTAGGGTAAAAATAAAAATAAATATTACCTCCATCATCATTACCCCATCAGTGTAAGCCTGTGGATGAGCCGGACGAGTAGTAAGACGCGATGTAGGCCTACATAAGTGTTGAACTGTACTAGACCTAGCGGAAAGGGCCTCAAAGTGACGGTATTAGTGGTCTAGTGCTGCACTAAATGTTGCATCTAGTTGAGCGGCCCGTGTGAGGGAAACACCTGGACGAAAACATCCATGGTAAATACAAGGCTCCCAGCAATATCGAGGTTGGGGACTGATCGTGATCATTTCTAAAGGTTTACTCGTCACACCTCAGGGGAGGGTGAATAGCCGATGTGAGGCGGCAATCAATGGAGGAGGGGTACAAAGCGCGCAAGGACAGGCTCAAATATTACTCGGCAAAACTATCCCGAAAACTTCTATCCTGAAAGCTTCAATCCTTTTTAACAAAGGTATCTTAAGGTGAGAGTTTAGGAAATATGAGTCAAAGGTAGTATTCTTGTAGTTTTCACATCAAAACCGTTTTGGTTAAAATAAATCAAATACTGCTCCAATATAAACATCTAGTTTAATTTTCTTCTCATGGTAATATCAACAGTTCTTGAATATCTGTCAACGGTGTCCTGGAATTCGATGACAACTTTTTCTCTTCATTTAAAAAGTTTCTCATCTAATGCGGCTATGTTCATGATAGGTCTTCAACAACTGTTGATATCACCACGTGAACAAAATTAAACTCTGTTTCTAAAGGGGAAGTATGTAATTCATTTTGGACCACAAAAAAAAGTTTTGCTCTAAAAACTGGAAAAACACTGTTCTTAACTCGAGTTCTCTACATCCCTACCTTAAAAGATGTACTCAATGGGTGAAGGCTTGAGGTGGGAAAACTACGTCGGTTATTTACGAATAAAGATACCGTGTGAAAAATCGCCATGGGTGCAACCGGTACTTGATTGAGCACCAGAATCCCGAGCCGGAGACAGGCACACTATCTATGCGGGTGCCAGTACCGCCATTTTATCCTAGTTCAGTCTTTAAAAACATTTAATAAGAAACTCAAGGTTTCATTAATTATTAAAACAATTGCCATAATTAGGAACTGTTCCTATGTGCTGAATGATGATTTGTTCCGCATCCGGAATGCATAACACTTACATACTTTAAAAATACACACAATAATTTCACTTATTATCATAGTTATACGTTATGTAGGCTATACACCCCAATAATCTTACGAAAAGACATAATCTTACAACTATAAAAAGCTAATAAACCTACTTTAACGTATTTCTACGTTCTGTTTTGTTCTGTTCTGTTATATGCAACTGTCACTTTTGATAGCTATTATCAATACCTATAAAATAACCCTAATATTAGGGTAAAAGGTTACCAATGTTGAGAAAACAAAAATATATTTGTATTCTCTATGAAAATCAAGATATAATCCAGATTTTTTTTAAAATATTATTTCAAATAAATGTGCGACATGGAATATTAATCAAGCCCCTTATAATTAAAATGAAAATACAGTTAAACTTGTTTTGATTGTTTGTTGGGAATGGAAAAAAGCCTTGGAGCAATAGCCGATTCAAAAATATTTGCTCTATAAACCAAGTATAAAGATGTTCGACTAAAAACATCAGCTCGTCAACAGATTCAATATAAATAGTTGGATGCCCTAAAAGAAAGAAGACCCACAAATAGAAACATTGTACACATAGTAACTCAGGAAACCAACCATAACAGTAAATCCCCCACCTAAAACGATGAGGGACTCAGGGTGTTTAAACAAGCACACGGAACTAGAATGAGTGTTTATAACAGGGCTGGCCAAATTTTGGTGTGGAAGTTATACTTTGATACACAGTGAAACAAGTAAAGGATCTATGTCCGTTGCATTGGTCACACATTGATAAAAAAATCAATGGGCATGCGGATTAAGCCCCAAGCTAATATTTTCTAATTTGCATGTGGCGGGGAGTTCGAAGTTCAAATCCCCGTATGGTGTATTAAGAATTTTTTTTCCTGAAGGGTTTCTCACTCTCCTTTCACGCTAATATGAGTACATGTTCTCTAGATGGCCCCTTCCTCATATCTCCCTCAATAGTCCAGTTTTAATTTTATTTAATTCATTTGAGGTATTTAACGTGCAATTTTCTGAATCGACTGATTATATCAGCACTCAAGAATGTATATTAAGCGAGGGCGAAATGGCCCACCAATTTTGCTGGGAAAGGTATTTTCACATAGCTTCCAGGATACTTTGACATGAGACCAACGCCTTTACTTGCCCTCCGAAGAAAATTGTGCTACGGATTTTTATCGATAAAAAAAAATCGTCGACCCTTGCTGTGTTTGAACCCACGAACCTCGGGTTCTGAGGCGAGCACTTTACCGCAAGACCCCTGAGGTCGACGAAAGTGCAAGTCAATACGTATAATCCCTATGCGTATTAAAATGTGTTATAACACATACACACACAAAAATACTGTTAAACAAACATTTGACGCTCGGAATCGATATATTTGTCCCGAATGCCAGAAACGTCACACGTCTATCGGACTTTGGCCATGGCTGATCCGTAATCTCCTTCCAATAGCGTGCAAAGCTTGTTTTTTTTATTCGATTGATTCACGAACCCAGACACTTCATATTTATTGGCACTCGAAATATGTACACATCTCATCGGTTTTAAGTACCGGGTTGTTTCCAGTGTGTGTCAATAAACGCGCGAGACCACAGCATTTATTTGAAAATGTAAAGAGAGGAAAATGGATTGCGCTACAGGCGTAAAGTGTCTGTCATTCAAACAAAATTTCGACCCAGCTCCAGCTAGAAAAATAAATTTATAGTAATAATAATTGTAGTCCATGTCCTTCCTAATATGGTTAATTGAAGGATCGGACTGTCGGTTTGAGGAAGGGGTATAAGATCTGGTATCAGTGTGCAGTGTTAAATGTACTGAGTTGTATCTAGATGGTCTTGGAGTGAAATGCTCGCCAGAACCCTATGATTGTGGGTTCAAACCCAGGCGGGGTTGAAAGATTTTTCTTGAGCGATAAAAATCCGTAACACAAATTCCTTCGGAGGGTAAATAAAACTATCGGTCCCGTGTCGATTGTGGTGGCATGTAAAAAAAGAACCCTGGAAGTTATGTGAAATACCTTTCACGGCAAAATTGGTAGACCCCTTCGACCTCACTCATTGAAAGTATGGAGTGCTGGTATAATCAATGGGTTCAGAAAATGCACGTTAAATACCTCGAGTAGATAAAGAATAAACATGTACCTAGCGCTTGATTTCATAATCATATATTTATGGAACAATAAGATACTTACCCTCTTCGATGGTCGCGCTAATCTCGTGATGGACTAAACTGCCGAAAAGGGAGAGATCGGGGTTCTATACGGGTCAGGTGCACTGAGGCTTTAATTTATTTAATAGATATGAATAGAGATACAAATATAATTTGTAGTTCAACCGTAAAACACAGGTCAAGCCTCAATCATTCAATTTTATTGAAATAGACTATGCTTTCGACTTTGCAGTGTCTTCAATTGGACAGAAGGTATTTATCTAGCCAAAAAGCCCGCACCAATGGGCACGCGAAGAAAGGCGTCAGTCTCGCATTATGTGGTTTGTTGTTGAAGCCGAGATAACGGTTACAACCATGGTTATTCCTCGTTTTCCCCACGCTCCCTTCACAAAAATGTGGGTACTACATTTCCACTAAATTCTACATTCATCCTTCCTATTTCTTTATGTGAATAACACCCGCCTCAGTGGAGTAGTTAGCTAACGCGCTAATCGTGTTGAGCTCGACTGCCGAGGACGGGGAAATGGAGGTTCGAATCTCGGTCGAGTGAACTGGGGGTGGTTATTCCTAAATGATCTTCCACTCTCCCTCCACGCAAANTCCTCTAAATTCAACCTTCCCAATTCATAATCCATTAGCGTAATTAGTACTTAAGCGTATAACCCGAAAGGGTAGTAAGACACGGTGCTAAATAAATAAATGTGGATAACCAGAAAGGTTAGTGAGGCGCGGACTAAGGGAGAAATAAAAATGTTAGCTGCTATAAACCCAACTCTAGCGCCAGGATTTATAGCAGAGAAACACGAAGACAATATACAACAATTTCAATATATTAAGCACCACTCGGGATCCAACCAATACCCTTCCCCCCCTCCCCTTCAAGCTCTAGTCATACTCTAACCATTCTGGAAATGGGGTTATAGAAAGCTTCACTGACGACCAACTTTGAACAAGGTTAAAATTCCTAGATTAAAAGCACCAATAGCCAACAACACACAAACATAAAAATACCCACCCATTGAACCTAATGGATGTTTGTATGCCCCCCCTCCCTCCTTTTCCACCTCCATTACAGCCTGCCCTCACTCCTCCAACACACCAGCCTATAACATACTCTAGTTTGCAAATGGGTGTGTGCACAAAGCTCGAAAATTGGTGCCACACCATGTACGTTCAAAATCCAAACCGTATTTATATTTCTGATAGAAAAAAAAGCTGCAATCAGAACATAAAGTGTAAAAAGTTATATATGAATGATTAAAACACCTCCCACGTTTAAAATGTGTGACTTTAAACACTAAAATGTTTTGCATTTTGACACAAAATAAAAGTTTTAAAACGATATCCACACACACGTTTGTAAATAGAAGTTTCAATTTAAAAAAATAGAAATTACGAAACATGATAGTCAAATTTCGGTTACATTGTTTGAGGGTGTGAGCTAGGAGACAAGTAAAATGGACCATATACATACATATATATATAAATAGATAGGCCCAGTCAATATTAGGAGATCAGTCAATCCCCAATTCGAACTGAATTGTTTAATATTTCATGCACTTGGATATTGGTCGACTTCTTGGATTGGACTATAAATACGTCCCTAAATCTTCCAACAGAACTCTTAACCTAAACAAGTAAACCTAATATCAGGATCCCACTAATTATTTAACACAGCGCTATGTCTATATTTTACATTAATAAAATGAAGAGTTTGTCTGTCATAAGCATTGCGCGATGTCTACTACACGCAGAGGGCTGAAATTTTAAAATTAGTAGCTCCTGTACACAAACATGTGCACCTCAAAGCAGGAATTTTAAATTTTTTATTAGATTTTTTTAATTCACTAAAAACTGGATCGGAAGAAATAAATTGTAGATATTTCTTTTTCTGTCTGTTAGAAGCAAAGAAAAGCGTGATTAAACCGGGCAACACCAGGTATTTCTGCCAGTTTTAAATAAAATAAACTTTCCCTAATTAATAACAAAGATGCCTTGATAAAAAAAAGTTTCAATATTAATTAGGCCTATGAATTGCAATAAGAGCGCTACCCGCATTGGTGGTCGCTTGGTCTAAGGTGTCTCCCCTGCAAGAATGGTTCACCGGTGACGTGGAAGTCAAGATTTGAATCCCGTACGGATGCGTTGAGGGTTTTATTCTTTCAGAATAGTTTCCACTCTCCTCCCACGCAGATGCAAATACATTTCCTCTACATTTTAACTTCTGTCCCCAACCCATTAGTGCAAAATATGCGGATAGCCCGGGCGTATAGTAAGAAGCAGTGTTCATGGGAAAAAAATAATAATGTTTACGTTTATTAATTGCTAACAGAAATACCCGGTTTTGCCCGGGATGATCACATTTTTCTTTGCTTCAAATAGACAGAAAAAAATGCATTAAGATTTTTCCGACACATGTTTATGCACAGGAACTACTTATTTTAAAATTTCAGCCCTTTGCTTGCGGTAGATATTGCGCAATGCTCATGAGAGACACACAAAATCTTCATTTTATTAATAAAGGCCCAAATTTATATTCATACATTTTCTCAACAAAGTAGTATTTGTTTATTTTGTTGACACATTTACACTGCATGGAAATTATATAAATTTACATTGTATGATGGGTAAAGTCTTATTTTCATTGGAATTCCGTTATTTGAAACTGAAAGCTCATGTTTCCACAATGGTGTAAATAAAATATTACAAGTGTACCTATTTATATTTTAGTCCATTAAATTAATAATGTAAAGATAAATTATTAAGTGATCCATAAAGGAGAGTTATTGGTAGCTTTTGATAATCTTTTAGATACACTTTATAATTAATGAATCAAATAAGACATATTTCTACACTCCCAAAAGTTAGTGACTTTCAATCAATGTTGGTGGTCGAAAGTTGCCTTCCTATAAAAATCAGGGTCTAGTTAAGTCATACTCAGGCCAATGATTATAAGCAGGCCAAGCATTTTATAGAATATATATTTTTTATATTTTTGTTTACAAAATAATGTGTAATCTTCCCCTACCAGGTCTTACAATCCGACCAAGCTACACGCAATTTAATTATTCTAATGGGAAAGAATGAAGCTGTAGAGTTTAGAGGGAATGTATCCGCATTTGAATGGAAGGAAATTGGGATCAAAGTTTTAATTTTAAAATAATGAATAGTTTCTTTCTAGTAATCAACCGTATTTAAAGGAACTTTTAGGAAGAGAAAGACCATCTTTGTGGCGGAATGGCTCTAAGATAACGACTTGAAATATTTCTTAAGGACCCGGGTTCTATCTCAGATGGTGCCTATAAGAGTTTATTTAGTATTTGAAATAAGTATTGTTGGTTTTACACAAATAGTTAAAGCGCTTGGAGCTATGTCTGCATATCTGGTTTGTTTTTAAGTCACTGATATAAGCCTGTGTTTAGAAAATGAACTTTGAATCAATCACTATCTTGTATATATCGTGTAAAGCAGGGAGTCTCAAACCTTTTGGACCAGAGGAGACCATGTATCAGAAAAAATACATGCTGGAGCTCTCATAAAAATGTAAACACTAATATGATGAACATTCAATAACGACAGTTAAATTTTACAAGTACAAGTATAAAACAAGCGTAAAACATCACATATTCTGGCTAATTTGGCAAATGTTCATTATTCAGATATGGAAAAGAAAATTGTCAAACCTTTTAAATTATGTTATTTTACAGTGTGAAAAAAAATAGATGATATTTTAAAATTGCCTTACGGAGCCTGTGTGAGATAGCTTTGGCGAGGCCTTGTTTTAAAAGCGCATAAGATGTTTGTGAATCCCAAAGCTATCGTCTCCTATAAACACAAAAGGAATGCTTGATCTCTACATACTGGAAAGGGAATTGGTTTGGGAAGGAGTTAATTGTTAATTATGCTTTTCTAACGCATCGATTGCTTGAAGACTCTGTTGAATAACAGTCTTTTCCATAGGCCCCAATGTCAACAAATATAAAACGATAATCACTATCAACCACAGCAAGCAGTAAAATTGAAAAAAAATCCTTGTAGTTGAAAAAGAACCACTATGTTCAAGACTTATGATCCTGATGTGTTTTCTGTCTACAACCCCAATACAATGGAGAAACAGGGTTTTCTTATTCAATCCATTGGCAACCGACTCTAGTTTTTCTTCTGTTTTAAAGGAGGCATTTACTCGAAATGTAAATTGTCTCACACAGTAACACAAACTTCATGAACAATCTCAGAGATGGTAGACACTTCAAATCGATAAACATAGTGAAGATCCGTGAAAGTATTACCACTTACAAGGTACCTATAAAAAACCTGGCATTAAAAACATTGAAAATTAAAACTCAACACACAAACAAAACATTGCAGAGTAATAAGGGGGTCTCAACCCCCCTTATTACCCATTTATGAGTGTTCATACTTAGTAACCAACATCATATTTCAAAAAAAATACAACATTTTGATAGGCCTATTTAAGGTGGGATGGAAGGGAACGTGATCTAAGGGAAGGGTTTTTTTTAAGTTTTTAGAGCAAAGAACATTTTTGGCCAAGCCAAATCAAATATTTTTCCATTAGAAACATAGAATTTAACTTTCTAGGAATGGTAATATCAGCAGTTCTAGAATATGTCATGAGAATGGTGGCACTAGACAACAATTTTTTTTAAATAAAGATTAAAAGTTCTCGTCTAATTCCAGGGCACCCTTTACAGATATTCAAGAGCTGTTGAAATTAATAAGTTTAGACAATTATACTCTATGATTCTACTAGAGAAAGATTTTATTCATTTTTGCAACAAACAAAATTTCTATAAAACTGCAAAAATACTGCCCTTAATTCGCATTTCCTTCCATCCCACCTTAAAGATTGATAATGTGTTATTTTTATATTTGATTATTGATTGAATTAAAGGCTTTGGATTATTTTTGTTTATTTTAGAAAGGATGTCAGAAAAAAATATTAACGAACATTTAAAAAAATGATAGTAACATTGATAAAGAAACCAAAGCAACTCGAGAGCATCTAAGAGGGAACACAGAGTGAAGCCGTGCCGGAGATTCTTACGATCATGCCGTTTGTTCGATGGTGCGTCTTTTGATATGCATGGCGAAAAGTCAGATCGTCTGAAATAGGCCTAAGAAACTTTCATTTTTCCTCAATGAGTAACCAAAAATCGTAGCTGTATACGAGTTGCCCGCATTTCGACGTCTCAACCTCAACGAGTCTTTACACCGTGATCTTTCATTGCCCTTCCCTTGTGCGAACGCACCCCAAAAGCGATGCAGCCCCCACTTCCTCGCCCTCATCCTCCGAACAAAAACATTCCTCCAGAGCTCATTTATCAATGTATAGGGGTAGACGGGCCACGAAAGACTCGACTGCTCACATCACACGCCACCCCCCACGTCAACCCCTAGAAAACAACACCCCTTCCCCCTTCCGTACACTAGAGTACGCTTCCTATCAAATGATTCAACTCCCACCGCCAACGTTACACAACGCCCATGGAGGCCGCACAGACACGGATAACACCGCAGTCGGGTTTGTGATTGAATGGAGGGTCATGTCAACACTGTTCTGTAATGTTATAATACAATAACTTGTAAATAAACCACTAAACTTTTCATTGGCGCTAGTGTAGCGGCCAGAAATTTAACGGTAGCAATTTGTGGGGGCAGTTTTGTACCCCGTTAGTGTGTTGGGAGTGAGGAAGGTTGAATTGGGAGGAAGTGAACCCGAATGTTCAAAGGAGAGTGTAAAATAATTTAGGGGAAAAAAATCCTCATTACACCCGGCCGGGATTTGAGCCACAATCTCTCCTTGATCGGCTGCTCAGTCTATTGCAAAAGTTGCGCCTTAAGGAACCATTCGACCACTGAAGCGGGTTCCCAAACAAAGGATCTCAAGACTGAGTGGAGCGCGATCTGTTAGGTATAAGCGATGGATTCCAAGGGGGAAGGGGGGTACGGGACAGTCCCGCCAAGTTTTATTAATCAAATTCTTTTTTTATAGTTGAAGTCTAATGAACAAATTAACACAGCATTTGATGAGAAGTCATTGACTTTTTATAAGCCTTTCTTTGCCTATGCCACAGCTTTGTAGAGCTTACCACTAGTACATAGTTAAATTTCCTTTATTTAAAGTATTTAACACGCACTTTCTAAACCGACTAATTATATCAGCACACGAGAATGTATATGAGTAAGAGCGAAAGGGCCAACTAATTTTCACTGAAAAGGCATTTTCACATACTTGCCAGGTTTTTTTTACATACCACAATCGATATGGGATTGACGGCTTTACTTTCCCTCCGAAGAAAGTTGTGCTACAAATTTTTATCGCTCAAGAAAATTCCGTCAATCCCGGCTGGCTTTTAACCCACTAACATCGGGTCCTGAGGCGAGCACTTTACCCCAAAACCAACGAAGTCGACTATGAATTAATTAAAATCTAGAACAAGCGGTTATCCTTTAAAATACAGAGGTTAATTATTTGATTCCCCAAAAGGAGTACAGTACGTGATGTGCGAAAGTTTGATAAACACTGGACTCTAGATTATAGAAGAAGTATATAACACAAAACTAGTCTGCGATTGTTTGATTGCAACAAACACATAAATGCTACCATTCTTGTTAGTTTAAATAAATATTTTTAAAAAAAAGCAGTCCATGATATAGAATTTAAGGGGTCAGCCATAAACCACATAGCACTGTAGAGAGGGGTGGGTGGTAAGGATGAGCTCTAATAACTACATGGTGTTACATGGAGGGAGTGAAATTAGGCCTACATCACAATGTTACGTAACACACATATTATACTAAAATGTTTATATTGAAAAAACAATAATATTGCTCATGTTTTGAAATCATTTAATATTTAGTATTTAAAATTAGTTCTGGTTGTTATTAAATATGAGTCATTCCTTTAGTGTCACTAAAGTTTCTTTATAAAATCATGACAATTCACATTTGATGTTAAAAGTTACGTAACACAAGTTGGAGAGGGGGTAGAAATCATTAAAGTGGTTTAAGGATGACCCCTAAGAGGTTCGGTTGGCAGGTTAGTCACAGTATCCTAACAGCCTCGTCATTAGTTTGAGAGCGAGACTTGGTCGAGATCGAGCTGTTTGTTAACTATCTTATGCAACGTCGACCATCAAATGAGTACAACACCACCAATCTACCGATAGGCTTTAAGTTTCCTAGATGTATACTTCAATTTTCTTACAAACGAACATTTGGAGCCCTTTTGAGAAAATACATACTACATATTTTTTACTGTCAACATTTGTAGCATTTTACTAAATTATTGGTATTATTTTATAGTTACTGATAATACACATCAAACTTGATAGCTGCAGATCACATATATTGATGTGTGAATACGTGAAAGTAGTTCTAGTAACTTTTTCTGTCGGATATGTCAATTCGTAAGCAAATTGGGGTATATCTAATCAACATGATTTCAAACGACATTATGACTTAGCCAAGCTTCAAAAGGAACGCATTAAGGTAAAGCATAATATGAGTCTTTCCCACAACTCGAGGCCACTTACCCCCACCACTAGCACTTAGCCCACCAAATTTCCCTTGAACTATAGTCCTTTGAATACCACCAATTGATTGTAAGTAGACCAGCGTTTAAGACTTCGGTCTGGGCAAAGACTCGCTTTCATGCGTCTTTAAACCATCTCAAAGATATATATATATATATTTTTTAAATGTATTCAAAAAAATTCTCCAACACAAGAGAAGTTGGTTGATGCCATCAACTACCCCTACCAGAAAAAGTACGTGCCCTGCTTTTCCAGGCCTGACATTACCACCCTTCTATGAGCTAACCGAGTTAACGTCTGGAGACAGGAAACCAGAAGGGGTGATACGCAGTGTTGCCACAACTATCAGCGTCGACTTGGACGAGTTCGAGAGTAGCCATCATTTGAGCAAACTCTTGTTCAGTCATATGCTCTAGTGCCAAAAAATCTGTTCGTGAATTAAAAGTGCCACCTACTTGAAAGGAAAAATTCTTACACTGCTGTATTTATTTCATATATATTATTTTGTTTTTTTAATTTCACACCGCATCTTACTACCTGTTCAGGTTATACGTATATATTATAACTCTAATGGGGTAAGGTTGAGAAATAAAGTACATTAGAGGTGATCTACCCGCATTTGCGTGGAAGGAGAGTGGGAAACTGTTTAGGAAAATCTACCCTTACTAGACCCGACCAGGATTCGAGCCCCAAACTCCCCGTTTGCAGCAGGCAAATCTAACACGAGAGTGACGCCTTATACCATTCGGCCAAAGAAGCGGGTATATATGAATGACAATTCTGAAGCTTCATCAAAACACTAAAACACTCCTCAATTAGGCCCTACCTAATGTTTAAAATAGTAACCTGTTGTGACGGTGTTACAAATTATTTTGATTCGCTTAAGAAAGATTAGATACACGTTTCTAACCATTTCAGGGTAGTCACCATTTTCTCAATACAAAATGTCCTATATTCTCCAGATTTATATTCCATTTTTCCAGGCACTTTTGACTATTGTGGGGTCATGCATGCCATTGATGTTTAAAACAGGATGCTTTGATCTTGATGAGGAAATATAGAACCTATGCAGTTGAGTTGTTATACGCAACCCAATGTTTCAAGAATAAAAAAGGAGTGAAAAGAGGGAGAGAGATAGATGAGACATTGTGTTCGAACCAACGTGCTTACTTCTTCAGTTCACCTTGTCTCCTTTGCAAAGGCCCAATATTTAAAGCTTGCCGTTTAGTGTCATAAATTCCCGACTATTCCAGTAGTTTTTTAGTAATTTTTGTGAAACTACCTGTGTTTTCCAGGTCTACTCCAAACACACAAATGTCCCAGTGTTTGACCAGTTTGACAGTGCGTTGCACCCCTGCATTTACATTTATCTCAGAACTAAGACATTTCGGAAGAATCATTGTTTAAAAGGAGCTAACTTCACCATTTCAGGATTTATTTTTTAAGATTATAAAACTTAATATGTGATTTTTTAATCTTATATGAGCGTATGGATGGATACCTTTTCTCTACATTTTAGCGTGAACCATATTTTTAAATAACAAACCACGTCCTAATGTTTGTCTGCACGTCTGCAACGCTTCGGTAAATAGTTTCCCTAAGGCTGTGAGTGGAGGGAATGCGAGTTAAGGTAAGTGTTTATATAGTGCTTATATCAAAACATTTGGTTGGTATATATAAAATATCGCTTCAGTACAAACATATAGTTTGATTTTCTTCACATGTTGATATCAAGAGTTCTTGAATATTTGTCATAAGTATAACGGCATGAGATGAAACTTTTTAAATCAAGAGAAAAAGTTATTTTTAAATTCCAAGACACCATTGAAACATATTCAAGAACTGGTGATACCAACATGTAAAACAAATTAAACTATATGTTTATTTTTACCCAAAAAAAAATTGTTTGATATAAAAACTGCAAAAAATATCGCCACTAACTAACGCTCCCTGTATCCATTCCTATAACCACGGTTTGAGGAACCTTTTCTAACCTTTCAAAATATGATAACTCTACTTATATGCATTTACACTTCATTAACTATATTCTGAATATGTCCTCTCACTTTTAACAAGTATGTCAATTTCGACAGCTGGAAGATAAATATCGCGAACTTTATCGGTGTCGGTTACTTTGCAAACAATATTTGTATTTTCTGAAAGTTTTTTCAAGACGCGAACAAGGTATAATTATAGTGTCCTACCCTAGGTTAATTTGGTCTTTAAGTAGTGTTTTGATACAGCATCGTGTTGATAAAGTACGCGTTATGTGCACAGACACAAAAGCCATTTAGAAATAGAAACTTTTTTTGGGACCAAAAGTGATAATATTCTACTATTTTAATGGTATTATTTATTACCTATTTCAATGACCATATGGTCTAAGACGTCATTCTCACAATAAACTAAACTTTCAATCACTGGGAGAGTGGGGTTCGATCCCAGTCGGGTGAACTGGGGGTGATTTTTACTCAATGGTTTTCCACTCTCCCGCTACACAAATTCGGGTACACTCCTCAATTCAACCTTATTTTCCCCTAACAGAATAGGGTAATTAGTGCATAAAAGAACAACCAGAACGGGTAGTAAACGGTGTCCTATATTTAAAGAAATAGTATTATATTTTTATGTATTAAAAGTGACAACTGCAGATAACATGAATGGATCCAGTAACTTTTCTAGCTGTGTGATAAGGCCTTTCCTGCGACAATTGGACTGTGTTATAGAAATACAACGCAACACTCTTTTTCATACCTTTGTCACATAAAACAGGACACATTAAAAAAATCTACATGGCATAGACGCGTTAAATGTTGCACGTTCCTGGGGAGAATTTGTTGGAGGAAATGCAAATAAGCGGTTCAGTTTTTCACTCTATTATAAAGCACGAATACGTCAGGATATTAACACACTGTTGTTAACTTGGGTAGCTTTTGAAGTTCAGAGAGAGAAAAGGGTTAGGGGAGGAGGGAGAGGAAAGTAAGAACTCGTTACATCATTTACACCTTAACTTGGCAAAGCCTGAAAGGAGAAACTGACTTGATTAAAAATTTACAGCTTTTAGAATATGAATAATTCCACGAAAGTTTTGAATATCATTTATTCTTTCTGCATGTGATATCAGAAGAAAACTTGATACTTTAAAAGGAAAAACTATCAAAGTTTTGTTTGTTAAGTTTCATAATTGCAACGTTTCTGAATACTCACGTAATAGCTGAAATTTCGGTTACCAAGAAGAATATTTACTCTAAAGAGACCAAATTACAATTTAGAGTGACAAGGCTTGGCTTGGCTTTGACAAAAGGTTGACAATGAAAAGAAATAAGCTTAGCTTAACTTAATAACTTATTAACGACTAAGAAACAAAACCCTATGTTGAGCCTAGAGTATATCCAATCACACGTGTATTTTCCAAACCTAGCTCAGAATACAGATTTATTAGGACAAAAGACCCGAATCGGTGGCGTAGTTGGCTAACGCGCTAGTCGTGTTAAGCTCGACTGCTGAGTACGGGGAGATCGAGGTTCTAATCCCGGTCGGGTTAACTGGGGTGGTTTTTCCTGAATGGTTTTCCACTCTCCCTCCACGCAAATGCAGGTTCACTTCCTCTAATTCAACATGGTGTCTACTAAACTTTACCAATGAAATCCCCGACCTTTNTGGTTTTCCACTCTCCCTCCACACAAATGCGGGTTCACTTCCTCTAATTCAACATGGTGTCTACTAAACTTGACCAATGAAATCCCCGACCTTTTCCCTGATTTCCCCTGATCATTTCCTAAAATTTCCGACTAAAGAGTAAGTCACTTCCTTCTAATTCGCCCCCCCTCTCCACCCTCATTTTTCTATTAATATTTTTAATAATAATAATAATAAGTTTTAAAATTTGAATTAAAATTGTTTACTAGGAATTAAAAATATATTACACAGCTACAAACAAAAAAATGACATTATAATTTACTGATTATTGTATTTCATATTTTGAGTAAAATATCATTTTCCCGGATTTTTATTGCGATTTACCAAATTCTCGACTTATTCCCGTTTTTTCCCGATCACTTCAAATTCCCGGCTAATTCCCGTTTTCCCTGATTTTCCCGAATGGTAGACACCCTGATGAATCAACCTCCCAATTCCTAATCCAATAGCGTAATTAGTACTTAAAGCCTATAACCCGAACAGGTAGTAAGACGCGGTGCAAAATAATAATAATAATAAATATTAGGACAAAAGTGATGGGAGTGTGGAGATAAATAGCAAAACAAGCAATGTTATTGACAAGCTAATTCAGAAAAATGAAACTCTGACAGGGATTTGAGCCCTAGTGACGCGAATATACAAATCAACAGCTCTACCAATTGAACTATCCGGGTTTTTGTACTAGTCACTGTGTCACTTAACTCAAAGAGACCAATTTATTTATTTTTGACAATTTAGGGGACAGTCACTTTAAAATCAATGATGAGAGACGTATAAGATAGTTGCCATTTAAATGGTATACACTACCTATAAACCTGTTATTTATATTCATTTTATTGAACAAAATCAGTCTGAGACAAAAGCCTTATTTCTGGTACTGTCCCAGAAAATTTGGGACGAATAATCACCTTAACTCAACCATATCTACCTCCCAACATGAGCAAACAGCTTGCTATGTGGAACCGCCAACTACTACAAAAGTGAACTGCGTTAGAGCAATGACAATAAAATATGAAGTTATTTGTAACTATCCCATAGGAAGGTTTCGCATTAAAACTACTATGTATTTTCATAAGGCCATGGGTTTGTTGAAAATTATACCACCCACATTCCAACTTGTTCTCGTATATTCACTTCTGAGAACCTATTAGGTTTGCATACAAAGTAGTTGAAAATGTTAGCTATACTTCGCGATTAAATCCTAATTAGTGGTGTGATAAAATGTAGTAGTGAGTAAAGGAAAAGCATTTTCGTCTCCCCAAGATCACAAATAATTTTAATAAAAGCTCAAAATATGTTAAGTACAACTATAATATTGAACATTGGAAATGTGTCGAATGTATAAGCTAAATTTTACAACAGTTTGATATTAAAATTATGCATATAAAAAGTGTATTAAGTATTTTAATTTAGGGTAAGTACAGTAGCCCCATGGCTTCTTTGGTGCTGATTGACAGCTCACAGCTGACTTCAGACAGCTTTAAAATGTTACCAGACCAAATTACGTATCCCTACGCCAAACCAGATGATCTGCAAAAACATGTGATTAGCAGCTGTCACTTTTGACGGTCAAAATTTAGGTATATACCTAAATTTTGACTGTCAGGAGTCAGCTGTGAGCTGTCAGTCAGCACCAAAGAAGCCATGGGGTTACTTTACCTTAATAATAGCTTTGATACATTTTTTCCCCGTAAAAGTTAGAGTGCACCACTGTTTGTAACACACAATTTAGCTATAACAATCAAAATGCTCAAACTAAAATACTTGAAACAAATGAGAGGATAGTTTGTGTTGTTTTTTAATAAATAAAACATGTCTCGTTAAGATGGCCACGCGAATCGAAATCTCGCCACGTGTAGCATGGACTTACGATAACCACCCCAAGCGGAAATCCCCGAACAGAGGCGACTTTGGCCGAATGGTTGAAGAGATAGGGTCGTTGTGACGTAGGGGAAGGAAGGAGATAGAACGAGGAGGAGGGGTTGCGCGCGTGGGTGGACTACGAGGGTCGTAGGATCAATACCCCGCCCGAACCTTCCAAAACAGGGGGGAGAGGGAGGGTTGGAAGAGGGGAGTTTAGGGGAATAGAAGGAGGGTGGTAGTATGCAAAGGTTACCAACCACACAACAAAAACACACGAGCACATGGACAAGGCGAGGGGACGATTATGTACACAATAGTCAATACAATGTACATTTAAAAAAAATATATGTTCACAAAACAGTATAATTAACCTTAAGTCAAATGAACAAATATTTTTAATGATTGCTAATGTAAAATAAAACACATAATTCCGATAAATTATTCACCCCATTATAAACCTTAATAAAGTTGTTATTTTAGAAGCTATCTTAGAAAGGTGTGCGGTAATTTCAAATCAAGGCATTTAACTGTTTTAATTAAGTAGACTACCACAGCACAGACGATATGTATGGACATTCTGTATAACATGTAGCTACTTCATGCAATATGTCATAACTTATAAGACATTACTCATAACTGAAACTCTCAGCTCTGAATCCCGGGAGGATAACCTTGGAGTGGTTTACTGTGATTTGACTCACAACAGTATTAAAAAGTCATGTCATATTTTCTGTCACGTAACGTCTTTATTTAGGTTTTAACGCGCTATCGGAACAATTCACTGTTACAAGACTGAAATGTTAACGTTTCTTCGCTACACCCCAAAATGTTATATTTAATTGGGGTTCGAACGCCAATACTTTATTCGAATGATCATAATTGTAAACCAGAACTAAATCCTTCAATTCCGTGATTTCCTATTGCCCAATTTTGACTTTATACAGTTGCACGTTATTTTAAATGTGTGTAGCCAACAATTTCCAAAAATATTACAACTCACACAATAATTTTCTCATGGAGGGTACAATAGGTGCACCCCGGGCAACATTACCGGAGCGGCTAAACGTCTATCTATACACACTGGCGACCGAACTAATAATATATCTCCCGGTTAAAGATGTCCTACGCTTTTTTTAAGTGTTATTGTAGAAACCAACACAAACTATAGCGAACGCACCAAAACTCTAATTTCCCCATGAAGCTAGAGTATAACGATTATGTATACTGTCAAATTATCATTCTCGTAGAGCAAGAAAATTCAACTTAGCTCGATTAGCGCTTTGGAAACGCTTAGAACTACATAATGCGTTTCATTAAGCGTCTTAAAGTATGACAAAGAAGACATGAACAATAAACAATGCAATTACTAAACTGTATCATTCATTGTATTGTAATGGAACGAGGCTGTAGTCGCGTTTATTAGTTCTAACAGAGGCGGAGGGCGAGTTTAAACCAAGTGCACAAACATTTCTCTGGGAGGCGGAGCATGAGTTTTGAGAAAATATACGAGCATTTTCCTGGAAAGAAAAGGGTAAGTCCTGGAAATAAAAGGGTAAGATTTATAAAAGTGTATGTAAATTTTCCTGAAAAAAATAGGGTAAGTTTAAAATAAGTTTAGCGACATTTTACTGAGAGAAGAGGGTGAGTTTTAAGGAAGTGCGCCAACATTTCCAAGAAAAGAAGGTGAATAAAAATTTCCGTGGAACGAGGGTGGTGAACTATAAGCGAGTCCACCAATATTTACTTGGGAAGCAAAGGGTGAGTATAAATCAAGTGCACTAACATTTCCCAAGGGTGCGAAGGGTGAATTTTTTTAAAAAAGAAAGAGCGCCAATATTTCGCAATTAAGAGAAGGTGCAAGTCTTAAAGGAAATGAGAGGAGAATGGTAAATCACAATGTGTAAAAACTTTACCCTAGTGCAACACCTCCTGATCGAACCCTGGACTAACACACGAACATACAAAAAACAACTCGAAGCGACACTAGATCGAATGACTGCCCTAAACGTTCTTGTAGCGTGAAGTCCCGCTAATGGACAAACTAAACCCCTAGAGTCAGAAAGGCAACTCACCTTCACTTGAGTTGTCCGGTTGGTGCAAGTCTTGTCTTAATCAGTCACTTAGTAATTTACATTTACGAAGCATGTAGAAGCCTGAGGACGCTTCCAAGTTAAAAGTTCATGAAACTTCACATTTCACAGAGTTTCAATTCTCGACGGTTAAAAATGGCAATGCCGAAAACGCGCCAGAGACATTTGAAGGGGAAATGCCTGTTATTTAGTGGGAAAGCTATGCCTGCCAAAATATGATTACAGAATAGGCCTACAATGTTCCATCTAGGACCTGGTATCCCCCAAGATTAAGGTAGAGTTAAGTCAGGTTAGGAAAGGACAAGAAACACTAAAAATTACACTGACAATTCCTAAGAATAAAACACGTGATAACAAGAAAATTGGAGAATCGATAGGTTATATGTCATAGAAAGGTAACGCGCCTACAGGCTAAGAGAGGAATAAAATTACAAAATTGTTTCGAAATATAATACTCATTCAATAAACATAACATTTGAATGCTAGTCAAGAGCACACAATGTATAGTAACTTACCTCCAAGTAGAAAATTTGACATGAGTTTTATAAAGCCCAGACCGATGGGCACACGGTATGAATCTTAAGCTCATTGTAGTTATTTACCAGCGACGTGGAGGATAAGTTCGAATCCCGGCCGGGTGTACTGAGGGTGATTTATTTCCTAAGAGGTTTCCCACTCTCCCTGCATTCAAATGAGGGTACATTCCCTACAAATGATACCACACTAATCTCCATCATAATTAATGTAATTTATATATATCGCGTATAACTCAAACGGATTGTAAGATGCGATGGAAAAATAATAAAAACATAAAGGATTTATAAAACTGTGCGTTAGATTAAATTTTTTCACCGCAACTTGTTGCCCATTCGGGCCGTATATGAATTATGCAAATGTGGTAGGGATGGAGAAGGTAGAATTTAAGGAAATGTACTCGTATTTGCGTGGATGAAGTGGGGAAAATGTATTGACTGTGTTTAAAAATAAACTACAAAAATACTCGAATAATCTATCATCAGACCTAAAATATGTAAAATACGTATTCTAATACTTCTCTTTCAAACCATCCTATGATTAAATATCTTCCCATTGGAGGAACGCAAAAAATCAAGCAGACTTGCGATAAATACATGTTGGATGAGCGATCTTCTAAAAATGACACATGCCAATAATAGGATTCCGTCAATGTCAGTTACGGAAACAAAAAAACTCCACCACGTGCAATTTTTTATACCATTGTTTAAAACTCTTTTTATTTGCCAAGATTCACCGTATACCATCCCTCTGGGCTCTGCATTTTTACACTCTTGGGGCAAGGAAAAGGAAGGTGGAATTTAGATTAAGTGCACATACATTTGCGTGGATGGAGAGTTAGGATAGCATCTAGGAAACACTATCTCAGAGCACTCAGTCAGGGTTTGAGTTCCGACCTTTTTGTCACCAGTACCACCATAAAATACGATAGGCCTTCTAACCTCTTTGTCTACGTGCCCACCAGTGCGAGCTATTTAGTATAGATAGTTTGGATTATTATTATTATCAAGGCTACCTCTGGTTACAAAGATTAAGTCGTAATTTATACAAGTAGCCTAAATGACCAGTGGTTAAAAATATGTGTTGAATATAAATTTTAGTTAAAATATATTTTGTCAAAAATGTATATATTTTTATTGCGTAAACTTTTTTCTACCAAAAATTTTCCCATTATCTTTATAGGTAAATGCTAGAGCATTTCTTTCAAATTCATCATTTTTCACTGTCCGTTTCGATTATAATATGGTTTTACCACTGATAGCCAGTGCTTTCACAACAGAAATACAGTATAATTCTCATTGGAAGAACCTTATTTGACAGCTATAAAAGTTACTAGATCTACGATCAGGTATTCATACGTCAGTTCATGTGATCTGTAGTTGTCACTTTTGATAGAGATTATGAATACTTATAAAATAACATTAATAAAATGGAAAGATATTTTACATTTTCCCCCAAAAAATATGTTTGTATTTGCTAAAATGCCCTTTCTATGAGAGTTGGAATGTATATACTATTTTAACAAAAGTTTGTCCTGCTATACAATTAGGCGTTAGGTCTAAGTGTGTAGTATGTATATTATTGTACTAGGTTAAGTTGGTTTGTAAACGGTATAATCTGCGTGTTTTCAATTTTTTTTAAGATACTATAACAACATTCTCACCAAAAGCAATACATAAGAAAATTATGAAATAAGTCTGGACCATTTCGAGATAATCGATTGTTTAAATCTACGGCACTTATGACTAACCCAGTGATATGAGTTTGTAGAGTTTCAAAATAGTCGATTGTGTAATGTTCCGTCACATGTGACTTGCCCACTGAGCCAGGTTTGATCATTTCGAGATAATTGTATATTTAAGGTCATATGTGAGCCATCAAGTTATTTATGTTTTAATCATTTCGCTATAATAAACTGTTTAATATCACGTCACATATTATTCCCCCACTAAGTTAGATTCTAATCGTTTAGAGATAATTGCATGTTTAAAATCACATGTGACTTATAGGAGTCATTTGTGTTTTAGTCATTTCAAGATCATCAATTGTTTAATTTAACCTTTTTTGAGCCTCACTAAGTATTATTTGTATTTTATTGTTACGTTACACGTTTTTCACCAAGTGAACCAAGCTCTGATCATTTCGAGATAATCGATTGTTTAATGTAACGTCATACGTGAGTCACCCAGCGTGTACATAAAATCCACATAGGAACCCCTAACACGATACATCGAAGCTAGACAAAACGAGCGGTACATCAAAAGCGCCACGCCGTACTTGCCATTTGTAATTTTCCACATGAAGTGAAGGCGGCGTTGGGCACACACATCAAGCGTCGACGGTTGCGTGCCTCACGGCACCTCCTCCCTCCCCC
>CABFOW010000459.1:251049-267899 GCA_902141385.1 Timema californicum | reverse complement strand
CACAATCACCCTACCATTACACATTAGCTTAAGTGCGTATAACCCGAACGGGTAGTAAGACGCGGTGCTAATAATAATAACAAATTATATTGTTCTGCATTTTAAAATCAAACATACTCTGTAGTATACATGCAAACTCTGCCATTTTATAATATTTTATTTATAATAATTTTATGATAATATATAACCATCCTTGTGCTTTAGTAAAAACACCTGGCTGCTAGAGGTATCGGGTTAGAATTCCGGCTGGTACCATGTGATTTTTTTTTTCAAAAGGGGAATAATTCCCATGGTCACCAAGATTTGTTAGATTTAAGTTAGGTTAAGATCTTCATTGACTCCACCCTGTCATATTCAATATACTCATACCCTCAATCTCATCGGGACACGGAAGGATCCTCCACGGAAAGGATGTACAATTAGTACATTCGGATGTCCCCCTGGGCAACGGTTCATTTGTACTGGTTATCTTTCCGCAACCTGAGCTACAGATATGTGATGTACGCCAGACAAGTAATTTTTATTATATAATTTTTGATGTGCAAGAAAATTTGCAAAATTATTGACAACATTTTTTTCCGAAAGCTAATTTTGTTCGGCCGCCATTGGTAAAAACGTAGACTAAATAACAGGCTCATCTAGCCTGCATTCACGGTAATGTGTAGGTTGGGGTTCAAATCCTGTACAGTTGTATTGAGCATGTTTAAAAAAAATTGTTTCCAGCTCTCTCTTCACGCAAACGTATCGTCATCTACAACTCATTAGCGTAATTAAAACGCGTATATCCCGGAAGGGTTGTAAGTTGCTGCCGAAACAAACAATACAGCCGAAATAACCCTGCGCAGGTGACACAGTTCCAGGAAATATTCAGCTCAACCGCAATTGTGTAAATATTGTTATGTAACGTAATAATATATAGTAATTAATGTCCGACGCAGGTAAAATAGCCCTGAGCGAGCAGACAGTAGCTGATTACAATGCTAATGGCTATCCCGCTTATTTGTGACCATCTAGAAATTATTTTATTTATTTGAGGTATTTAACTTGCACTTTCTGAACTGACTGATTATCTAAGCTCACGAGACTTTTCTTTGAGTGAGAGCGAAAGAACCTACCGATTTTGCCGGGAAATGTATTTTCACGTACCTTCCAGGGTTATTTTACATTCCACAATCGACATGGGACAAACGGCTTTATTTCCTTTCCAATGAAAGTCGTGCTACGGATTTTTATCCCCAAAGAAAAATCCGTCAACCCCAGTTGGGTTTAAACCCACATACCTCGTGTCCTGTGTCGAGAACTTTACTCCAAGTAGGTCAATATCTAGAAAGTAAATCTGCTCAGATAGTAGGGGTGAAGGCTACTGGTATCCTACTCCTGCTTGGATGACAAACAAAACTGCTTATTTTTGTAATGTAGAATTTGGTTTGTATAGTTATCCAAAAATAAAACATCGATGTACTGAATGGCGTGTGATTAGTTTGGCAGGTAAGCTACGAATCTAGGATTTAATTTAAGATGAATAGGCGTGTGTTTTAAATCAGTTATATTCAACCATAGTTTTTGATCACGTGCCCCTAGATATAACAGCTCATCTCCAAATTTGTACCTCCAAAGTTGTTTGTGCATAATGTAAGTTATACATATCTTGTACAGTGAAAATTCTTAAATTTGTACAATACATTGAACAGATATATGAACTCTTAATTGTTGGAATAATTTTAATAGACTGTACTTAAATAATCTAGACCAGACACGATCAAATAAATATATGTTTTGGTTAGATAGGATAATAATAATATAATAATATTTAGCACCGCGTCTTAGTAACCGTTCGGGTTATACGCTTTAAGTAATTATTACTCTAATGGATGAGGAATTGGGAAGGTAGAATTAGAGGAAGTGAGCCCGCGAGAGTGGAAAACCATTTAGAAAAAAAAACAGTTCACCCGAACGAGATTCGGACCTCAATCTCCCTGTCCCCAGTGGTTGAGCTCAACATGACTAGCGCGTTAGCCAACAACGCCACCGAGGCGGGTGGCTAGATAGGAGTTGAGAGAAAATAATGGTGCTCCCAGATCGCATGTACTTAGGTCTGGGTTTCTTGTGGCTAGTCCTAAATCTAGCCACGATTATTCAGTGTTCGTCATGAAATAATATATATGTTACAGTCCAAACCCGATTCCAGGACAAACTAGATCGGACTAGGCTGAATTGATACATCCTAAGAGCCTAGCTTAGCCTAGTTTCAATTCGTTAATTCTGAAATTTTGGCTTAGCTCATAGGATAAATTTGTATAGCCTACCATTTTATTAGGCCAAACAAGGATTAGATTAGGTTAGGTTAGTTGACAACAATTGCGCGTGAACTGTGAATGCTGAAACATGTCCAAGGTCGATTCATAGTATGGGTTAAGAAGAATGAAAACTAGTAATGCCTAAAAATTTCAGGCTATATAGATTTATCCTACAAGCGGCAGGAAGTATAAATTTGGCCTAATCAGAACTAGTTTGTCCTGGAATCGAGTTTGGACTGTAACATATATATTTAAATTTTATCATTGAGAATTTTAAAACGATAAAAAATGTCTCAGTTGCTTGGTATGTTTTAATGTTTGTTCAAAAGATTTATGTGATGGGGTGTGAGAAAGGGAAACTGTAAATGAGCTTCTATACTTTTTTCATAATCTAGGTTAGCTGCGAGGAGGTTACTTCCAATAGGGAAGACGCCCATCACTAACTTATTTTCTAAAATCACTATACTTTAGTTTCAAGATTAAAAACAATAATTGTTACAACAATTATTATTGCTCGCATGAATATGAGGATGTAAACAATGACGTGTATATTTATACTTGATTTACTAAGTTTGGAAAGGTTGATTTTGACATGGTTTTAAAAACATTTTGTTTTGTTGTGTTTAAAAAAAAGGCCACTTTACAACGCGGGCAAGAATGAACACACCGGCGAACTGTGGTTTGCCCATCCCTGGCCTAAGATATCTTCAAGTACACCCAGAGGTACGCGTACCCCAGGTTGAATACCATTATTCTAAATAATTTAATTGCACCTTTATCAATGAAGGTATGTATCGAGAGCAGCTGTACTCAAAGTGAAACAAAAGTAAAAATTATAGATACATTTTATATGATTTTTTTTTTATTTGGAAATATTCAGCGCCTCCTATGCTCCTTCTATTTCTAAAAAGAGATTACATGACCAGCTTTGATGGCCGCGTGGTCTAAAGCGCTACTCCTGCAGTAGACTAGACTACCAATGACGGGGAGATCCAGGTTCGAATCTCGGTCGAGTGTATTAAGAGAGTGAGGTTTTTGACCAAAATTGTTTTCCATTCTCCCTCCACACAAATTCGGGTACACTACCACTGAATATAACGTTCCTAATCCCTAAAACCACTACCGTAATTAGAACATAAGCGTATAACTCGCACAGCTAGTAAGACGCGGGGCTAAAAAAAAATCATGTGTTGTCAGCGCATTTTCAACAATTGAAAACAATTATTATTATTATTATTATTATTATTATTATTATTATTATAAGCACTGCGTCTTACTAACCGTTCGGGTTATACGCACTTACGCTAATGTGTAATGGTAGGGTGATTGTGGGATGAAATGGCGGACCTACAGTTTAACGTGGGATCCGAACCACGGTGGAGTCCTGGAATGCCACACATTCACAAGATGTGATTAATACACGTCTTATCAGAGGTGAAGGAAGGGTCTGGCAGTGTCTTAGGCAATAACCACCAGAGACATAGCAGTGTCTTAGGCGTTAGTCACCAGAAACATAAAACTGTGCTGGTACCGAGGAATGAACCCCGGACCCCCAGCACAGAAGTCCGACACCTCAGTGCTACTTGGGAATTTAGATATGAATAGTTCAGCATTGGTAATATTTTAATCTAATTTATAGCAATCTTACACATTTATAATTTATTAATAAAGCAATTCTTACCTCAAACCTCTCCCCTCTTAGCTACTACAGATAAACAGGTTTATTTTTACAATCATTATTTGGAAATTTTGACGTTAGCCTAGTATGTATTATTTTCTACGAAATCTTCTAATACTAAAGCCATATCAATTAATGCTCGCTCGATACTGGCAGGGGCAGATCCAAACGGTGCAAAGTGGGGCCAAATCCCAAAAAGATGGCCAAATGTCGATAGCTTTCTTCAATTTGGGTGAAACTTATTTTCTGGGGGTTTTTGAGTTCGTTGATTACAAATCCAAAGTCAAAATTTGTAAAAAACAAAATGGCAGATTCAATATGGCGAAAAATTTCTTCAGAAATAGTTTAAATTTGAGTAAAACTCAGTACCCGGGGTTTTTGGGGTCGCTGATTACAAATCCGAGGCCAACATTTGAAAAATCAAAATGGCGATTCCAATATGGATGAGTTATATAGAAAAACTTTTTTATTTTGATTAAAATTTAAATTCTGACCTTTTCAATGTTGTTATTTAAAATTTGAATTCTAAATAACAACAGTAAAAAGAAAGGTGATAATAGAATTCAATGTAGAAAAAGAATTTGAAAATTGGAGTTTAATATAAAGTCCAAAGATCAACTACTATATAAGATATACAACACACCGGAATAAGTAACATAAGTTTGGAATGAACTGACAATTTTGAGAACTTCACTAGATTTCTATAAAAATATCAAAAAAGTTAAGAAAATATTAAAATATACGTCACATATATAGATAACTTATTATTATTATTATTATTATTATTAGCACCGCGTCTTACTACCCGTTCGGGTTATACGCACTTACGCTAATGTGTAATGGTAGGGTGATTGTGAGATGAAATGGAGGACCTACAGTTTAACGTGGAATCCGAACCACGGTGGAGGCCTGGCATTCCCCACATTCACAAGATGTCTTGTCAGAGGTGAAGGAAGTATTTGGTAATCAGATAAATCAATGCCGGGAGCGAGGATTGATAACATATTTAATACGTATAATATAAACCTATGAGTTTAAGTCAAGTGTGAGCTAAGGCAGCACAAACCCAAATTTAATTTAGGTTAAAATAAATAAATGTTCATAAATTAGAAAAATAATGTAAAGTGAAATAAGAATATAAGATTGAATATAAATTGAATTCTATTCTTATCTGTTCTTTAATTCTNTAACAATTCTCTTGTTCCTTGTTCCTTAGGTGCACCTTAACGTATTGTGGATTTCCTTTTTCTTTAGTTCTGATGATGGCGCCGATGTAGCGCCGAAACATGTTGAGAACCTTGGCTGGAATTGTACAGCATTTAAGGAACAAGGAACAAGGGAATTAAAGAACATATAAGAATAGAATTCAATCTATTCAATTTATATTCAATATTATATTCTTACTTCACTTCACATTATTTTTCTAATTTATGAACATTTATTTATTTTAACCTAAATTAAATTTGTTTTTGTGCTGCCTTAGCTCACACTTGACTTAAACTCATAAGTTTATATTATACGTATTTTAATATGTTATCTATATATGTGACATATATTTTAATATGTTCTTAACTTTTTTTTATATTATGATGGAAATCTAGGAAAGTTCTCAAAATTGTCAGTTCATTCCAAATTTATGTTACTTATTCCGGTGTGTTGTATATCTTATATAGTAGTTGATCTTTGGACTTTACATTAAACTCCAATTTTCAAATTCTTTTTCCATATTGAATTCTATTATCACATCTATGAAGTTGTTTCCTTACTACTTTTCATTATGTTTTTCAAAAAGAAAAAAGAAAGATTGAGAATGCTGTCAAAAAATTATAAGAAAAAACATTTTTGTAATGTTTAGTTACTATTAGAGATTATTATTAAATTTCTTGTTAAATAATATGTAGTTGCTTATGAAGAAAGGAAGTGAAATTAAAAGTGAAAAGTGCAAAACAAATCTGTATTTATTGAAAATACAGTCAATTTCAACTTTATGCATCACCAGAAGAATAATTTGAGTCACAGTCAATTAATTGATTCAACTGTAAGATAGCTGGAGCTTTACTCACTCTAATACTTGGCGCAATTAATAATAATAATTCTGGTTGCAACGATCTTAATTTTGTTTCGAGGTAATTCGCGTGAACTAGAAATAAATGGATCGGTTGTTAATAAATAGTAAGAGTAAAAGAAGAAGTCTCACATATTTTTCACTCGGGAACATTTTCTCTGAACTTTTTAATATACTTATTACGAGACTCTTGAGCATCTTCTGACATTTGTTTTTTATTACAAAAACTTGCACCATCAGCAGGGTAGCAACAGGATTTTGTTTTTTCCACTAAATAATAATTGAATCTACAACCAGCAATGGGTCTGGTCGCAGAACTCTACAGAACTTATAAACTTTTATTTACGGCTTTAAAACTTTTCATTGCAATTTCACGTTCATTTTCGTACAAATCATTTGTTTATTGATATCACATAAATTATTAGTATACATTTTGTAATAAGCGATTATATTATACTTACTTCCAGCTGTCGAATACATTTTTTAGATTTGAAATTGATTTATTTTTTTATAGTTTTGGCGTCCTCTTGAATAAAACCTTTAGAACTCGGCTGCGAACATGACACGTCTTGCTCGATCTACACTAGGGTCACTTTTGAACTATAACGTAATAGCAGGTATAAGCGACAGGACCCTCACTAGTGTAAAATTCGTCCTTAGTAATATTACTCAAACTAATCCCCCCACTTCAAATCCCAGAAATCGAAACTTCATTTTTCGACTTTTGGCCAGCTTTTTGGGATTTGGCCCCACTGTACGGTGGAGCGGAGGGTACACTCCCCCTTTAAGAACACTTTTGGTTAGTTTCAACAATGATAATTTAAAAAAACTAAACCAATTAAGTTTATGTTATAATCACTACTGTTGTAACGTTATGTAATCTCTCACTATCCAGTTGCGTCGGGTGTCAATCACTGCCAATAATTGATTTACATTTTTAACATATAATTTAACTAACAAAATACAGTATAATAAACGATGAACTTGTTTTCTTTTCATACTTTCTAATTAATTTATAAATTACTATCAGAGTTTGAAGCATTTTCTCGTCAGAATTTCCTGAGGAGTAACCTCCCCCAGCTCGGTCCCTTAAGAACACCGGTGCCCCCTCCCCCCTCGCAAAAATCCGGGCCGCATCCTTCCCTTACGGAAATCCTGTATCCGCGCCTGCGGATAATTTGGCAACATTGCCACGACTACTATCTAAAGATTCTTCATATTCGACAATACGCTGACAGGTCAAAGCGTACACCATCAATGTATTGTTCATTATACTAGTAAAATGTTAAAAAGTATTATTTTGTTTCAGACCATTTTGTAAATTAAAATAAATTAAGATTCAAATAACCAAAACTATTATTTATGCTTTAAGTGAGGATTACTCCGTCTAGATAGATATCATATTCTGAAAATTGAAAAATGACATTCGATTACCGTGTCCAGGTGTCATTTTTCAATTTTCAGAATAAAATAAATTAATACTAATCTTTGAGGGGATTAAATATAAATAGGGCCTATCGTCATTGTTTAATTATTCCTCACGTATACAAGTCCTTATGGACAATGATTATACACGTTTACAAAACGAATTATAATTATTTTGTATGTACTCGTTGCTTATTTTTATCCACGATTAGCTATTTAGTTGGCTTTTTTTCTATGTATAGTTACTGCGTTTGCTTGATTTCTATAACTTTGCAACAATAAAGCGCTGAGTCCCAAAACAAGTAGAGCGCTAATGGTTTGTCACGCACGCTTACTGCTTGCTATCAAGACGTTTGCATCGAAACAGAAAGTTAATGGAAACAAACCAACCAGGCTACCAAAAAAAAACCCCGACTGCCGTACCTCATACCTGTTTTAATTCTTCCACTGTGAACGGAGCTTCGCATCAAAGGGCGGGAAAACCCTGGCCAGTGTAACCAACCTTATGCAATCTCAAACCGACATCATTGCCAACTACACGGACCTACCTGTTGAGGGAATACAGGTCAATGGAAACATTTCATAACAGTCATGTGATGATGACTTGAGGGGTTGGGGGGAGCTCTGGAATATTTTATTGTTCGACGCTATAAGTAGTAAAAACTGACTGAAATAGGTAGTGAAAGTAGGAACTCATATTCTATAGAGTCAACTTTAAAACAGTGGTGGTAAGTTGAGTTGCAGGTTTGAGCAGGGCTTTCAATAAATAATAATCTTAAAATCATGTTATTTTTATTAACATATTTTCTTCTTTAAGCAAATACACATTTTAATACTGCAGTAGAACAGTTTGTTCATGTTTATCTTTTGTAAATTTAGTACGACAAATTAACTATAGCTTTAATTGTAAACATTGGTGACCTGGCGGTCTAGGGGTAGGTGTCAGACTTCTATACTGGCGTCCGGGGTTCAATCCCCGGTCCCGGCAAAGATTTATCTGATTACCAAACCTTTCCTTCACCTCTGACAAGACATCTTGTGAATGTGGGGAATGCCAGGCCTCCACCGTGGTTCGGATTCCACGTTAAACTGTAGGTCCTTCATTTCATCTCACATTCACCCTACCATTGCACATTAGCGTAAGTGCGTATAACCCGAATGGGTAGTAAGACGCGGTGCTAATAATAATAATAATAATAATAACTGTAAACATTGCTTCATGAAACCGGTGTTAGATGCGAGATAAGGCCCGTATTTTTGATATCTATAACAAAAAAATATGTATGACCGAAATGAAAAAAAAAAGCATGGTTTCAGTAGGTTTAATTTAGTTTTCTACACATAGTTATTTCAACAATTCTCGAATATTTGTCATGAGCATCGCCGAATTTAAACATATTCAGGATCTTTGGATTAGTACACGAATGCTCTTACCACTGAGCTATACGTTAGTCGTCCCGTGTCATTCTTAACTTGTATTTTAAGGCAGAGTCTATGATGGACGTGTGAAAATCATCTGCTACATATAAGCAATTAATTAAAATGGCGAGGCTGCTTGGTCTAATTTAACGCGACACACTCGTGTTAGACCAGACTACCGGTGACAGGGAGATCAGGGCTTGAATCCCGGTTGGGTGTGCTGAGTTTTCTCTCAAATGATTTTACACTCTCCCTCAACGTAAATGTGGGTACACTTTCTCTCAATTCAACCTTCAACCCTGAACCAGGATATTCCTGAAAGAGAGAACGGCCGAGATTATTATGAGCGAGGGGGTGGGGGTGGGGGGTGCGCATGGCCAAGTTATATGTGAGGGGAGGGCGCAGGCGTGGGGGTTGGGGGCTCTCACGTGACCGGATCGGTGGAAGCTGGAAGGTCTCCCAGAGGAGATTTTGTCAGAATATTCTTCAAAATTTGAGCGTAATTTAGAAATTAATTATAACATTTGAAAAAAAAATCATAAAGTTCATCGTTTATTTATGTTTTTGTCATTTTTGTTAATTAAAATTAGGCCTACGTGCTAAAAATATAAAGCAATTATTGGCAGTGGTTGACACGCAAAGCAACTGACCAGTGAGATATTTTTTTATTATTGTTGTTAATACTTACTAAAGAATTCTTGAAAGGGGGAGGGGGATTCACCCCTGTCCTCATTCATAATTAATTACCCTAATTAGTACATACATTTGCCTCTAGCCTGAACAGGTAGTAAGACGCAGTACTAAAACAAATATTGCGAGCTATCAGATAACTCAGCGACTGTCGACCCGGGAGTGTTTTATGCTGCCAATATAGTACAATAACAATAAATATACAAGCTATTATATTTGTTAATTAAGGTTATAGCCGCACCTAAATATCATATTTTTTAAAATCGACAACTCCTGGATAGCTAAGTGGTAAGAGCATTGGTGTACTTAGCCAATGGTCACGGGTTTGATTCCCGTGTCCAAGTGTCATTTTTAAACTTAAAGATTATGATTAATGTATGACTGTAATTAACAAACATAATAGCTTGGCTATTTCATCCATTGTGATGTGAGCATTCACACAATTGTAATTGCACCCATTGACAGCGTAATGCTCACCCAAGTCTAAGGTGGCTGCATTATCTGATAACTCGTGATATTAATTGATCACACATTTGTAGCAGACGATTTCCGCACGCCCATTAAAGACGGCCTTAAAATATGAGTGAAAACTGACCTTGAACACGGAACGATTCCTGAGTAGTTCAGTGGTTAAGGCATTGGCGTACTAACCCAATGGTCCCAGGTTCGAGTTCCATGTTCAGGTGTAATTTTTTCAATTTAAAGATTCTAGACACATTATATCTGCACATTTTTAGAAGTTTTTTTTTAAATATTGAGGTTTAAATTAATTGAAAATGATCTATCATATTGTTTTAAAATCACAATTTCATTTACCATTTGAAAGAAAGTGATAAAAAATAAGTGATAATACAAATTCATGAGTTTCCTGCTTTGGGAAGGCTAACGAGGCGCTATATTTTTTTCGACCTTATCCAAATAGTACATAGGTTCGCTCAAAGGTAGCAGGTCTAGTTATATTCCATTAGAATAACCTCGATTCGTTTCTGCGTTCCTAGGTTATTCTATATTCCATTTTTAATCTAGTACAAATAGTACAAAGTTGTCTCATAGATGGTTCTGTATGTAATTAGTTGGATCTGCATCAACAACTGGCCGACTTACGCTATCAAGCACTAGGAGAATAAAACACACAAAGAGGTAGTAGATTGTCTCTCAGAAACAGAAGTCTACTGACGAGTATTAGGAAAATAATAAGCTCCAAGTGGTATTATTTATTTATTTATCACCGCATCTTACTACCCCTTCGGATAATACGCTTAAGTACTAATCTCTGCAATGGGCTAGGAATTGGGAAGGTTGAATTTAAAGAAAGTGAACCCGCATTAGTCTGTAGGGAGAGTGAAAAACCATTGAGGAAAAACCACCCCCAGTTCACCCGACCAAGATTCGAACCTCGATCTCCCCATCCTCGGAAGTCTAGCTCAACACAAAACATTAAACAAGCGCGTAATTTAACTACGCCACCGAGGCTGGTTAGGTATTAGTTAATTGTGTTACATCCAACTCATGGGTGTGTATTAGAAATAGAACTATTTCTTTACAGTATATATTCACATTTTTTGTTAAAGATTGTTCTACACCAAACGAATTAATTAATTTAAGAAGAATATAATGTCTATTGATTTAATTTCAAAGAGGAAGTGTAGAAAGTATTTGGTAATCTAAAATCTAATAATTAGTTATAGCGTCAATTATTAGAACTTATCGAAAATACAGCGATTTTTGCTAAACCTATAAATTATATTAGTATCTTGACAAGTTTTGTGTTGTCACTGTTGTAAGCTGGAAAAACATATTACACGAGAGTGTTTTTTTTTCCCTTTCAAACTAGTACGTAAATAGTTCATAGTTAAAATCAAGTATGAGTTGAGACACACAAAGGAGTTTCCGTGCTCCGTGTTCAGGATGTCTGTATTCTATGTGTTTCCACTAATGAGATAGTAATGAAGAAAGAAAAAATTAGAAAATGTATCTATATTTGCGTTGAGAAAGAGTAGGAAACCTTTTAGGAAAAAAATCTCAATATCCCGGGCGAGATATAATCTCCGAGCTCCCCGTCACCAACAGACTAGCCCTAGATAATACGGGAATTACGCCCTTAACCGCGTGCCCACTGATACAACTTGCCTGGTATTGATTAACATAAAAATGTATATTATGTATGCAGCTTTTGACTTGTGAGTTTGGCCTTTTTTCAATTCAAAAAGCACATCACTGTCCATATTTATAAGCAGGTTTTACTGGAAATAAATATAGATCTAAAGTGTGGCTTAAAGAAATAAAATGTGACTTGAAACAATTTAAAAGGAAACACATGTGTCAAGGACTCGATTAATTCACTATACAAGTCAGGGATTTCCTAAACTGAAAAAATACAAATTCCAGGCAGGGCTTTTCCAAGCCTTGACAGACATTTAGTGGAATAACAATAACAAAAAACCACTATTAATAACAGTACCAAGGTCACGCATCTTCCACAGGCAACAATGTCGGCGACCTTGCATAAAAAAAAGGCACAAGGTGAAAAATTCTATGCAGAATTTTGTCTAGACCGAAACAAATATTGTTGCACAATGTTTTTAACCCAAATATTTTGCAATTCATTCTAAAGTGTATGGAAGAAAGGCAGTGGCGGGTCGTAGCTAAAATTAGTGGGGGTGCTGCTCCAGAAAATGTTTAGCTTTTGTTTTAAAATTGTGTAAAAGAAAAAAAAGCATGTATACAAAGAAAATTTATTCAGGACCTTGATAAAATCTTAACAAAAAAAAACACATTTTTTAAATTACTTTAACTTAAATTATTACAGTTCAAGCTTGATATATTCATTTACAAATGAAATTCATTCTTCTTGTTTTAAGTTGCACAAAAGGTTCATTAATTTTCTCCTTGATCTCTGGATGACAATTAAGGAAATTTTTCTCCATTGAAAGTACTGCAAGCGCATTTAGTCTTTCTGTTAAATAAAAGAACAGGAAAAAAATGAATCAAATAGAATAGCTGGAAGCAGAATAATAATCTAATTCTACACTCTTCTACACTTTATCACATTCAAGAATATGGTACACGGTTTTTAAGCACAACACACGCTGAGTAAAAAAAACGTACTTCCACCATCACGCTAGAGCCGGAGCTGCGAGAGCAACAGTGCTCTCTCACCTGGCAGTCCTGCCTTCCTCCCCACCCCCTCCTATGTGCGCATCCGCACAACAGTCGAACACCAGTCACTGGCACTGTGAAGCACACAGTTCCATACCAAGATTTTTGTATCTTTTTCATAAACTGAGGGATGGCTACTGAAGTACTGACATTAAGCGTAAAGAATATATATTGTACTACAAAATAAAGAAAGAATTAAAGAAAAAAGGACTCATTATATTAAATGTTATCGATAATATCAAGTGGAAATAGGGGTTCTGCAGTTCCGCAGTGACTATACACGAGCCGGCACTGAAGAGGGAGATAGATAGCTTAAAGAAAAGTCACCCACATTAACTTAAAGATTGGATGGGGGTGGGATGGGGGGCCAATAAAATGCCTCGCATCGGTAAGTGTGCGGACTAAATGTACGGATCATATTATTCGGCTTTCCGGTGACAGGGAGGTTGGAGTTGAATCCCGTCCGGATGTATTGAGGTATTTCCTCTAATTTCCACTTCTCTCATCCTTAGCCCACTAGTGTAGTTAAATTAGTATAGCCTAAACGCGTAATAATATGTGGTGCGAAGAAAAAAAATGATGAAATTACACAGTGAAATGTTACTTCCAGTGCATCCTTATCAGGATTCAAACTATGACCTCACCGTAAGCTGTGGCCAAATGTGATAACGATGAGAGGTTTACTCCTTAGAGTTAGACCTTACGGCCTACGCTGTGTGTCAAGATGATTAACTTCTTAACCAGATAGGGCAAGAAAGTGAAGGTGTCCCTGATTAAAGACCTGTAAAGATGATAGAAAACGACTTTTTGTGAGAAATAAACTCACTTCCAATACCCCCCGCGGAATTTTGAAAACTTTCACTTTGACGTTCCTATCACCATAAACGTCGGTAAAAAAATAAGACAAATCTAATTACTTGAATTCTCATATGGGTTTAAAGATTAATACCACCCTTAAATAATATTTTTGTGAATATTGAACAACATATCAACCAATATTTAATGTCGGAATTTGTAAGATCTTTATTTATTTTTTATTTATTTGAAGTATTTAACGTGCACTTTCTGAACCTACTGACTATATCAGCGCACAAGGATTGTCTAAAGGCGAGAGTGAAAGTGCCGGACAGTTTTGTTGGGAAAGGTATTTTAACATACCTTCCAGGGATCTTTTATATGCCACAATCGACATAAGACCGACGGCTTTACTTTCCCTCCGAGGGAAGTTGTGCTACGGATTTTTAACCTCCAAAAGATATCCGTTAACCCCAGCTGAATTTTAACCCACGCACATCGGGTCTTGAGGCGAGCACTTTGCCCTAAGACAACCGAGGTTGAGCTGGTTTTATAAACATCGCTTCTTACTAACGGGTCGGGTTTTACGAACAGCGGTCCATTTATTAATTACGCTAATAGGACAGGGCCGAGGAAGGTATAATTTGATGGAAGTGTACCCAAATCTGTGTGTAAGGAGAGTGGGAAACCACTTGGAGAACCAAATCTTAGTATGTCCTGCTGGGATTCAAATGCCCATCTTCTCATTACTGGAAAATCAGACTAATTAATTTTGAAATGTATAATGCGTTCTGATAGGGTACAGCGAAATTCTACCCATTGAATATTCTTTGTTTAAAAATATTTTAGCTTGGTAATTTATACCTAGCTACCAGTAGTGTAGTTGAAGGCTTTCGAGGGAGGGGAAGGAAAGGGCAAATGCTCCCTGTCCATCTTTTTTACCATCGAGAACACAGGAAAATATACAATTCTCTTTTTATTTTGGGCTCTATTATACTTTGAGTCTTGTACGAAAAATATTTAAGTTAAAATATCGGTGACCTGGTGGTCTAGGGGTAAGGTGTCAGACTTCTATGCTGGCGGCCGGGGTTCAATCCTCGGTCCCGGCAAAGATTTATCTGATTACCAAACCCTTCCTTCACCTCTGACAAGACATCTTGTGAATGTGAGGAATGCCAGGCCTCCACCGTGGTTCGGATTCCACGTTAAACTGTAGGTCCTCCATTTCATCTCACAATCACCCTACCATTACACATTAGCGTAAGTGCGTATAACCCGAACGGGTAGTAAGACGTGGTGCTAATAATAATAATAATAATAATAATAGTTAAAATATTATAATATAATTATGCCCCTGTATACCTTGATTTCGGCGCTACAAGGGGAAGGGGGCTGTCTCCCATTTCCTAATTATATTTAGGAATTCATAATCCTCACCCAGTCTTAAAAAATCTCTACAAACAGAACGAAAAATCCTCCGCTACGGATTGGAGTGATAGATCCAAAAGTTCAATGTTTCCTTTTTAATTCCAGCGGCCCAGATGATGACTCACCTTCTTGCCATGTTACATCAATGAACATTCCACATACACACACAGTCGCGAGTGCTGACTCATATCGGCAAGGTGACGTCATTTTATAACCTCAACCCCTTAATACCGCTAGACCCACATTGGGCTAGCACACTCATCCCCTGTATTGATCTCGTTAGAAAAGCTTTCTTTCTTATACATTTGAGGGGATAAGCGTTGGATTACCTCTTTTGTGTCGAGTTAACAAAATACTTATAGGCAACACTTTACTAAGCATGAATTCAGGGAATCCAGAAGCATTTAGGAAGTGGGAGGGGTGGGGAGGTAAAAAACTCAAAGGGGGATCCATCAGCCCTCCCCAAGGAAAATTTTAGAACTTGGATTTTCCATAAAGTTATTTGAAAGGGGTCTATAATTTCTGTGTAGAATTTTTATTGATACCTTTTTTGACATCATGTATAGTAAGAAAATGGTAGGAATAGCAGTTTATAAAATGCAGAGTTGCATATTAAAAAAATAAATCCAAGCAAACATAAAATAACTCTTTTCTAACATGGTTTATATTTGGGCAAGGCTTTGTTGAGGCCCAATGCTCCACATCAGGAGTTAAAGGAATTAATAATAATGATGTATAGGAATTAATTAATTACCATTTCCAAGAAGATGGTGACAGTTTTTTCTAAAATATTGGTTGGTTTAGTTTTTGCTGTTGTAGAAGACATCAATTTAATTGTCCAGGATGTCCATGATGTATCCAAGAGTAATTTCAATGTAATTTGCTTACTATAAAATTAACTAAAGACGAGTCAATTCCTACATTTCCTGAATCCGAATCTTACATTTTCTTTAGAATCTCGAATCCTCAAATCTTTAAAAGTAAACAATTTCAATTGAAATTAAAATATTTAAAATTGGATTAAAAGAAGTATTTAAGTCTTGGTGTTATTGGCAAATATTTTGTTTGTCATGTCTATTACACCATTAATACAAAATAAAACACTTTCTCAGTAAATTAATCGTATTAATACAATTTGTTTCTTTATTGTGAGATTTTGTTAATCTCTTAACTATATCTGCGAATATAATTCCTTTCACCAATGCTTAAAATTGTTATACCAAGTTTGAGTCTACATAATTGGATTCAAAATACTTTTTTTGAGATGTTTACGAATCTTAAGTCTCTCTAATACCACGGAATTCGAGAAATTTGAGCGTTCCCCTCTAAAAAAAGTTTAATAAGGTTATTTAAAGGAAAAATGTAGAAAAGTTAATTTGTAGCTTATTATATAGTTTTATTTGTTCTCAATATTGAAAAAATGTAACTAAAACAATCTAATTAATTTATCAATCATTGAGACACACTGCCAAAAATTATTGTTGCTGAACATACTATTTTTCATAAGATTATAATTATATGAAAGTGACACTTAACTTTTGTAAATGTCAGACACCTACCTTCTTATGAGATTCCACCATATGGGTATTAAATGCTCCTACATGTCCATAGATTTAGTAAAAAAACCTCAATCTTAGATTGTTGAGTAAATGATAGAATCAGTGCATAGTTAAGGTTCTTGAATTGCTCCCAATGTAATCTTTTTACTAATTTGAAAATATCGTTTGAACACACCTGCAATTATTTCAGTGTTATATTCCAGTTTAGGTTTTTTCAAAAGTAGTTAATTTTCTATTCAAGCGGTTTTATTAGTTATTTTCTAATGAGCTTTTCTCAAAACTTTTCAGACCTAAAATTTCTCTAGTCAATGGACTGATTGTTAAAAAAAAGGGGG
>CABFOW010000459.1:230177-251017 GCA_902141385.1 Timema californicum | reverse complement strand
AAGTACTGTTTCACAAATACACCATTAAAGTGAGGTGAAAAAAAACGAAATACTGTTTCTATTTTCTATTCATAGTAATCTTACTAATTCTTGAATGTTTGTCATGAGCACAATGGTGTTCTAACATAATTTTTTTTAAATAAAGTTAATATGAATCGTTTGCATGTGCCTATTTGCTCATTATATCTTGTTATTCTTTGCCTATTTTATTTTTCAGTTTCTTGTTTTATAAAAAGTTGATTTGCTCATTTCACACGTTCTCCCATACATCCCCTAGTGGGTTTTGATAACATAGGTCAAGGGAATTAAAGGATAACGATTGATTTCCTTCAAAAGGAAGCCAATAACTTATGGTCCAGTGGCAGCAAAGTAACATATGATGTCTTCTTCTTCTTTACATTGTAAAAGACATTAGTGTTTGTTCCTTTTATTTACTTCCCATTTTCCTATACCTTATATAAAAAAAGATCAGTATCCATACAGTTTACAAGATCATAGAGTAAACAAGACCGAGATGGTATGGGAGGATGAAAAAGGAGAGTTGCCAAACAGAATGATGGAGTAGAAGTATGTAGGTTAAAAGACTGCAAGGAAGGCCAAGAAAGAGATGGGAGGAGTAGGTTACAGAAAGTGAGCAAGTGAGAGGAAGACGAAGACATTTTACTAAATTGACCCAGCCCCAAGATGGAAACAGCTGCTGCTAATTATAATATAAAGAAAAATATTTTTTGGCTAAAATAAATAAGTTTAGTGAACTTTCCTACTTAGTGTGATCTCAACAATTACCGAATATTTCAGCATGAGCATAATGGTATTTGAACAGAAAACTTTCAAATGAAGATACACAATTCTGGTCCAATTCTGCGATGAACACAGAATCATTATTCAAGAATAATTGTTGAAATCATTGTGTAGAAAATTTAACTAAATATATCATATTGAAGCAATATTTGGTTTTTGGCAAAAACTAAGTTGATTTTAAAAATTGCAAACTTACTTGCATTACTTCCCATTTCAACTTAAAGGTACACTGTTTACCCTGAAAGGTACTATGCCTTGACAGAATATACTGACCCGATCTTATAAGCTATACTGTAGTGGAACAATGCAAGGTAAGATTGCTACCTCACAGGGTAGACGAAGGGTAAATTATTATTATGTTACTATTAAGGTACAGATTAATATATCACAAGTAGCATAAAAGCTACACAACTTCTGTAAAATATTTGACATATGAATTACAGTAGAATTTTCATAAGAGCCTTATATTAAAGTGAGATTTTATTTATACTAATAATACAGTGAAATCATAAAATGTTATCAATTTTGTATTAAAAAAAATGTGTTTGTATTTTTTAAAGGAACCTTTTAAGAAAATTAGACTGGAGTTACTAATAAAGTCAAGGGGTTACCGTCAAAATTACCGGCAAGGTTAGTCAAGTGCTTTACATGACCCAAAGGGGTGGTGTTCAAACCTTGTCAGCTAAGTTGGTTATGTTTTTTTACTAGTCCAAAATATAAATTTAATATCCTCTTTCTTTTTTAATCACATTTTCCTACAAGTCCTCTAAATTTGTTGTCTGACCGACATTCATGAACCACCTTTGTTGTCTATGCCAAGTTTGGAAGGTCAAGTCAAAATATATTACACAAGGGTGGCCTTGTGGAAAGACGAGGTTTGAGGTTTATTAAGACAATACTTTAGCTTTTTTTTTTTAGGATTATAGATGATCTTTTACTTTTACATGCATTACTGTTTCCAGGCAATGGCTTGGGTCAGTTTTTTATTCAAGCCATATATTATCCACTACCGGCTGGCTAGACCTGTCGTGACTTCATATGCCAACCAATAACTTCTTACTCCTATTTGAGGTTGAACCAGTTTTATTAAGCAATCACCATAATGGCCCGTACAGAACCCTAATTGCATGTAAAACATTCCTATGATTAGTTGTCTACCTTTATGATTATATTTAATAATAATAATATTTAGCACCGTGTCTTACTACCCGTTCGGGTTACAAGCTTAAAGTACTAATTACTCTAATGGATTAGGAATTGGGAATGTTGAATTAGAGGAAGTGAACCTGCAGTTGCGTGGAGGGAGAGTGGAAAACCATTTAGGAAAAACCACCCCCAGTTAACTCGAACCTCGATCTCCTCGTCCTCAGCAGTCGAGCTCAACACGACAAGCGCGTTAGCCAACTATGCCACCGAGGCGGGTATGATTATATTTGTTCTGTTGTCTATTTACCTTATTCTTGTTATATTGTCTATACTCAATATTTTTTTAAACAAAAAGTAACCTAACACTTGTTGCAAAGTGTTTAATAGAAGTGAGATGTTTCTCACCTGAAAAGTCTTTTCATACTTTTATGAGGCAAGGTGAGTCTGTGGCGCTAAAGTATTGGCGATTATAATAATAGTTCCATGGCATCAACCTGTAAGTGAGCTATACCGACCAAGTGGCCGTCATATGTTGGTGAAGAATGTGCCAACATTTGTGGATAAAGAGTGTCATGTCTTCTGGTCAGCACAACAAGCCCTCCGGCCATTAATCTTAGTTTTCTAGGCCGGAGCTGCTACTTTTTAAAATTCAAATAGCTCATTTGTCCTTGTGAGACTGAGTTGACCCCATACTAGACCCACTGATTAAAAAATAAAATAAAAAATTGGATGCACCAAGGATCGAACCTGGGACCTCTAGGCCTGTAGCGAGGAGTTAACTGTTTTTCAAAGATAAGGATTGAAAACAAAGCTCTATTTAAACCTAGACATACTTTTATCTGTCCTCAATACAACTTCATCCCATCTGACACAAAATCTTCTCTACAGAGCTCAAAGAATCACGTTAAAACATCAGAAATAATCATCCAAAATGCATCACTTAGTATTATTCATCAACCTTTTGCCTCATTCACTAAACCAGTAACACACATATTTGCGGGAATGTGGTGGGGCATAGCCACTAGTCGTTAGAGGTTAGGCCCACTAAATAATTCTTGCAGCTTCTCTAGTATAACATTTCAATCAATTTTACCAAATTACATCATTAGATTATATTTAGCTTAAAACAAATAAACACAAATAACACCATGTATTTAATTATGTAACTATTTATTAGATTTTTTTAAAAATATATTAATTACATATATGAACAATAGCCTTGCAGCACCTTTATATTAATACAATGCTAACAATAATTGTTAGTTTTTAAACAGGCAAGAATATATTTTTTGCCCAGGATATTAAAATTTGTACAACAGAACATTATTTACCTAAAGTGATGTTTGAGGCAAGTTATTGGTGTTTATTACTACTTAAATAATTAGTGCTCATATTAAAGTAGTTTAATATGAGGAGACGATCAAATGTTTATTAAGTAAAAGTTATAATAATAATAATTAATAGCTCAAATTGCACATGTATTTTGTCGAACTATTCTAGTAATTAGTTTACAATCAATTTGGAAAGTAAAAAAAACCCAACAGAATCAGGCTCAAATAAGAACCAAGTGTTGTAAAATGTAACAAAACTAATGATGAAGTATAACATGTCACAAGACTGTAACCAATAAGATTTTTAAATAAAAAATAAAAATTCAGATTCAAAGTTGAAATGCTTCTTTTTACAATTTGTATCACTATTGTGATATTATTAAACATACCAATAAAGGGTAAATAGTAAATTAAAATACAAACACTCTAGATGCATCGCAATAACAACCAATTATCACATCCAAGCAAGTTGCTTAATTTCCAATACTTTATTATTTTGATATATGTTTGATAAAAGCTTTTTATATTTTTGAGATACATAGCTTTATGAACGGAACATTTTTTTTTCTTGAATGAAAAGTGTAACACTGCTGTCACTGGACAATGAAGCTAATGAATGTGTATTAAAAGATAATCTTGCATTACTCTCATGTGCTTAAAACTAGGTTTGATTCCGCCAGAAATCTTCAGGAGAAAATGCAAAACACTTCGGTGCAATTCCTCCTGTGCGAATGAAAAGTGAACTAGTTACGAAATAAATCTAAATTAATATATTGGGCATTAACTGCTAAATTTATTCAAGAGGCAATCATCACTTCTTTGTCCAATAAAACCAGTGATCTCTTTTATCTGTGAAAAATATGTTTGCTTGATCTATTTATTTCTCTGTCTTTCCTGTACTTCCTCCCCCTCCCCCTACAATAATGTAAGTATGATCTTTTATTAAAAATAAGACATTTATTGTTTGGGCAAGAGACATAAACACACTGTTTACTCAAAGTTTAGTGCCCAAAAATGGCACAATACCTACCAAGTACCTAGTAATAATTCACTCTTTACATATGTTACAAACATATATTATGATCGAGTTTAGTTATAAATGAAAAGATGAAATTCAAAATAGCATACATATTAGTGATGAGCATGATCTGAAATTTTAAAAATTATCAGTTTTAATATCAGTTATCACTAGGGACCGGATTCTTGAGCACCAAAAATAGGCACACAATAAGCACAGTAAAATTTATTTTACTACAAATTTGTTACCTGCAGCTTACAGCTTGCAGTGTACCGTTTCCTCTCAAGATTTCTGCCACTGCTCAATAAATGAGTTTTTCCAAAGTTGAGACCTAGCTAGATCACTTTCTCATACCCAAAAACGGTAGCTAAGCCAATTTAATCTATATACTTGAACTCATTTTCAAGATAATTTAAATTTACCAATANCTGTTTTCTCCCCCCCCCCCTCCCTCTAAATGAGTTTTCTCAAAGTCGAGACCTAGCTAAATTGCTTTTTCACATCCAAAAACGTTAGATAACTCAATTTCATCAAAATCCTTAGGCTCGTTTTCAAGATAAAATGTATAGATATATAATAGGCCTATATACAAGAATGTCTCGTTTAATAGGGTAAATTATGAAAATTTCTCACGCGCAATGCAATGGCCAATGAGTAATACAGGCCATGTCACATGTCCAGGGGAAGACGTGTCATGTGGCCCTGTATGCCACTTCACATGCCCCCCCACCCAATGATGTCGAAACTTCCACTTCTAAGAAACTAAGTTTTCTTTCAGAAGGGGGAAAAAAAGAGATAAGAGAGTACAATGCCAAAATAGGCGTATTTAAGGCTTTTATTCATAAAATAGGCAAAAACCAACCGAGTAGGCAATTATGGCACTATAAAGATAGCATATTGTAATTGTAATAACATGAAATAAATATATATAACAGCCTATGTTTTACAATCTAAAAGAAAAAAGGCAAATAGGCAGAATTCGGTCCCTAGTTATCACATAAACTAATCTAATGACAATTGGTCTCTATTGTTCTATGTAATATTAGTTGCAAAACTTGTCATCCAAGGGGTTATAAAATATGTGAATAATTTAATAATCATGCTGGAGCAGAAATTGTTGATCTTTTATCACTGATGGGTACAAAAATAAGCCTATACATTTTAAAAACTAGCTTCCTTTGCTACAAGCAACTATCAGCTTCAGTGGTCAAACTGTCTAAGGCACCACACTTGTGTTAGACTGGCTTGCTGACTGGGAGATTGGGCTTCGAATCCCGGTCTGGTTTATTGAGAATGGTTTTTCTTAAATAGGAGTTTCCCACTCATACCCCAAAAATGCCGGTAGATTACCTCTAAAACCTTCCTTTAATTATCATATATACCTATAGCCTGAAACCCTACTTCCCTCACTCCACGGCTTCACACACATATGCGCACACCCATACACCTGCCTGTGGGAGTGAAATATAATATAAAGTATGTTTGAACCTACTGGTGTTATATCTCAACAACTTTCTCTCCAAAATCTCTTATAAATATTTAGTAAAGTGTAGAATTTACTTTTTCCTTGAATTTGAATTTTAGGAAACCTGATAAGCATATTAAGTGTTTGTTCCCTCATTGGTGTGATTTCCTCTTTTTAATTCACTTTATTTGGTAAATTAATCGTCTAAAATCAAGGTTTTAATTTGCTCCTTTAAATGTATTGAGCTAAATCACTAGTAAATATCATTTTAGCTCCAAATATAACTTTTATATTCAAAAGATTCTAAATTTTTTTAATCTTTGAATCCTAACTATTATAAAGAATTCCAAGAGAACATCCTTATTAATAGCCTACATATTGAAAACTGCTAATTTTTTTATGTCAACACTATTCATTTTTATTATACACAGTAACTCCTGCTATTACATTGTGTTATGTTTCTGAGAAATTCAACTTAATGAAAAACGATGTTATAAAAATTACGTTTTTCCATAGAAACCAATGCAAAGTCTATGTATTAGGTTATAAGCCCCATCTCTCATCCCAAAACTTACAGAGAGGTGTTGCAGATAACAACTTAACACTTAAAAATTTCAGGGGTGGGGCCTCTGACCTGGTCTGCGTGACTCATTGTATCACATGGGTACAAAACGAGTAATTTGGTTGGGCAACATGATAGCAGGAATTACCATATAGTTATTCTTCAAAAGATTTTCATTTTGAGCTTCCAAGGAAAACTAGGAAATTTCTAAATAAAAATGAATATTTAACTGAAGAACCGGTAGAAGAGCGTTATAAAGAATCAAACCCATATTTAATTATATTAAATAGAGCACATTTCAACTTTGACTACATTAGGTTTTAAAATAAACTGTCAAAATATGTACACATATTTTGTTACTAATGCTTTTCATGTTGGCTCAACATATTTTTTCTTAGATTTGTTAGTATAGAATAAGAATAATGACACCATAACACTGAAAACTAATAAGATGTTTATTTACAGAGCAGAAGTTAGGAAAAAAAAAATGTCTAAAAATAATTAAAAACTAGATATTTGTGACAATAACGTTTGTGAACACTTCTAAAGAGTAATGTTTGCAAATATACATTCATATATTAGAAATATAAAAGTTCTCACTATGTGATAAAAAGATACACTTAAGTTACACAACATAATTGTACAATATGTACATGCTCACAATTGAAACATCAGATTAAACAAAATAGTAAAAATACATCCTGATTTTTAAATAAAACTAAATCATCAGAGTAGATACACTTTATGAGTTTTGAATTTTCAACATTTTTAAGGCAAAATGTTTTTTTTTTCATACAAACCTTACATTCAAAGCTATAAATTAAAAATTTTGCCGTTTCCAAATAGCTCTTTTGAATATGTTTTCACCCGTGCAGCCGCTATTTGTATCAATAACGAGAAAGATTGAGTTTATTTTAAGATGAGCACAAATAAATAAAATTTGTTTACACTGTATGAGTCTTAGACTTTTGAAAATTATCACGCACATTTCTGAAAATTCCAGTGATTCAATAAAATTTCCATACAACATCTTTTGGGTTGACTTTTCAAGGTTTTTCCCTGTTTTCAGATGGGCATCGACCCTAATGATAATGTGAAGATTGTAAACTATTTTGGTTTTTAAATAGTAAGTTTAATTATTGGTGCACATGACAAGTGTATTATAAGCACAGACAAACTTGCAACTTGGCTGCCATCACCAAGTAGGCAAGACCAGATTACAAGTATGGTCATGCCCTTACACACAAATATTATTTCCTTAAAACATTAGTTTGGAAGAATTAAGATTGTAAACTGAAACAATGTTCAAACTGATACTTCAATTAATGAGCTACTAATCGAAACATTTTTGCCAACATTTTTAAAGACTGCTTAAAAATAAACATGCGAGGGAAGATAAATAAAACATTTTGTAAATTCACAGTAATACTTAAAATTATTCAAAATGTTAAAAAAAGTGATGTAAAGTGATGATATGCTCATCCAAGACAATTATTATCAAATCAAACTATACAAGTATTTTGGCAACTCACCACACACAATAAAAGTTACTCGTTAAAAAAAAAATTAAGAATATTTGTGCATTATGTGCTTTAATATTGCTGCGCAAGTGTGAATTGGCATAGCAATTAAAAATATTGGCGGGGGTTGGGAGGTGAAGGGGAAATATACAAAAGATACAATAAAAAATGAACCATCCCCCTAACTAGATTGCACTTAAGGAATAAATAATTGAATGCAATCTACTAGGCTCGATGCAAAACCTAAGTGAAAATATGCTAAGATTTAATAATATCTAGCACAGACCAACCGAGTTGATCACACACACACTTGCCTATTATCTTATCATTATTAACTATAAAAATTAGCTTCCCTTAAAGTTACAGATATTATAACCAAACAAAATTTTAGTAAAAAAATGTTATTGTTGACATATTTGTAAAGGGAAACCAACACTACAGTACATACATTTTGTCAAAGACTCTTAAAGTGTTCCAAGTGAGATAAAATATTCAATAATGCTAACAACAATTTAGTATGAGATTCACAAACACATAAAATAAAAAAGAACAAATAAGTTAAGAGAGATTCTTCCTGAGCAAATATCCCACAAGTTTAAATCACTCTCTTAAACTATTAATTACTACACTTTTAAATACCGGTATAAAATTGTACCATAAAGCTCTAGTTGGCAAACCAACTATGTCATGTCCGATAATAGTCTTAGGAGACATTACCAATACTGAAAACCACTCTATAATGAGGCTAATATTACATCACCACTCCCTTAAGCTGTTATTGTTAGTAGTTGACATGTGTGTAGTATAGTAACATACTATTCTCTTAAAACAAAATATTTTAATCAGGAAGATACAACTAAGAGGTTGTAGTTTGTTAGCTAAGAGTCATCCGCCACAAGATGGAACCACAGTGAAAGTTGTCCAAGGAGAAAAATAATGGAAACCATGCAGTGGACAAATTTACTCTCAAGAGCAAACTAATATTTATAGTATATTTGAAACAGGGAATATATTAATACTAAAGTTTAAACTGAATGTGTATTCAGGGTCAATTAACAATTTTTTTTACTAACAATAAATCTACAAGTAAAGAGAATTTTCAATTAAATAGGGTACATGCAAATTATTTTCTAATAGAAACACAATTTGGAGTAATGGACCCTGCACAATAAGTTTTATAACACATTTTTTAACTTTTGGTTGTTTAACTTTGGGAAAACAAACGCAATGTGTGATACATTGCGTTTGTTTTCACAAAGTTAAACAACCAAAAGGTAAAAAATGTGTTCCCAAACTGACAATGATTTATAATGAGATGGAATAAAACAAAATATTGGTGTAAAATATAAAACACCATAGAGCACCTATTTCAGAGTGTTAATAGTTTGAATATTTGTTAATTTTCTTGTTGTTTATCACTCAAAATAACATACATAATCTACTCACCCCCTTGCCAAAGTGTTCCATTTCAAATACTGATTATTCGATACATCATGAGTAGGTTTATCTAACAAACACAGCATACCTTACAAATCTTTTCTATACCAGTGACTTTGCACAAAGTACACAATTAACTCTAAAATATTTAGTAAAATATAAAATGGAAAGGATCATTAATAACAGATATAAGCCTGTTCATGTTATTATAGTCACAAATTTTGAAATATGACAAATGGACACATATCAAACTTAGGACCCTTGGCTTAACGTGCATATGCCGAGCTATCCAAGGATTGCCCTGTGCTCAAGGTAATTCTTCTCTCATAGATTAAGGCAGAGTCTGGGATGGACGTATGGATATCTTCAACTAACAATGAGCCATCAGATACCACAGCCACTGGTGACTCAGGAATCAGCTTTATGCTGCCGCATAGCAAATGACAATTATTGTACCAGGAATAGTGATTAGCATGGCAGTAAGCAAATGCTTGTCTAATTGAATATGCTCCAAACATATTGATTAATAAATGGGGATAAATAACTCTCCATAAATAGGTTTTTACATTCTCACATCTAAGGACATAAAAACTGGAGGCAGGGCTGTACTTATATTTTCTTAGGAGGGTTGGCTCCCTACTACAGTGGCTCGTGGGAAACTTTCCCCAACAATGGATGTCAAGGAACCTTTTAATAAAATTACATTCTTCATGTCGTTTAAAACATTTTTTCTCTCTACACAACTGAGGGTTGTAGGTGTTATAAATGTTATAGGAATACAATTAGTTTCTAACATAGGTATTGGAGAGGAATATAAAAATATAGTTGGGGCCTAGACATATATATTTATACCCAATCGGAATTCAAACCCCAACCTCCACATCATCATTAGGCCAGACCAATATGAGTGATATCTTAGAATATTTGGCCACTGAAGCAGTTAAGGCCTAATAATACTTTCAAGAGAAAAGTGGTTGGGGAGGTAGCATTCAAATCCCCTTCCCTTGGTATAATTCTAATCAGAGCATATTAAGATTATAAAAAATGGCTACCTTGCACAAAGTCACTGCCTTAAATCTTGATAAAAAGTGAAAATTTTATAGTGGTCATTGTTATCACCATTAGATCACTCTTTGCTTAATTTTACACATATCAAAGTCAATACTGTTGGAACATTTAACATTTATTTTTGGAAAATAAGAGGAAAAACTTACGATAAAAAAAAGCACAATTATTATAGTACCGTATGTAATCTTACTTAGAATCAATACAAAGAGTAAATTATGCAAACAATGTAGTAAACTTTAAAGTCCTTTTGTATTCAAACAATCCTAACGATTTACGTATTTACTAATATTAAAACTCCTCAGCTATTGTTAAGAAAGCATAAGTAAATAATTTTCTGGCAGCTTGAGGTAAACCAAAAGTTAAACCACTAATGTAGTACAAGGGTCTTATTATGTTTCATTAGTATAATATATCAATAAAAATATTTTTATGACACTTCGATAATACAAAGGGGATGTGAATATTAAAACACAAATTCAAAATATGTATAGTGTAGACACAACCATTTGATATTGGTTGGAAGGTTTTGTTTGACTTTAAAAATCCATTATTTCAAGACTTTTATAACTTAATTTCAAACACTTCTACAAAACTTGTAAAAATAGTAGTAACTTTTAGTACAAATCATCACAACAAAAAATGGAGGTAATGTGAATGTAAAATAACCAAATAATGTTTGTAGAAATATTATGTTAAGGCCTTATTTTGAATAATTGTAAATAAATTAGTTGGATACAACAGGATTTGAGCTCAACTTGCAGTGTGTAAGTTCAGATGTTTCAAGTATTTGGCAGAACAAGAAGAATACTACACACAAACAACAACATTTCTTGGACCAAATTTATATCTAACCAATAAATTTTGGCTTTTATCCCCAAAATAAAATGACTAAAAAAATTAAATGAGTTGACAGGGAGTACATGAGTTAGTAGAGGAATTCAAAGAAAATTTTATAAATGAAGTATGTACGAAAAAGATGGCAAGGGAGGACAAGAAAGAAATGGGAAGAGTAGATAAGAAAGTGTTCAAATGAGAGGAGAAGAATAGAAGAAATTAATGGAGGAAGAATGGTGGAAGGAGAAAGAAAGATGGAGGCATTTTACTAATCTGACCCGGCCACAGGCTGGAAACAAATGCTGCTGCTGATGATATTTTATAAATATATGTGAGTGGGGAAAATACATAATAAATTGACTAAATATAAATTAGGATATATACTTGTAAAATGTTAATGATTTTGATAAGTACATAAATAAAAAATGTGAGATTTGTATTAAGAATGATATCAAAGTAAGCAGCTTTCATAAAAAAGATATTATTTTTCAAAAGGTGAGAGCAAAAAGATTTTTATAATGTATTTGGAAACATTGTAAGTAATAGTAAATAACCTGGAGAGATGGGCCCCACTAGATACTAGAAGAATTCTCTTCCCTCGTGGTATTCACAAAATCTATCCACATTACACACACAAATAAATTAAAAACCTGAAAACTAGCCGAGGTGGTTTTATTAAATTTTTTTATTTGATAGTGGTGGGTTGAAGGCTATTTTGTAGGAATATGCGAGAACCACTTTTTAAATTGAATATGAGAATATGAAACAATATTAAAACACGAGAATGAAACGAGAAACCTTCCAGTGAAAGTATAAAAATGTAAATTATGTTTCTTATAGTAAATATATAATTTATAGAGTTCCTTTTACCATTTGTATTGGTGCTTGCTTTGAATTATATTATATATAGTTCATTCAAACACTTAAAATAAAACTCAAACCCAGTTTAAATGCTATTAACAAAATGGTAATGGTTTCAATGTATATTATTTTTATTTAATTTTGTATTATAACAAATAATAATCAAAACATTTATCAATAAAGGTTTTTTCGAGGGGAAAAGTGCTGCCTATATTTGGGTCTGTATGGTATTATTAGAAATAATAAATTCTCCAGTTTGTAAATTTCTCAAGGCACTTATTTGCTTTTCCATTTCTTTGAGATTAGTTTTAAACTTTTGAGACAAGAGTGCAATTCTTTTTTTTTTCTCTTGAATGATCAATATATTTTTGAGTCTTGCATATCCCTATTATTTTGTGAAACATAGCAATGCTACCGAGCACAGAGGCATCTCTTTTATGAGCGCTAACACCTAGATTTTGTAATATCAAAAAACAAACATAATTTGTGAAGACAATTTGAAAAAACTTACAAAAATGAGCTTACATACAGTGAACTGATATTTACAATATTTACTTCGATTCATGCACAAAACCACAACAAATAACAATTTATGAAATATTATTTTACACACCTTCTATTTGTTTTAAGTGACCTTCCCTTATGTAATACAAATACAAGCAATTAGGTGACGGGTCCAAATTTGCTTTAACAGGGTTGCCATCATTTTCTTAAAACATAAATATCTGAGTTTCCAAAATAAATTTTCATTTTTTTAAATACATTTTAGAAAGTATTATAAAGGAATGAAATTTCATATAAAAAAATTACTAACGTTCAGTCATAAAAGTAGTGTTTGGACTAGGATGATTTATTTCAGCTTTAGGGGGAAATTTATACATTTATTATATGCAATGTTTAAATGCGGAATAAAGCGGGTGAGTTAAGATGTGTATTCGAATCAGAGCACTTATTTATTCAGTTCGCTTTGTTTTCCCAGCTCTCCTGGTGCATGGCAACCCTCTTTTAGTTACTAGCCCTCATGTAATACAAATATGTTTTCAAATATGATGATTGGTATAGTGGTATCCATTCTAAATGTTCATTTATACACACATTTCAATTAATATACACATTACAACTCAAAAGTTTCTAGCAATAATTAAAAGCATGTAGTATACTCAAAGTGAAAAAAAAGTCTTAACAGACTTTAATCATCTAATCAATTACATTCTAAACTTTTCCGATTTGGTGTTAATCGAAATAGTAGATAATACAATGTCATGACATCATGCATTTTTTTTATTAGTACGTTTTACACATAAAAAAAATATATAAAATTATATAATAACTCACTTTAAAGTCTTTAGAATAATTATACATTGCAATGACAGAAAATTTAGTTACTTTAGACAGAAAACTAACACGTTATATGAATATAGCTTTCGCAGTGTGCATTAATGTCTACATTAGTTATGGATTTACCTCAAAAGGACTTACTTAAAACCATGACTAGTAGTAGTATGTAGCCAGTCAGCAAAAGTTGAGCAGTCGTTGTAATAATTTTTGGAGCAAATACCACTTCAATGCAATGCTCTTATTTATAAACTGTGATTGTAGTCTATGAAATAAACAAATCACTAATTGTGTCACCATCCAACCTGTATAATCTTGGCATATTTTCCATTAAAAATTTGACCTTTCAATTTGACTATTTTTTTAAAGGGTGTATTTGAGAGTTTATTTTTGAAAATATTAATTAATCTTGTCTCTCAATACAGATACATCGATATAAAAAAAGACAAAAAGTATGTTTAGTTTACATTTCTATAGACTACAATAATTGACAGAATCTCTATGGTGTCTGCGTTGTTTAACCTCTAATTTATATATAATAGCTGTATGCATCAGTTAATTCAGTAATAACAAGATGCAATCATTTTCCCCACTTTATGGTTGGAAGGCAGTATAGTGAAAGTTAGTAAACATAGAAAGTAGCCATTAGGAGTAAAGATTTCAAGTAATTTTTACAGGTTCGAAAAAATATTCCACAAATTATATACATGATGGGTTTGAGAATTTGTGATACAATACACAATCACAGCAACATAAGTGCAAAACAAGTAAAAACACATATTAATCCAAATAAAATTTGTACAACTATCTGGCAAGTATATAAAAAAAGAGGGTGAGCAATACAAATGAATAAAAAAAGGCATTATCCAATAAGCAATATCTATATACGTACATCTACCAATTTCTCAGCAGTATCTCTCATGTGTCCATGAAACTAAGTCAATGATCACTACAAAAAAATATTACACACAAGGTTCAATTTGGTCCAGAGGCACAAAGTATTTACCAACAGGAGAAATCCTTCACGTGTTGTTGCAGTAACAGGGGGTGATATGAGTGGGGGGTAGACGAACACAGCCAGACTTCTCAAGCATCAAAAGTTATTTTCTCTCTCACAAGTTGAGCGAGCGGGGCTTCAATGTATTACTGCTGAGATATAAATGAGCCTGCTGCGTCAGCTCTATCTGGTCTTTAGTCTTCCCACAAGCCACCATCTCCCATCTTACGTCGAGCTGGAGAAAATAAAAAGTGATTTTATTTAGCAATGTAAGAAACTAGGGTCAAGACAAGGGAAAGTAGGAGGAATATTTATACTAGATGGGCAAAAAAACAAAACAAATGTGATCAAGTTTTTCTTTAATAAAATTTTAAATATAAATTTTTAAGAAAAACACTTTTATTTTTGAGATACTATATATATATATATAAAACAAAGAAGCTAGTATTATTTTGGGGTATTTTAGGGTGAGCTTTTTGGACACACTGATGATATCAGCAAACCCTACAAACTAACTTAACCTTAGAACCGTAACACTCAGTTCTCTGGCAATTAATTTATCACTATGAAAGGGTATGACCCAATTTCACCAATGATATATTTTTTGGTCATGTCGATAAATAAACCTGGGACCCTTAGTTTGGTAGACAAACATGCTACCAACTGAGCTAAGGTGTCAAGAGTAGATGATACAAGAAAAAGGAATTGGTTCCTTATATTCTTTCTTCTATTTTCTTCTATGTATTCAAATGAGAGATTGTTTAGTCAAATATTCATATTTTGGAGAAATTTGAGATTTAAAGATATGACAAACTAGCAAATTCAGATGTTAGCATTTCTCCCCAATTTTTTTTATTACAATGCTTTAGTACTAGTGTGTTGATGTTTAGCTCTTTATCTTAATTTCTTGGATAAACACAAAAACTCGAACACCATTGAGGTACCTACTATTTCAATAACAGTTTAAGAAATATTTTGAATAGCAGAGGCATGTCTGGCTTGTCGGCAGGGTAAGCTGAGCTTGTTAAAGTTTTACTTGTGACATGATCTTCCCATATGAGAATATATTAAGTGTACATAAAAAAGTTTTAGGTGAATACTAATTTCTATAAATACCTGTGGTTTTACTCGCTATTCAACTGACAGCTGCTTTTATAGTAGTTTAGTTAGTCAAATGTATTCGTCTACTTGCCATAATTGTATATTTTCAAATAAAACCTATTTAAAAATGCTAAACTGGTTTGTCTCAATGGTTGGCAAGGTGTAACCAAATAGTTAAACTACTACTAGTGACAAATAACTTCATTTTTAAGTTGACAGACTAACCTTGGGTAGCTTGAGGCTCTGGTCGGAGTCTCCGAAGTGAATGCGCTTCACTACGGCGTGTTTGAGTGGTGGGCCAAGATTCTGGGAAGGGACAATAGCAAACTAACTACACTTGCCACCACAAAACCCCAAAAACAAGTCATGAGGTACTCACTACAATGTATGTTGATCACACTAATACAATTCGCATGTCAGGCCTGTGTGGCGGTTTATATACACAAATTACAATTTTTATGCTTTTAATTAGACTTTACAACCAATGTATGATTCACAAAATAAATATTGAAAATAGGATAAAACAGCAAGGTCTATTCATTAACTAGACACTCAATGGGTTAAAGATGAGTAAAGTTGAATTTTAGAGGAAGTGTGCCCACATTTGCATGAAGAAAGAGTGGAAAACCACTTTAGAAAACCACCCTCAATACACCCAACCGGGATTCAAAACCGACCTTCCTGTTAGATTGTATTCATATTAACAATAAAGAGTTCCTGTGGCCTTGGTAGACACCACAGTTTGGTATCCAAGCTCTTTGTGTGATGAATAAAGGGTTAGATGTATTTAGAAAATTCAATTGTATAGTGACGTGTATAAATTAATCTGTAATTTTACTGATAAGTATGTGTTCGTGCTTCCATCATCACTATAGTTTTATTGTTAAGTCGGCCATCTAGCACCTTTTGTTTGTTTATTAAATTTGCATTAAACTAACTAATAAATTGTAAGTTTGTATTTAGTATTAAATATGGTGTGTAGTTGTTAGAATTTTACATACTAATCTACTGAGCTAAACCAATATTTAACAGAATTATTGATATTTTTTCATTCAACATTTATTATGATATGAACTACTCAATCCAACATCTTAGCTCAGTCGGTAGCATGTCTGCCTACTGAGCTAAGGGTCCAGGGTTTGATTCCCGGCATGGCCAAAAATTTATCATTGGTGACTGGATGTTGTGCCTGTCCTAGTCTTAAATTGTATTATAAGGCATGTGAATTCACGAAAGGTCTAGCAAGCCGGCAGTGGAAAATATATAGCTTGAATAAAAAACTGACCTGGACCAACGCATAAAAGCAGTAATGGATGTAAAGTAAAATTAACTACTCAGGATTTTAAAAGTTTTGATGTGTATTGAAGAAAGTGAAAGAGTGTTGGAAGAAAATGGGATCCATAATCTTTGGCTTGTAAAATTAAAATATAAACAGAGTTCAAAACATTTTCTAGCAATCAGCTACTAATGGATATAAGTGATTGTCTACTTTTGAGAGTGTTTTTCAGGAGCTTAACTTCAAATTTAAGTTTAGTTTTATTGCTAATTAATTTGAAATGGCTAATAAAAACTGGCACTGCATATCATTATAATTTAATAATGTTTATTAAATTACATTAAAATAAATCACCCAAGTCTTTATGTTAATAATAGTTACAAAGATAAAATATTATCTTAGAAAACCTGTCATTATGCATGTTCTATCCAATTAACCGTTTTGTTTGCTTTACCAAGTCTTTTATTTACCAATAATACTATTTCATATCTTTCTTAGTAAAGAAGAGTACCTTGAATATTCAAGGATACGAAAAAATTTCAGATTGAAAATCCAAAGAGAACAAATGTTTTTGGCAAATTTTTAGAGATAATATGATTTAAGATGCTTGCTAGTGGTTTAGATAAACAGCATTTTAGGACAACCCTGACCAACAGACCATTAATTTAGCACTCAAGAGGGCCGGCTCGGTAAGTAAGAAATTGTCACAGAGACGCTCCGCTCTTATGCAATAAGTTATTTCAAAATATGGCTCATGCCAAAATAAAGTCGAAATATTCCAATTAGGCTCTTTTTTTCATAACAACCCTCTATTTTAAGTTTTATTAATAGAAAAAAATGTGCGGAAGTGTCAAAGTAGATAATTTTCAATTACATTTTAAGTATATTTGCTGATCAATGATAGTAGAATCGATGATAAGAGGTTCTAGATTTAGCCTGCCTCTAACAAATACACTAACTTTTTTATAGGCTCACAAGAGAAAATTTTAGGATATTGGAGCACTAGCAGCAAGAGTTCCTCTTTAACTTGAGATAAGAGGTTTTGAAGTTTTCTTTCCACTCTTTCTTATTAACACGACAAAGCTTGGTTGTAGGTAAAGGGTGAAAGGGAGTACAAGCTTAGACAAAATAGAGAAGTCATTCCAGAAAACAACACAGACCATTGTATTTTAAGCCATGTGGCCTGACAGCGATTGATACTTTCTTAGTGATCGAGGTGGCAGCTTTAATGGAACCAATAATAATAATTATATATATATATAAAAAGAATAAATAGGGATACGCAAGACTTGAAAACATCTAAAAAAATTCAAGAAAAAGATAATCTCGATCTCACCTTGAAAGTTAAAAATTAATCTGGAAAATTTGAGAAACAAAAAAAGAACAAATAATGGCCCTAAAAAAATTATAAAACCAAACAGAGAATTTATTATTTCCAATAATACCCGTAGCAGCTAAAAAATGGACTGCCCCCCACCCCCCTCCAAATACCCTTCATTAAGAAATGTTTTGGTTATAAATATTGTTTTTCAATATCAAACTTTGACAATATTTAGCTGTTACACTACAAAATTAAATTATAAATGGTGTTCATTGTAGCTAACTATCACCATTTTATTAATTGCATTTAAACTGTGTTTGAGTTCTATCTTAAGTGTTTGAATGAGCTATATAAGACAATCTAAAGCAAGTGCCAGCTCAAATGTCAAAAAAGAACTTTATAAACTATATATTTACTTTAGTAAACATAATCTAAATTTTTTTACTTTCAAAGGACATTTTCTCGTCTTGAATTGAAAAAATGGTGCTTGCACATCCCTAAAAAAAATCATATCAATATGGGTAACTTTCTTGTGCTTATTCAGATCTAAGAAAACGCGTAATTGACCCATCTCTACTTTTAAGTATTGACTTTTCTTTGTTCTATTTCATATGAAAATTATTTAAATAAATATTTAAAATGGCACACTTACAGTGAAACAAACTCCTATTAAAACGTTACAGTCCAATTTATCAAACTAGGAATGTTTCTATTAAAACACTTTATGAGAATGTATTGGATGGGCATGTATATATCCTGTTATTTATTATTATTTGTTTCCCCTTTGTGTTAGTTTTATTTTATATTTAATGGAATTACTCTCTGGGATTCACTCTCTCTCTAATCTGAACTTGAGAGAATTCTTCATAGGGTTGTGTTAATATGCACTTATTTTATTTTGTTCTCATCACTAAATTAAAATGTTTTATATAATCAAAATTGAAAAACATTGTAGATGATACACTATAGAAAATGAAATACATATAGAAAGATAAAATCATTGAGAGCAAAATTGTGTAAAGAAAGCTCACAAAAATGTGTGTGAAGAATCCAATGCACAAAGGTGACATCTTGTTCCTCTCGTTTGACTTCTATAGTAGAGTCACACACACATTTAAACACAAACATGGTTTTTATATATTGGCAATAAGCTAGTGTTTTTCTTCTTCTCAATTTCTCACCATTTTTTGACAAAGACAATAATACCGAAATATAAAAAATATGTTTGTGTTAGATGTGTGAGTAACTTTCTACTATAGAAGCTAGAAGGAAAGGAAGAAGCAGGGTTGTCAATAGTTTCTTACTATCAAATTCCCTTTGTTTCCAGAAGGAATTTCAAATTTTCAAGTAGCTTGGATTTAATAAAAGAGAAATAAAATTTAATTTTCAGCATAGGGATTTGTGTAAAGTCATGCAACTTATGTTTAAATTAGAATGATTTAAGATCGATGGGGAAATACATTTTATGTCACTTCACAGCCCTTGTTTAAGCGGTAGCGAGAAATGTTTAAATTAGCGTGCTTAATTCTTCAGTTCACTTTTGTGTCCATTCATAGACCTACTATTTTTTAATCTTTCAGTTAAATGTTCCTAATTAACAAATAATGTTCCAGTATCTTCACTAGATTTTGCAAAAATCCTTTTTTTCCCAGAAACAAAAAATTCCCAGTGTTTTCCAGGCGCGTGGAAACTCTGAAGAAGATGTCACATTTATACAATGGATTCTTTCCACATCTTTTCCTCTTTCCCTAATTGGGCTTTCTTGATTCAATTTACAAATAATAAGTTTATCTTTCCTTAATTTCTCAATTTCCATTATTGTATAATCATTTAGCCATTGGGCTTTCTCATTGTCAAACATTAAATATTGTAGAGAGATTGGGAAAAAAAAGGCTACAATATTTCTTCATATTAGAGCGAATATTTTTCTCGCAAGTCTAGCCTACATGCATATAATGTAGCATTGATCTAATCAAACTCTCATGTCACACAGAGTGCTGAGGACTATTCAGATAAGTGAGAAAAGTGAGCTGAATCAGTTAAAAAAGTGACTAAAGGTGACAATAGCGTGTTTAGAAATGACCATAAAGTTACTATAACTGAACAGAATGTGTGCAAATATTAAATAAATAAAGTAAAGAGCAGTTAAGATAAATGTCCAAATAAACTTTTTTAAAAGATTTACAAAATAAAACTGTATTACATATATTATTAGGTTTTATTTATAAATCAAAGAATACAATTATTAAAAATGTTTTTAGTTTTAAAATTTTCTTTTAAGGGCTTTGCTTGATCTATTAATTTTTTCCTTTATTTTTGTAAAACCCACCAAGCAAACACTTGCCCGCCAATTATCATTTTGTAAAACCTTATATGCTGGTAATATTTCCTTTGCTTATGTAAACAGTTTATTTAGTTCTGCACTTCTTTGCTTCTTAAATGTTTCACTTATGTTATAGTTAATTCTGTATCTAGATTTCTTTCCTCGCGTTTTTAAATATCATCCTTTCATTTTTTAATGCATTCATTTTCCCTAATATTTTTATAATTTTTATTTTTCAGGAGGATTTATTAGCTTATGTGTGCACCTTGTATGTAGCTATGATACTAATTTTATACTTGGGTTCAGTTTATTTTAGCACCGCGTCTTACTACCCGTTTGGGTTATATGCTTTAAGTAATAATTGCACTAATGGAATTGGGAAGGTTTAATTAGAGGAAGTGAGCCCACATTTGCGTGCAAGGAGAGTGGAAAACCATTTAGGAA
>CABFOW010000459.1:212988-230158 GCA_902141385.1 Timema californicum | reverse complement strand
CCCCTACCCCCTGACCAAGATTCGAACCTCGATCTCCCCGTCCTCAGTAGTCGAGCTCAACACGACTAGCGCGTTAGCCAACTACGCCACCGAGGCGGGTCTTAGGTTCAGTTAATTATAATTTAAGTTACTAGATTATATCGTTCTTGAAAAAACTTGAAACTGAAAAATATAAGCTTTGCTTTGAGGTAAAAAGTAACTAAACGTAAGAAAAGTGAAGCTTGCAATCACGTATTAAAATATCAGATTAATTATAATAATCAGAGTTGGGTCGAATCTACTATTTTACGAATAGAAATCTCGAATCTAATTCTCCACTTTAGCTTAAAATATCAAATCCAAATCGGGATCTTGGAAAAAATTATAAACATATGAGGAAATATAAACATAACATAAAATAAAATAAAATAGTGACTAAATGTTAACATTCTTTCTTATAATTCATTCATAATAACATCCATACATTCAGTTAGGTGTTAAATTACTGGTCTGGGTCTGGTTGTTAAGTTCATCCTATAATTATAATAAGGCTCTGAACCACCAATAAGCAGTATTAGACCTAGAAAATAAGTTTCACATAAAATTTATGTATTCAATTTTTTATGTGATATATTTTTTCATGTGATATATTTAAGGATTTGAGTCCCCAATCCTTGAATCTCAAATATCCTTAAGGATTTGAGAAATTCCAAGGATTTGAAGATTTGAGAGCCCATCCCCAAATGTATAAATATGTTGTATAATTATTTTGAAAAATAGATTAAGCATGAAGGAAAAGCTAAGATAAATTTTAAATTAATATTTGAGGAAATAAGAGCTTTTTATTAAATTCTTTAATTGATAGATGTGTTTCTCTTTTCCAGGGTTAGAGCCACTTTTTTTTTTTCTGCGTGTCACTTAGAAATGCTATCAAATATTGACATAAGCCTATGCTGTATTTGAGACAGGTGTTAGTGTTCCTGTGTTGTTATCAACTAACTTTGCATTATTTACTCCTGGTATATTACAATTATGTCTACTGCTAGATCCATCAATATCTTAAAATTGTACAGCCCATGGGTTGGTGTTTGCCCATCCCTGATGATTATGTCTCTCCTTCTCTTGGTTCTCATCCCTCTCACTTAAGCACTCCTACAAAAAGAGTTAAAAAAAAAGTGTGATCAACTTATGTTGTAGTAAATGAAATAGTTACAAAAAGACTGGCCATGGGAACTTAACGCCAATAAAAAAAAACTAAAAACCTACAAAATTACATTAATTAGTGCAACATTCTACACTAAGAAGCAACTATAAGGATGTGCTTTACTATAAGCTAAGAGAATTTTAGAAAAATCTATTATATGGGAAGAGCAAAAATAAATAAATAAATAAATAAATAATAATAATAAAGTAGACTTAGAAAAATAACTAAAAAGAGGGAACGATGATTTTAAAAAGAGCAGTAGTGGAACATTTCACCCAATTCCAGCCAAACTTTCAATAAGCTTTAATTTTTGTATATTTACACTAAACTAACTATAGTGATAATTTTGAAATCAGAAAAATCAACAATAAATTTACAAATTACAAAACAACAATAGAAAAATTACATTAATAGAATTAGTAAATAAAAAAAATCAAACGGGCAAATTAAATAAAACAAAGATGAAGAAGACAAGGTATTCAGACTTAATATAAAAACTGAAGAACAACGGAACAGACCCCAAAACAAATACATTTTTTGAACATTTTATACCCGGTCTTACTTCTAATGAAGAATGGGCTTTATAACTTGAAAATGTCTTTGTTTTGTAATATTTTATGTCAATTCTGCATATCTGAATTTATTCAATTTTTTGCCAAGGGAGCCACCCGCCTCAGTAAGCAAGAAAATGCCACGCAGACATTCAACTCAAACGCAATATTTAATCACGTGATGAGTTATTTCAAAATATGGTTTAAACCAAAATAAATTCAAAAGATTCCAACAAGGTTCTTTTTCCTTAACAACCCTATATTTTGAGTTTAATTAATAGAAAAAAATGTGGGAGAATGTAAGCAGCTGTATGGGCCCACAGAGAGTGATATTTTCTCGCTGACTGAGGTGGCTGCCTTAAGTGGGTAAACCTTGAATTCCCTTTTCTATTTTTTAAACTTAAATATGCTAAAACAAAATTAGTGTTTATTCAGTAATATAAAAACAGCTTGCCCCCAAAAAATACAAAAATTTCATGCTTCTCTATAACTAAGTGCATATATTGTTAAAATCTGTGCAGGAAAATGCAAAGACTACATAAAAAGAAGGGGAACTACGCCTGCTCGAACCGAGGGAAACACTGAAAGAAAGATTAAATAAATTTCACTTCACAAAAGTTTACCAATCATTTACAAAATAGAATAGTTGAAATATTTTTCAAAAATTAAAAACAGTGACAAACTTTTTATCAGCAAGAACACTGTGTTTAATTCTGAAATAATTTTGAGATTTCGAAGGTAAAACTAATTTTCTAATTTTCAAATTTACATGAGAATAGATACTTCTTTATTTTGCTTGCCAATTACATGACAGCTATATTTGGAATGGGTGAAATATTCAGTGCGCTGTGAGTTAAAATAATCAACTAATATGAATTTTTTACTATGCATTTTAATAACAAATATTATTATTGCTATCACCATCTCAAGGCATGTTTAAATAAAACATCTTATATTTTTAAAATACTAAGGAATAAGAAGCAGTGAGGGGTGTTTATACGTATAAAAAAAATTAACCGAAAAGATGCAACTATACTACAAAATAATAAATTCAAAGTTTTCAAAAGTACAAAAATACAGTCATAAAATAGATTTGCAACTTGGGACTAGGAGCCCCATTAACTCTTTTTAAACCAAGAATTGTGAACTTTAAAGTTAAGGCACACCAATAATGATCATTTTTCCAATTTCTGATGTGTGTTATATATATTTATTGTACCTGCCATAAAATTACTCCCAATGTACCCTCTGTTTACACTGAAAGGTAAGTCTTAACTTGACAGACTATGCTATGGTCTTAACTTATAAACCATTCCATAGTGAAACAATGTAAGGTAGTTTCGAATAAATTGAAAAATTACACTTGGACATGGGAATCGAACCCAGAACCTTTGGCTTAGGGCACCAATGCTCTACAAGTGAGTCATCCAAGGATCATCCTATGCTTTGCCTTTCATATATACTTAATTGAAAAGTGTTGAGTGTTGAGTAACTATCTAACAATAAATAAAAATAAAACATTAAATGTTATATTTGAAAATAGGCAGTTAGTACCGTATTGGCCTGAATATAAGATAGTTTTTATTAAAAATCGAAAGCAAAAAATAGGGGGTCATCTTATATTTGCAGCCTAGCATCTTATATTATTAATTTCAACTAAAGTTTTGTTAAATGCGGAATAAAGAGGGTGAGTTAAGATGTGTATTCTTTTACAATGGCGCCAGAGCGTAGTAAAACGTGGCACATCACCAAAACAGATATACAAAGGTGAAAGACGAAGTTACGATGCATGCTTTAAGGTTGTGACTGAAGTTAATGTGTGTCGCTGGAGGAAAGATTTTCCCAAGCTGCAGAGCTACAATTCAACACATCAGACAATTTGTCAGGCATTTTGTGGCCCCACAAAAAAACGCCACAAAGAATTGGAAGCAAAGTTACCAAATTTGTAAGAAACGAAATGAAAGAAATCATTTGTTTGAAAGCCCTTGAAGTGGCTTGGAAAATGAATGTTCCGCGGCAAACTTTTAGAGTCAGTATTGGTTGGGTTAAAGGAATGATGAAGATAAATGGATTATCTCTCAGTGCCAGAAAACAATAGCCTAGAGATTGCCTGCTGATTATGAAGACAAGCTTTTAGCTTTTCAGAGATGGATTATCAGACTCAAAGAGGCCAACAATTACCTCATGATTCAGATTGGAAATGGTGACCAAACACCAGTGTTTTTTGACCTGCCATTTAACACTACTGTGCACCCGAAAGGGGAGAGACTAATGATCCGTACCACAGGCAATGAAAAATTAAGGGTAACCGTAATGCTTGCTTGTCTTGCAGATGGTTCCCCGCCCTATGTAATTCTAAAAAGGAAGACCATGCCACCAGAAAAAATATCTATAGGAATTTATGTCAGAGTCCAAAAGAATGGGTGGATGACTGAAGATTTAATGAAAGAATGGATGAATGTAGTACGGAATAGGCGCCCTGGAACTACACTTGGTAGAATCATACTTGTACTAGATGCATTTCGGGATCATCTTACCGACACTGTGAAATCTACTGCCAAGGGTAGAAAACTGACTTAGTTGTGATACCAGGAGGCATGCCAAGCCAGCTTCAAGTGCTAGGCATAGTGCTTAGTAAGCCAGTTAAAGACTAACTGAAGAAGAAATACAAGGATTGGCTGCTGGAAGGAAATCATACGCTCACTCCTACAGGCAAAAGATAAAGCGAGTGTCACCAAGCCTGCTAATCAAGTGGATCCTCTCATCATGCCAACAAATCTCATAAGACTCCACTATAGCACGATTCAAGAAATGCTGCATTTCAAATGCACTGGATTGGTCAGAAAATAATTTGCTTTGGGGAGCCTTAGAAAGACTCTGAGTGGGAACAAGAAAGTGGAATCTCCACCACTAACGATTTAGTTGATGAGAGTGATTAGATGAGACCTAATAATTACATCATTTTTAATGTGTGCTGCATAACATCTACCCTATGTATTAATATTTATAATTATGTACTTGACAATTAATGTGTAATAAGTTATACCAATTATTTGTGAATTAAAACATTCAACTACTATAAATTAATTATTACAACTTTAATAGGCCTATGCAGTAAATGGAAAAATTTGAGCTTCAACATGAGGTAAGAGGACAATCTTGTATTAAACACATTTTTTTTATTCGTATGGAGGCCATATATTTTTTTACACAGTCAAGGGAAAAATAGTGGGGTCGTTTTATATTTTAGGCAGTCTTATACTCAGGCCAATATGTTATAGTGCAAATTTACTATGTGGAATTCAAATATAACCAAATATTACATATGAAATAACCAAATTATTTTATTATGTCCACACTTCTTAAAAAAACACTAATAAATCACACAAAACCAAATCAATATATAATTAGGAATGGCGGCAACATTTTCTATAAGTAAAAGTTCAGAAATAGCCATAATCGATAGGGTTGATGTTATAAAGAAAAATTCACTATTATTATGTGAAATGTGAAAACTATATTTCAGACACCTTGTGACAAAACAAGAGCATGAAGTGCTCACCTTGATTGGTGAAGAAGCGCTTGGTTGCTGGACAGGGGGGTTGAGGGTGGACGACATCATGGGATCATACATGTCCCTGAGGATGGAAGGTGGTGAAAACAGCACCGATGTATCACCAACAAGAGATTTTCCCTAAGATAAAACAGTACAAACCTTTAGACTTCATTCAAGACCAATGTTACTACCAAATTGTGTAAATGTCGATTAACTAAGTCTAACGGTATGTATTTATTTAGGATGCCTGAAACATTTTTTTGAGTCTGTATTTTATATTCAAAATGATGAAGGAATATTCCCGAAAACTAAAAAATACAAGTAGTTGTGTGGGAAAAATGGTGAGAGATAGAAGTGTAAAAAATAGAAGATAAAAGTAATATTTTTTTAAACCATCAAGGTGAAGCCCAACTATTCTCTCAAGTTGGCTTGATTTCCTATCACTTAAATTACATTATTTTTAGATGTTTGACATCATTTTCTAGTAGAAAGCTTAATCCAATGAAAACTGAAATTAAATAACAAACTATACAAAACTACTGTTGGAATTTAATTAGTAGCACTTTTTTGGTTACTATTATTTCAAGTGACTAAATTAAATAGTGTGTTTTTAACGATAAAAAGCTGTTGACTTACAGGTGTGTCTGCAAATGAAAAGTCTGTGACTCCAGGTACAACAATATTTCCAGGGGTGCTCCAAGAGGGTGCTAGTGCTTTCCTAGCTTTCTTGTTAGGCTGCGCATTCTCCTTGCCACTTGCATAATTTGTCTTACGCTTCACGGTCATGTAGCCACTATCATGGAGGTACTCCTAGAGGAATGAAAGAATACCCATAAGAAGAGTGGGTCACAATGATAGTTTGGGGGACTCAAAGTAGAGGTTCCCAAACTTTTTAGAGCGAAGGAGCCCTTGCATCAGGAAAAATACACGTGGAAGCCCTTATAAACCATTTTAACACTAATATTAATAACATTCAATATATATGGTTACATTTTACACATATAAAAGTATAAAACCAACACAAAACATCACATGTTATGGTTGCACCTTTGGAAAATATGCTTTATACAGATTAGAAAAATATGGCAATCCTAATTTCTGATGCTATTTTATAGTGTGAAAAACCACTTGAATATTTTAAAATTTACACACAGAGCCTTAGCTATGCACAGTTTAAAAAACTGCTGGCTAAAGCGCCAACTACAACTCACCTGCCCACTGGATCCCAGTAGACTGGTGTCGGTCTCGTACTGCGAGTCAGATTGATCTTGCTGCTCTTTCTTAATGATCTCTGTGATGTCCTCGACAAGTCGAGTCGGGGTCTGTGGCTGTCAACAAGGTACTTCTTGTGAAAATCATTGTGTGTGTGTGCACGTTAGTAACATAAGTGGCACTTTAAATTAATTTAAGACCAAATTAGGGTGGCTACAAAAATTTTACTATAAAATACCCAGTTGTTTCCAAGTTTTATTACTGACATTTAAAAAAATTCCCAGGCTAACCTCGTTACAATTTTTTTTAAATTAGTGGCAGCTTTTTCATTTATTTAATCTATTAGACATTTTCTAAAACAATCCTAATGGATTCTAAACAACCACATTCTTATAAGCTCTTTGTCCAGTATTTAATGTTTTAGATATTATTTGTGTCCCTATGTAAATATGTTATAAACCAAACCCTGTACAATCATCTCATGTTAAAATAACATATAAAGGCAATGCATTTTGTTAGAATCGAGAAACAAAATCTCTCACTTTTGTTTAAAAATAGTGCAGAATTAGAGAAGTATTTAAATTTCCTGACTTTTCCTTGTTTAAAAAAAGAAAATTAAATTCCTTGACATTTCATTGTTTTCACAGAGATAGAGTGATTCCCCGACTTTTCAAGGTTTTCTCTGTGTGTAGTCCTCATCAAAATTAGTGTAGCTATAGGTTTTCCTCCTGATGTAAAATATTTCATCCTAATATCAAATCTTAAATCGTCTCTAAAACATATAACAAAGAGCAAAATTTGGGGGTGGGGGAAATTATAAAGTTTTATAAACAGATTATTTTTATAGAATTTATTTTTTGTAGAACACGCAAGTATGTGTGAGGCTTCAACAACTTCAAGGTTGAGTTGTGCTTTGAAATATTTTTTTTTCTGGTTTTGACAACAACGAAGCCTTACCAATATAAATATTGCCATCTAAAATATTTGTTTATTAAGAGAGTGCAATGCTTCAAAACTTCTTCTTTGCTTGACAACACTTTTCAAAATGATTTTAATGCAGTAGGTTATATTATTTCTTGTTTCAATTAAAGTTCCCTTTGAATTGGAAAAGTGGATTATGCATAACCCTAATGTTTATAATCAATTTTTGTCATTCTGTGTTATTATCTATATTACTAATTAATTTTCATATGACAAAAATCTACAGTAATTGAATTGCATGTTTTTATTAATCGGCGTAGGTGGATATATGTTAAAAAAAATTGCAATAAAATACTTTCTAAGGGATATATATTATCCAAACTTGTATAAATAAAGACAATATATTTTTTTGGATTTTTTTTAATATCTGAGCTTTGATTTGAATTATTTTTCATTTATTTATTTGTGGTGTTAAACGTGCAGTTCCTTAACTGATTGATTATATCAGCACACGAGAATTTCTATGAGTGAGAGCGAAAGAGCCTATCAATTTTTCTGGGAAAGGTATTTTAATACATCTTCCTGGGTTCTTTTACATGTCCCAATCGACATGGGACCGATGGCTTTATTTCCCCTCCAAAGGAAGTTGTACTATAATTTTTAGCCCTCAAGAAAATGTTGTCAACCCCAGCCAAGTTTGAACCTACAAACGTCGGGGCCAGAGACGAGCACTTTACCCCAAGACCCCTGAGGTCGACACTTTGAAATGAAAAAGTGGGCTTTGCACACTCCTTAAAAAAAAATGGTGCCTTTGATATAGTCATGTTTATTTTATGGGTGAGTAAATAGTAGTCTTACTCAGACATTTACTTAAAGGTCTTAATTTGTCAGGTACAATATAGTTAATTAATAATTAGAAACACTTATTTGTGGCAAATAAAAGGCTTTTTTATTTTGGGTTGGATAGTAAAAAAATCAATTCAAGCTCAGCGCTATGGATAAAAAATTATGGCTAGTTTACTGATTCTTAGATTTTTAAAATCTATCTGCCTTTGGTCACAAATAATATGACTTGTTATAAAAGCCAGATCAAACAAATTTATTTTTACTTCCCTACTAATGGTCTTTAGTTGAGGAAAATAAGTTTTCTAGAATGAGATTTTGATTGTTTTATGGATATTAAGAAAGAAGAATTGTAATAGTGCAGTTGGCACTCTTTTTTTCTGGCTATTTTAGCCTTTAACTTTCCCATTCATCCCATAAAAAACAATTTTATGATAAAATTAGGAGCTTAGGGCAACATGATCTCGAATAGAACCAGGAAAAAGGAGATAAACTCTTATAAGGTCGCTATTTAAAGGGTTGAACAATGCATTAAAAGTTTGTTATTTTGTAGAATATTTCAACAGAAAAAAATATGTACACTCAAAATTAACTATTAATTCATTTTCAAATTGTAAGTTTTGAAAATAAAGCTAGATAATATTTTGTAAAACAAAATGTTGAGTAAGGTTTTGATGTAAGGTGTATAAAAAAAATTCACCTAGGCTTACTGCAATTATTATAATTGTGTATTTTTAATCAAGCATTTTCGATATAAATACATTCTAAAAATAGATATTAGGACAAAAAAACATCAGGATATTCAAATTAATCTCAATAAATAAAGGTCCAAAGAATATCAAAATCATTTTTAAAATGAGTCAGTTACCTCTTGGCTTTTAGTTACTAAACTCAGAAAAAGCACTGTTGGACTGTAAAAATATATTAGTTTATCCAACCATTATTATCCACGGTACAAAAGCAAATGGATGCCATTTCAAATAATAACATTATCATAAGAGAAGTGTCCTGATGCAAATTAGTGTGGTGAAGGTGTATTTCTTGCATAATTTCATCTCAATTTTTTGCTCAAAATGTTTTTTTAAATCAAATCTATTCAGGGATAAATATTACCATCAAATAGCACAATAAAATAATAACCCCACCAGGCTGAGTTGTGTTGGCTAGGTAGTTGTAAAATAAAAGCAACTGAAATTTTGATTATCAGTCTACTTAAAAGAAAATAAGGTTAATTTAACTTTAATGAATAGTAATATTGTTAGTGAATATTAAATACAAATGTCACATTGATAGATGGTCCTTAGTTGAAACATTTTTGTATTAATTTTTTCCACACAACCTTTGGGAACTTCCAATTTCCAGAATTTCCCCCAAGTTTGGGGTCCCGAACAGCCTTAAAAGTGATTTACTATAGCAATAGGTATTTGTGTTACTAATTTATTTTATTAAACTGAATAGGGTACAGTCGGGAATCAGTTCATGATAATGATGACTATACATTTTAAGAGAAAATATAACATGGTAAAAGGTCAGCTCTAAGAACATGATAATATAATTCATAAAACATAATGGCTTTTTAAAAAAAAATCATTTTCCACTATTTTTTAAGATAATATTTTAATTTTATCGAAGAAAATGGTTTCAAAAATTGACAAAATACGCTGTAAAAGCATTATAACTGGAACTATAATATATTCATAGAATAATGTCAAGGAAAAGGATAGCTCACCATGTATTTGACTGCTCCAAATTCCATTAGTGCATCCTTAAAGGGCGTGGGTGTGCGTGGCATGCTATCCAGCAAGGACCGCCGCATCTTGGTAGGGGTACAGTGATCCTTTTCACTCAATCTGTTGTGGCTGTGTTTCTCAGAAAGGATGAGCATATGGTTGGGGGTGCAAAGAGAGGCAGGACTTTCTTCCTTAAACTTATCTTCTCCTCCTTCTATCACTGGGACAGTTTGTGTCGATCCTGTCAGTCGCTTCAGGGGTGTCGATGATAAGCTCACATCAAAATTAAGGCTTGGGCTGTTCAAAAACTGAAAACAAACATATTTATTGTATGTAAATAATTTATTCTAACTGATCAGAAAAACTCAAAAACATAACTAAATGGCATGGTTAGGACCTTTTGAGGATCTCGCCAAATAAATAATAAAGGCCTACTCAAGGATTTAGGACTGTGGTAGCATTCTTGAGACTGAAACGTGATAATAAAGGTTGGCCTTCTGGATCCAAAGATAGTTTTATTTTAAAATATATTTAGGTTATTTGGAATAAAGCTAAATAAACATAAAATATAGTTTAACTACCCTAATCGATGTCCTTAAGATTAGCCCTCCTAACCTTCAATAGAAAAAGACAACAGCAAATTCAGTCTGTTGTTTGTGTGCTCTTTGTGGCTAAACCTAATTAATGGGTTTTTACTAAACATTAACCCCAAAAAATGTTTTCAAAAGAGTTTTTATTATTTATTAAACTTTTTTTTCTATTGTAAAACGCTAAATCCTTGGCTGAAGATTCTAAAATTAGTTTTGTTTATAAGTTATATTATGATGATTGGAAATTAGATTTAAACACAATAAAAAGATTCTATCTGGTTTAGTTGAAATACTCTGGAATTTTGCACATCCCCCATTTAACTAAATGATTATATAATAGGGGTGTGTGAAGGCAACTTTATAAATGCAAAGCAGAAGGCCTATATTAATAATTAATGCACACAGGCTTAATGATAAGCTTAGTAAATTATCAATAAAGTTTTAATATTTACTTACATTGTAGAGCTGATAATATTGTTTTGCAAACTTTTCTTATGCATGTCTTATTATCTGTATTTCTATGATAATAATTATAAATTAAATTCTGTTTACATTTCCCACTTTCTGTATTAGCCATTTTGAATAATAAAGAAAACGCGAAGAAGCTATGAAAAATTTCTGTGACAAAATGCACTTGTAAATAGGTCACAAATAATTTCAAAAAGATAGAATATTATGGACTAAACATTAGACGTGAGTTGGGATGATAGCACAACTAAGGAGATTTCACTTCTTTATACCTATGCTCTTGGTGTTATTTCTTTTAATGTATTTTTATTTTTTACAAAATTATGTTGGTTATAGTGAATATAATATACTAACATTTACTTACCCGCTTTTGATCTATGCTTACGTTATGGTGGTTAAATTACCAGTCGGTGTTAAAATTCTGTTTACTAACGGTTTTAAGCTTATCAAATATTGAAATATGTAATATTTAGTAAGATAAAATTAAATTGTTTGATAATTTATCGAAGTTTTATCCTTCCTTCAAATTTTTTCTAATATGTGAAGGTTATAGTAGATGTCTTAAGTCAAAGCCGAAGGAGATTTAACCTTCGACTTTGAATTTGACTTTTCGAAGCTTCGCACACCATTATTATATAAGTTAGGCATGCTTTTTACATGGTGCTAATAAAGTGCTAATAAGCTTAGCGACACCAGGGCAAGACCTTGAATCCTGTGAGCTACATGGCCGCACAAGGCGCCAACTGAAGGGGGCACCAAACAGGGAAAGGGATTTTTTTGTTTTAAGGGTGAATATTTATTATATAAAATGTTAAGATGAAACATCAATAAATCAATAAGGAGAATAAGGTCGAATCTTTGCACAGTTCTCAATATGTATTTTTTGTCTTCCCTAAAATACTCCGTAGGAACTTCATCTCAACTGCCTAGATTCTACTCTCGTCTCTTTTTGTCAATGCCCAGCTCTCTGAAGAGTATATATACATTAACCCTTTACACTTCCTTGCCATGTCTTTGTTCCTGATTAGCATCAGCACTCTTTAGTAAAAGCTATTTTCTTTTTGTATCCTCCTACTAATCTCTATATCTAATTTTGCAACCTGCATAAGATCACTCCCCAAATACTTGAAGCTCTCCACTACTTCTGGATTATGTCCTCCAATAGTTATTATGCGTTTTCCCATTCCTGCTCTAACTTCAGCACCAGCCTCTGGCTCTTCCCAATACTAATTTTCATGCCATATTTCAAATTGTTTTCATTCATCATATCCAGCTGTTCTTGCACTTCATTCACAACCTTTCCCCATGCCACATTATCACCTGCAAATAGCAGAGATAACATAACACTTCCCTTTCTTAAGGTGTGGCAGAAGCAAGTGCGAGTAGTTTTACAGTTTTTAGAACATTAATTTTTTTTGGTTAAACTAAATCAAATATTTCTCCAGTACCAATATAGAGCTTAGTTTTCTGCACATGCTAATAATATCATCAGATCTTGCATATCTGTCAAGGGTGTCCTGGAATTTTGTCAAAACTTTCTCTCTTTATTTAAAAAGTTTTGACAAAATTCCAGGATACCCTTGATAGATATTCAAGATTTGTTGATATTAGCATGTGCAGAAAACCAAACTCTATGTTGCTAATGGAAAAATATTTAATTTAATTTGGCCAAAAAAATGTAATGCTCTAAAAACTGTAAAATTACTCGCGCTCCCTTCTGCCGCACCTTAACCCTGTTTCATTTCTAAGCCATCTTGTTTTCCTTACTTGCACAAGTGGAGCAAATGGTCATACCACCAATTCAATTAATGTTTTATCTATTTGCTTTTTTTACCATAGCTTCCCATACCTTACCTATAGGTACATTGTCTCATGCTTTTCCAAATTTATGAAGGTCATCACCATAATCTTTTATATATTACCACTGTTTCTCCATTCTTTATCTTATTACAAAGGTGGGGCTCTCTGTTGATCATTTGGTTCTAAACATTTTATTCTTCCTGCAGTTTTCTTGCTATCTTATCCCTGATTCTATTTTCCACTATCTTTACTACATGTGAAAAAGTGTTAATCCTCTTTAGTTTCCATACTCCTCTCTGGCTCTTTTTTTTTTAAGGATCAGTAATATAATACCCTCCCCCCAGTATAAGGGAACAGTTATCTCATTCCATATAAACCTTATCAGCCTGTACAAGCAGTGAAATCTGACTGCACCTGCTGTCTTTATCATTTACACAGTCAGCCGTCTACTCCGAATGCTTTCCCTGTTTTCATCTTGTTAATGGCTGTTTCCATCTCTAACAATGTCATATCTCTTTTCCCCTCTGCACCATGCTACTCCTGTATACTCTCTGCTGGACCATTTCTCCCATTTAACAGCTTGTCAAAGTAATCTTTCCAACTATTCTTTATATCTTCTGATTGGGTTAGTACCTCTCCTCTGTCCTCTTTTACCATTCTTGTGCTCACTCTTTTGTCTTACTTTTGTTAAATACATAAACTAATTAATACTTTGCTGCCATGTAAATCATCTTCCTTCTTTTTGGTGAATTTCTCCCAGATTTTCTTTTCTTCTGATATATTTTTTAATTTCCAGGTACTGATACCCAACACAAAACAAATAATGTTTTTGATGTTAGGACACCAGATTCAAACAATTAATTCCAAGACAAGACAATACAGTATAGTTCAGTAACCTGTAGCCTAAGTTGGAGTTTGCAATGATTTCTCCAAAAATATCAAAAACAATTTGCTTTTGTCATTTAATTTTTCCGTGGTCTTGTATAAAAGATTTGTTTACATTTATATTAATATGTTTTCTGTACTCTTTAATAATCTAAGAGAGTTAGGATAAAATGTTTTACTTATAATGAATGACTAAGCAGAACAAAACTAAGCTCAGTAATTCTACTCTCATATTTGTTATACACTATGGATGAAGGAATTTTTGTGACCTTTAACTTGAGTTATTACTGGGATTTTTATATTTCTAGTCAGATTGATTTAAGATAACATTTTTAAAAGTAATTTCAAAATATCACTAAAAAATTTCATACAATCAATTATCCTTCCAAATAGTTGTGTTGGCTAGATACATATTTATTACTTGCCAATGTCTATTAGATTAATTTTACGTAAATCTTATCTTATCCAGAACAGTTTTGACTAACATTCTTAACAAAAAAAATCCTCCCTTATGTTTTTTGTAGAGATGGGCCACTCAAATCTTCGAATCCTCGAATCCTGACAAGTATTCGAGATTCGAGGGTCCGGTGTTTTACTGGATTCGATGATCGAATCTTTCACCTAATAAAAAAGCATAATATGTTGGATTAAAAAATTACTTAGTTAGGTCTACTTGAAAAGCACAACTTAATCCATAATATTTATTTTGTCGGACAAAAGAGATAAACACGAATAAAATCTTTTTTTAAAAAAATAAAAAATTGTTAGGTGTGGAAAATCTTACGTGCCTAGTACCCTAACCTCCCAACCGTATGGGAAACTTGGACTCGACTGTTTCGGCACATGCTCACTTCTAAAGCTTTCATCTCACGAACAATCTTGTAAATATTTTAATAAACACATCAAAACTCTTCAAAACTGAAAATCAAAACTACCATTACAAATAAACTCGAAATAAATTAAACAAATTAACGCTTTTTAACCGAAATAAGAACACATTACAGATGATACAAAGTCAGCCGCCATTACACACGATATAAAGTCAGTCGCCATGACGTATGTTATATTTACTCGCCCGAGTGATGATTAAAATAAAGATACTGTTAATTCTTACTACCAACTGGTTTTAATTATCCACAACTATAAATAGAATCCCAATTTATTGCATACGATCCTTAAGTTAGACATTTTTTGGGTTTCCTGAAAAATAAATACTGTCAACAGTCAGACAGCGATAAAACTGTTTATTTATCCCTACCGGCCCATGTAATCGTATTTCGATTGTTTGTTTAAAATCGATTCAGGTAATTTGATCACTTAGTAAGCGCTCTCGAGTTTTAAGAATCAAATAACGACTAGCTAATCCATTATTTGTTTTTAAATTGATTTTAACTTAAGAGTTTATTATTTAAAAAAATATATTATTTAAGTAATTGTGGAAATATTCAAACGTAGTCCTGCCTTATAAAATGGGAATGAACATATTGTAGTCGAAGATATGTTCGTGTTTTAAATAGAATGTATTCTCAGAAATCGATATATCGCCAGAATCGAATATATTTATTTTCTACGCAAAAATAGATAATGGATATAAAAGAAAATAGAAATAAAACATACTTAAACATCATTGAGTTCACCATTTCCAATGTATGTTTAGTTGTTAAGCATGTTGTTTTAGTCTTTATTAAAAAGATCGCTTTGTATTTTTATTTTTGCTATCTTAATATAATAAAATATCCTTTAATTATGATTAAAGTTGAGCAAAGGATATCTAGGACTAATCTGTTTATTTCACATGTTTTTTAGAAACTTAACCCATTCTAACAACACTAAAAGACACTCAAATTTTGATTGATTTGATTTTCAAACAACAATACGAGTCTAGAGTGTTTAATTTGGCTGGATTTTAACCTGTATTTGGGGGGTGGAGGGTGAGGTTGATTAAAATTGAAAGCATGATTGAAATAAGCCTTAATTCACAATTTAGGCCTATATTGTGTAATGTAGGTCATTTGTAAATCATTAGAATTTATAAAGATTTGCTAGGATTCAAAAATAAAATGTAGATTCGGATTCGAGAAATAGTGGATTAGACCCATCTCTAAATATTATAAAATTGTCTCACAAAGCCTTAGAAAACTGGCGAGGCCCACACGATCTGTGGAGCACAATTTGAAAAATGCTACCCAAAGCTACCATTGTGGCCACGAGGAACACCACCAACTCTTCAATCTTGATTCTCAAAAAAACTAAAGTGTTGTCGACTTGAAGTGGAAAATGATTGGTGGGGTGCTATTCCAAACATCAAACCCAATATTCAAGAACTGATGAAACAAAACAGTGACAACCGGCACGATAATCTTCAGTCATTTTTTTCTCACCACTATCCTGTCAGTATTACATTGATTTTTGTGACAAGAAGTGACTAGAAGGCATTAAAAGAATTAAAGATAATAAATATCCGCCCAAAAAAGGTGTTATGGGAGACATGGGAATTTGACTATCTACCAAGGGCAGTGTCCAATGAAAGAGATTAAGTACCACTGCTTTAGAGGGATAGTGGAAAACCATTTAGTATAATCAAACACAGAACACCCAGCCGGCATTAGAGCCTAAGCCTTTCTGTCATCACAAAACTGGACCAAGTGAGCTTTGACGTTTATTCTGAATGCTCACCGATACTGTTAACAATTATATGACTAAATATATAAATTACCTTGTCAGTTTTCACTAATGTATATTTATATGCCACAAAAATTTGTAATAAATTAACTTTACAAATATATTAGTTGTTATGTATTCATTTATGTATTAATTTGGTGGGTAGAGTAAAGTATGGCTTATTAATATAAACTATATTACTAATATTTATGGATGTAAAGTGACCTTAGTTGGGATTTAAATAAGTGCCTCCCATCCGTTTCTTTAATTTCTTCAAGCACAAATTATGGCTCTAACCTGTAGTGTCAAAGGTGAATGTTAACTGTGCTATCCTTCTTGAAATAATTAATTTCTCTCCCTATTCCCAACCCACTCTGCGATCAGCGTTTTCTGCCTCAGAGAAGATAGTAATATTTAGCTTATCAAGTGTGTTAAGAAGACTCAAGTACCCATCTTTTATCACATGGTAGTTTTTGAGCAAACGAACGAGTAACATAGGTCTTAACCCTGGAAAGACTTACTCCCCAATGAGTTATTGAGACACAGATATATTTCAGTGTTTTAGCAGGGAGGGGTTCTTGCAGGGGGTCATTTTATCATATTTACTCATTTAGAACTCGATTCAGAATATGACCAATTTATAACGTGCACAATTCCTCTTAAGTAAATCTGTAATGTGTCTGTATTAAGTTAAAGAGAACTAATAATAATAAAAATTAATAAAAAAGTGAAAATAAACAATAATAATATTAATGACAAATGATGATGAT